>OY757929.1:44107851-44120351 GCA_963585895.1 Sepioteuthis lessoniana | reverse complement strand
CAACAAGAAAACTTTAGAAGACAATAGACTAACTAAAATATGTACTCTTTGGTTGCAAGTATTTAAGTTTTTTTGTAATAAGATATATTAAATTAGTAAGATTAGCAAACGAAACAAGAATGCATATTAAAAGATTACCCTTTGTTTTATTTCATTTTCATTGATTTCCGTGTAAACTGTAAATTATTACATTAAACTTATTTGAAACAGAGTTGGTATAATGAAAGAATATAACAGCTCTTCCCATTATTGCCCAATCAGCTGGGGCTATAGAATACACTGACTGCTTCTATACAGAGGGATAAGACCCCCCACCCAACGAGTGTCCTAGATATGACACTAAACAATCTGATGGTGAGGTTCCAGGGATGCTGGAGCTTTGAGGAATGCGAAGCACCCCTTCATTGCCATTGATCCCAGGTCCACTCTGGCCCGGAGTGGTAGCACCTGATAGCGCCCTATCTATAGGTTAGATAGAATTAACTGCATTGTTATGCTAAACTGCATTGTGTGAATTAGAACTGTTTGACTAAACTGAATAAATTAAATAGAAATGTTTTTGACAATTAAACTGCACTTACATTTAAACAGCATGCTTACGCTAAACTGAATTGTTTGAAATGAAACTGTTTTTGACATTGAAACTCTACTTATACTAAATTTAATTGTTTGATATAGAACTGTTTTGACCTTTAACTGTGTGTAAAAAAATCTGTACTTATAGTAAACTGAACTAGCTGAATTAGAACTGTTTTGACAATGAAACTGTGTAGTCATGCTAAACTGAATTGTATGAAATAGAGCTGACTATTTGCATAAAAATGGATTTGTCGTTAAATAACCTATAAAGGTCGATATGCCATTAAACCCAAACAATCAACCAACAAACAAATATGCAGGCCATTACTCCTGGCTTTCAGTGCTCAATTTTCCTGAGAATTTTGTCACTTCTAATTTCAGGAACACAAATAACGACCAACGCGACAACTGAAGTAAGAGACATCAACAGTAGAAATCTACAAGAGCAGATAACAAAATTGTACTTCCCCGTGTTTTTAAAGCAACTCAATACAAAGAGAATATAGAAAAAGAATGATAGAAATTTGGGAAGAATCTCCTAGATTAAATACAACCAAAGATTTGCTGACCCAGCCAGAAGGATAATAAAGAAAGGTTGATTTTCTGATCATGATATACGAGAAATATACCAAATAAATAGGTAAGAATATCAACTATATTCCACTAAGCAAACCAAGAAAACACTCACGGAATTAAAACGCCAAATAATGAAAACTGAAAATCCACACACCCTGAAATGGCAACAAAACTGCCAACACAAGAAAAAATTAGCTAAATCAAATAGTAAAGAACAAATCAGGGGTAATTTTTTGTTGTTAATGGATTTATCGATGGGATTTTTATTCCTATTTATTAAAATAGAACGACTAATTAGCAATCAATAAACACCGGCATATTTATTAAAATTAGATTTTAAAGATCGATGTACATATTAGCTTTCCCGTTCACATACTAAAACACTATTTAGTCGTATATATAAATACATGTGCATATTATTAGTATGTAGATAGTATTTGTGCATATTATTAGTATATGACAGTATTTGTCATATATATAAATTCACGTGCATTTATGTGTATGTAGATTAGACTTACGGTTATAGTCACACACACACACACACACATATATATATATATATATACCCTTGTTCGCTATGAGTATATAGCTAAGACTATCGTTTTTTGTTTGTTTGTTTGAGTTTTATGGCATATCAACATTTGTAGGTTATTTAATGTCAAATCCATTTTTATACTAATAAAGAGCTCTATTTCAAACAATTCAGTTTAGCTTAATTACACATTTTAATTGTAAAAAACATTTCTATTTCAAGCTATTCAGTTTAGTCTAAAAGTTCAATTTCAAACAATTTCGTTTAGTATAAAAATACTTTTTGTCCACCCACAATTAAATGTCAACACAGTTCTATTTCAAATGATTCAATTTAGCGTAACTACAGTTTCAATATCAAAAACATCTATCTTAAACAATTCAGTTTAGCTTTAGTATGCAGTTTACATGTTAAAATAGTTTTATTTCAAGCAATTCAGTTTAAGATAATTATGCTGTTCTAATATTACAACAGCTATATTTCGAGAAATTCAGTTTAAGAAAAGTACGCAGTTTAGTTCTATTTGACTCATAGATAGGACTCTAACAGGTGTTACCACTACTGGACTGAGTGGACGTGGGAGAGATAGCAATTAAGGGGTACTCCACATACCCCAATTCTCCTGAATTACTGGAACCTCCCAATCAGATTGTTTAGTGTCATAATCAGAATATTTTATATATATATATATATATATATATATATATATATATATATATATATACGTGGTTCATTCAATAAGTTTCCAGACATTTTTGTACGGGCATTTAAAATTGTCGTAGTCTCTTGAAAATTCAGTATGTTATTGCTTATACATATTATGAGATGACTGACCAATTTTTTATGATTTCAGGTTCAAATGAACAGTTAGAGAAAGAATAGGAATACCCTACTAAAGCCTAATTGTCACAGCTGGGGAATTTCAAAAATGCAATCTGGACGTGAGGAAGAACGATATGCTATAAAATTCTGTTTTAAACTTGGAAAAAATGCCACAGAAACGAATGGAATGCTTCAGACTGCTTTTCGCCCATCTTGCATGAATCAAGCATCAGTTTTTGAGTGGCATAAGATATTCAAGGAAAGCAGGTAGTCTGTGAGGGATGATGGGAGGTGTGGTAGGAGTAAGGAAGTCAATACACCAGAGTTGATTGGCCAAACGGTTAGGCTTAGGCTTAGAGTTACTATGTTGAGGTTTTAAGTGAGTTCAAAATATTTCAAACAATTCAGTTTAGCATACTAAAACACATCTATTTCAAACAATTCAGTTTAGCATAAGTACGCTGTTTAGTTCTATTTGGCCTATAGATAGGACCCTATCAGGTGCTACCATTCCGGGCCAGAGTGGATATGAGAGCGATGGCAATAAAGGGGTATTCTGCATTCTCAAAAGCTCCAGCATTACAGCAACTTGACCATCAGATTTGTTAGTGTCATATCCTGGGCACTCATTATATGGGGCGGGTCTTACCCCTCTGCAGAGTTGCCGTCGGTGTATTCTACAGCCCCAGCCGATTAGGCAAAACAATGATTTATCAAACAGTT
Organism: Sepioteuthis lessoniana; assembly: GCA_963585895.1. Classification (NCBI taxonomy): domain Eukaryota; kingdom Metazoa; phylum Mollusca; class Cephalopoda; order Myopsida; family Loliginidae; genus Sepioteuthis; species Sepioteuthis lessoniana. The sequence goes on along the minus strand of OY757929.1, from coordinate 44,117,119 downwards.
GTATTTTCTTCTACTTAACTGCTGTTGGCCTAAATAATATCAATATTTTAGACCAAACGATAAATTTCAACTAAAAGACGATAACCTTCGCTTACTAACCATAATTCTATGTATGATTTAATGGCGGGCCCTCGAATACACTGACTGTATTACCTACAGAACGTTAAGACCCTACTCCCGAAAAACATGTCTCATGAGGATGATGCTAATCGTACCTGTTGATGAGGCCCTTATCAAGGAGTTCTGTGAAGTGTGGACTACCCCGTCATTGTCATTGCTCCTAAGTCCACAGTAATCTAGAAATATGGTGCCTGTCACTGTCCCCAAAATCTATTTACCAACCCTTCAGCACGAAGGAACAAGGTCAATTCTAATACGGAGTTTAATAGTTTTGAATTCAAAGTTGTCCTTCTCCTAGACTGGTTGTCTAACCAAGACTGAAGACCTCAGTATTCACTACAATTTACCCCTTGCTGGGAGAAGATTAATTGAATTCATTCATTTCCCAAGAGCATTAGTGTGATGTGAAATGCAATCAGCCTCGTCTAGGATTTGAACTCGTGTTGGTGTGTCCATTGCTTACGACGAGAAACATTACAACACGGGAACCTATACGTATAGGTCAAATGAATCTGTTTGAAAATGATTCGTATCTGATTGGACTATTGGCAAAAGGTAAGCATTTATGAAACAGCTGCTCAAGCACGTAAATATGGATGTTCAATGGGAGCAATTCTGAAACCCTCTCGGCATCGAATAACCTTAGACACGATTGGCATGCCATTAAATCAACCAACTAATCAATCACATAAAAATGTGGCCATCGTATTGGTTAAATTAAATTTATATAATCTTTCACTTCGTACTTACAGTATAAATGTAAATCCAATTTGGGAAGTGCCCGTGGTGTAATGGTTATCGTCATAGGAAATGGACACGGTGGCACGAGTTCAAATCCTGGACGAGACTGATTGCACTTCACATAGCACTAATACCCTTGGGAAAGGTATGAATCCAATTACTCTCCCTCCAGCTATGGATAAAATAATAGGGCAGACTAGGTTATTCAGCCGTGGCGAGGCAACTAGTCTAGGAGAAGGAAAACTCTTAATTCAAACCTGTTAAACTCCGCATAAAAATTGACCTTGTGTCATATCCTGCCCAAGCGGAGGGGTTGGGTAAATATGATAAATGTAAATCCAATTTCAATGAAATCTACTTGAAGATTAAGTATTGCAGAAGGAAATGAATCAATCAAAGACGGTTTTGCATAAGTTGCTGAAGTCGTCGTTGAATCATGAGATGATAGAGAGATAAAAGAACATGAATGTAAGATGGAAATATTCAAAGGGAGATAATTTCTAACATGAACATTAATTCGTATCAATTAGTACACAAAAAATGCAGAAAACATTTCGATACTTAAATCGTGTAGGTATTTTCTTCTTTCACGTCTAAAAATTGTTGCAACATTATTTTTGTTTGCAATGATTGTCTGCATAATTGATTTTTTTTTCAAATGCTGCAATCGTTTGACGAAATAAATATTGATTAAGGTTTCGTTTTGAATGTCATTATCAAGTGTTATTAAATTATGTTCAAATTACGGCGGTAGGCATACAAATACGGGCAAAGTTGTTTGAAGTCTTTCGGCGGTTCCAAATAAAATTAATTAAATAATTAATAGATGTAAATGAAAGAAGAAACATTAAGAGAGTGAAAAGAAAGAAAGAAAAAAAGAAAGAAAGAAAGAAGACAATGAAAAGGAAAAGAATTCGGAAAACGTCAAAAGAAAGAAAGAAAGAAAGAAAGAAAGAAAGAAAGAAAGAAAGAAGACAATGAAAAAGAAAAGAATTCGGAAAATGTGGAAGAAAAAAAGGAAAGAAAGAAAGTGCGAAAAAGCAGGCAATAAAAACGAAAATAATTTTGAAAACAGGAGTAAAAAAAGAAAGAAAAAGAAAGAAAAACAGAAAGATAAAACAAAGAAGGAAAAAAGAAAGAATGTAAAAAGGAAAAAAGAAGACAATAAAAACGAAAGGAATTTTGAAAATATGTGTAGAAAGAAAGAAAGAAAGAAAGAAAGAAAGAAAGAAAGAAAGAAAGAAAGAACGTGCGAAGGCAAATAAAACAAGAATTTTGAAAAAAAATGGCTCAAAGAAAAGTAAATGATAATATAGAAATAAAAGAAGAAATAAAGTAAAAGAAAAAAATAATGAGAAATGAAGACTAAGCTACAGAATGAGTTTTACAAAAGCAAAAGAATCAAGAATGAAATTAGGGGAAGGAAGAACATAACATGGATCAAAGAAAGAAAGAAAGAAAGAAAGAAAGAAAGAAAGAAAGAAAGATAAAGGCTGGAGAAAAAAGGGGAATAAACAAAATCTAAAAACAAAAGAAAGAAAGAAAGAAAGGAATTTTAAGGCAGGAGTAAAAGAAAGATGGAAAATACACAAACTATAAAAACAAAAGAAAGAAAGAAAGAAAGAAAGAAAGAAATTTAAAAGCAGGAGGGAAAAGATGGAAAATAAATAAACTATAAAATCAAAAGAAAGAAACAAAGAAACAAAAAAAGAAAGCAGAAAATTTAAAGGCAGGAGAAAAAAAGATGGAAAATAAACTATAAAAACAAAAGAAAGGAAGAAATATAGAAAGAAACAAACAAAGAAAGAAACTTACAAAGAATGAAAGAAACAAAGAATGAAAGAAAGAAAGAGATAAAAACACAAAGTATCAAGAGCGGAAAGGTAAAATAAAAATAAGAGGAATACATTAAATGGCCTTGATGGTTCCAAATGATTTACTTTCAAGCAGACACTTACCAGATTTGTCATTTTATATCTATTTTTGTGAAATATATTATAAAATATAAAACTCGAGACACTTATCTTCAAAAGTAATTTCAAGCGAAGCCACGTAAATCGTTTCGTTTAAAATCAAAGACGAAAAAGAAATGATTAATTATATTATCCAGAATATAATAACTTATCATCAAGAAAAATTTCAATTTTTCATCCACATAAATAATTTCAAGAATTAATTCTTTTTAACTGTTTACAAACTCCTATGGCTGCCTGTCTCATGCTGGCGGCGTCAGAATAAAATACGCTAAAAATATGACCCACTTACCATATATATATATATATATATATATATATATATATATATATAAGTGGTGAATTCAATAAGATTCCAGACTTTTTTTGTACAGGCATTTAAGATTGTCGTAGACTCTCGAAAAAAAAAAGCCTGTTGTCGCAGCTGGTGAATTTCAAAAATGCAATCTGTACGTGAGGACACTTTAGAAGAACGATATGCAATAAAATTATGTTTTAAACTTGTTAAAAATGACACAAAAACGTATGAAATGCTTCAGACTGATTTTCGACCATCTTGCATGAATTGAGCATCGGTTTTTGAGTGGCATAAGAGATTCAAGGAAGGCAAGTAGTCTTTGAGGAATGATGAGAGGTAAGGGAGGAGTAAGGAAGTCGACAGACCAGAGTTGATCGGCCAAACGGTTAGGCTTAGGGTTAGGGTTACTATGTTGAGGTTTTAAGGGAAGAGGCCAGCAATCTTCAAATCGGGTCAGTGGCATTTCCACCAGGACAATGCACCAGTCCACAACTTCATTATTGTCACAGACTATTTGACCAAGATTGGGATCAAGACAGTTCCTCACCCTCCCTATTGTCCAGACCTTACTCCCTGTGACTTTTGCTTATTCCCTAAGCTCAGAGGCTGTCGTTATGAGACAATAGAGGAGATGAAAGAGGCTGTGACGAAGGTCATTGACACACTCACACAAGAGGACTCCATGGGGCCTTCCAAAAGTTGTTGGAACGGTACAACACGTGCATTGCAATCGTAGGAAATTGCTTCGAAGGGGACTAGAGTTTCCCGTGTGTAGTATCAATAAAAGTGTCTATACGAAAAAAGTCTGGACACTTATTTAAGGATCCACGAGAAGCCATTAGCTGCGAAGTAAATTCTAAACGGTGATGAATCACAATTACAATTGTTTATATACATCTGTTCAATGGCTACCGAGACCTCAATTCATATATGAAGAGGCTTGCAATAAACGCTAATGGCAACACGATTACTTTTTCGCCAGAGAACTCAATCATGAGTATATATCTCTATAGTCATCCACATATAGTCTCTATAGTCATCTATATATATATATATATATATATATATATATATATATATATATATATATATATATATATATATATCCAGCCATTGCGCACGTGCAGGATGTGATGCTAGGACTGTTTCAAGCAGCTGTGAATTCAAAGTTTTCCTTCTCCTAAACCGGTTGCCATACCTGTGTTGAACCTGATCTGCTTTACTATTTCCAAATAGCTTGACAGAGAATAGTTTTCCGATGTTATACTTAAACAACTTCGTGTAGTAATTGAATTCGTATCACCAAGTCCATTTCCTACGACAGTAAATATTACGTCATGAACACCCGTCTCTCTCTCTCTCTCTCTCTCTTTCAACATTTTTTTGAACTTTATGAAAATTTAAATTTTAGTATGTCATCATTTTTTCTTTGAAAGGTGCTAAAATTAAAATTGCTAATTTTGTTAGAAATGGTTGAAATTTGGATATGTATTACTGTAATTGTTAAATTGTTCATTTGATTGATTTTATAGTTGTCATAATCTGAAACGAGAAGAAATTTGAACTAGCTTTACATCGATATAGGCTATACATAGTTGAAATGGATTTCTTTTCTCCCCCTCCTTCCTTGCTTTGACTATCCCTTCTGTCAGATTGTATTACATTTAATTTTCTTGTTGGATCTGATGAAGTCCTGGTTAAAATTATTTTGGAGTCTTTGAATTATATCAATGCTCTTAAACATGATGGAAATAAATTTTTTATCCTAATGTGACCAAATATTGTTTTTTCTTCAATATATATATATATATATATATATATATATATATATATATATATATATATATATATTGAAGAAAAAACAATATTTGGTCACATTAGGATTATAAATTTATTTCCATCCTGTTATTTAAATTTTCCTGGTAAAGAGCTCATTGTACAGAGCAATAATTTCATTAAGAAAAAACAACAAACCGGTCACATTAGGATTATAAATTTATTTCCATCCTGTTATATATATATATATATATAATCCCCAGACACACTGTTTCGTTGTATAACAACTCATTAGTGTAGCTTGACACATGAGATCACTTAAGCTGAATTTGAAAACCAGTAGAAAGCCTCACCATCAGATTGTTTGGTGTTTTATATTCAGGGCACTCATTGGGGAAGTTTTACCCCTCATCAGAGATGCAGTCGGTGTTTTCTACTGCCCCAGCCGACTGAGTCTTCTGTTTTTCATCAAACTTTTCTCTCAATTTAAAGAAATGAATATTGTTGTTTTTTAAAGATCAGTCAACTATTCAACCATCTATTCATTTACCTACCTCAAATTTATTGGGGTGAGTAAGTAAAAATTATTAATTCATGAGCAAAGTATCTCGAAGTTGAAAAACTTGCGCGGATACGCTGTTTGGATAAATAGATGCTAAAGTTCAGATAAAAAATTACAAATTCTGGAGCCTATTTTTGCAGAAAAATTAGCACTATTTAAGGCATTGAAATTATAGGACTTTACACTCCTATAAATTATTTTGAGCAGTCTGCCACTTGTTTCCACAAAGATGGCGGACGCTCGATATTTAGTCTCGGGAAACCTTTGGCCAGGAGGACCACGTGACATACTTAAAACTACGTCGGCGCGTAAATTCAAGTCCTGCGTTCGGAGCCATCTACAAGACGCGTATTTTCTATAAATACGTCGTCTTCAAACACCCTTGTTCTTTGTTTTACCAAATTTCTTCGCAGCAGCAACACACTCCCTTCAGCGTGAATCAACAGGAGAGAAAAGCAACACCATGGATTGGCCTCGCAGACATTCATATACAATGACTATGAGACGCTTTCCAGTCTCTGAGAAACTGCCCGTTTCTAATCATAAAAAAGGACATTTTAACATGTAATTCTTTTATAGCTTAGTTGTGTTAGACACACACACACACACACACACACACACACACACACACACACACTCACACTCACACATATACACACACTTATTTTGTTAGTAGAGTTAGTAATTTCTTTTATGTATATATATAAATTTGTTTTAGTTCGTCGCCTTGTTTTAAATGTTCATTTTGTCCGCGCCGTTGCATATTCTTTACTCTTTCATTTATTCATATGCTTTATTCATTCACTAACTTTTTCCATGTGCCTATATTATATTATGCCTATTCCACCTTTTATTTTAAACTAAACTATATCTAAACTTCAACATTAACCTTGTGGGGAGGCATAAATATTAAAACCGTATTCTAAATATCAAACCTCAACATCAAAATAGTCGGGGACCATGAATAAATAACAAAAATTCATTCACTCCTCCTACAAAATCCTTTAAGTTCCTTCCACTCCATATATATGTATATATATATATATTTATATATAGGTATTATTCGGTCCAGTTAAACCAGAGTTGGAGTAATTCCTTCAGGACAAGAAAATCATTCAGGAGCTGAACATTTAAATTTTCCTGGTGGAGAGTTCATTATAATTTTTTTACAGAGCAATATTTCTTTAAGAAAAAAACAAATACCGGTTAATTTTTGGTTTACACTAGAAACTGAAAAACAGGATGGAAATAAATTTGTAATCCTCCCTCCCCTCCACCCCACGTGTCTATTCTGTTTTATTTATCCATTGGATCTGAAGAAGTCCTGTTATATTTTTCTTCGTGATTTTGGTTTACACCAGAAACTGAAAAACAGGATGGAAATAAATTTATAATACTAAATTAACCGGTCTTTGGTTTTTTCTTAAAGATATATATATATATATATATATATATATGTATATATATATATATATATATATATATATATATATTATAACACTGTTGGTTGTCGCTGAATCACTTTGTGGGTTTGTGTCGAACCAAGTGCAATATAGTATGGACAGTGCTCAAAATCTTGGATAGAACTATTATATAATGAAAATAAATAAATGTATATTAGATATATATATTCCACGAATATTGAGCAAGTCCTGGCAGCAACACCCCACAAGGCACCAACTATACGGCCACCTGCCCCTTATCACGAAAACTTTCCAAGCTAGACGAACCAGACATGTTGGACACTGGTGGAGAAGCAAGTACGAGCTCATAAGTGATGTACTTCTATGGACCCCCGCAAATGGCCAAGCAAAAGCAGGACGACAAGCTTGAACATGCATACAGCAGCTATATGAGGATACGGGATGTAGCACTGAAGACCTGCCAGAAGCGATGAATGATAGGGAGAAAGTGGTGAGAGAGGGTCAGGGATATCCGTGCTAGCGGCACGACATGATATATATATATATATATATATATATATATATATATATATATATATATATATATAGGTATAGCTTTGTTTTTGGTATGGGACAAGAAGTATGGAGAAATAAGTGAACAATTCCACTCTACTTCTTACATTGGATGTATAAATAAATAAGGTAAGTTTATCACTTATTAAACAAAGGAAAAAATCTTGAATTTAAAGCAATGTTATTTTTTGCTTCATACAGAAGATGTTACATCGTTCCCTTTTACTCTTGCCTATAAAAGGCCATGGGTGAGAAATTTGCTTTTGTCTCTCTCTCTCTCTCTCTGGGTCCTCAACCCTGTAGGCACATTGTAGTCTTTACTTGCCTATTACCTGAAGCTGTTGTTCAATACAGTTTAAAGCAATAATTCATATTTACATTTCTCGTCCTGTTACGTTATTTCCTTCCAAATTGAATGTCATAAAGTTACATAAATAAACAGACAGTTGATGTAAAGGTTCTAACAATGAAAAAAAAGAACGAAACTTTTACTTGGTTCTTTGCAAAAGCAGAGCTTCATAAGTTTTACAGTTAGTAAGAAATACTATGTTTTTTGTGTGTTTGCATGTTTTATTTTATTGGTTTATTTATGTATTTTTAGTAATACGGACAGTCACAACATCAACTTGCAATCTGACTCAACAACTGTTAAAATAATAGGACAAAAAATATATTGCTTCAAGAACTAACGTTCTTCCCCTGAATATTTGGGAAATTTATAAAAAAAAAAAAGAAGTTATACAAGAGCATTGAACACAATGTTATCTCAGTAACACTGAATAGATTGACAGACTTTAACGGTATGAAACCCCATTTAGGGCTATTCTAGAGGGAATCGAGTTCATATTTACATTTTTGTGGAGTTTTTTCATTAAGAAGTTACTTTGCACACCAACTTAGAGAATACGATTAATTTTTAAACAAATCTATGTAACACCTAGATATGAGACACTAACAGGTACTGCTACTTCGGAACAGAGTGGACTAGCAAGAAATTGCTCTGAAGAGGTACTCTGTACTCCCTAGAGCCTCATAACTTGAAAATCACCCACGGATGCCTATTAATATCATACCAAGGATATTTCATTTTTCATGGGTTGGGGGAGGAAATGTCTTGCTCAGTGAGCCAATTCTTAGCCAACTGTATAGAGATTAAGTTTACTTCTGAATTGGTTATAAAAACCTGTATTGTTATGATTGTAATAGTTTACTTTTTAAAATGCATCCCGAAAAAAGTTTGGGGCTGTGGAATACACGGGCTGTGGAATACATTGACTGTATCTCTGCAGAGGGGTAAGACCCCGCAAAGAGTGTCCTAGATATGACTCTAAACAATCTAATAGTGAGGATCTAGTAATGCTGGAGCTTTGGAGAAAGCAGAGTAGTCATTTATCGCCATTGCTCCCAGCTCCACCCTGACTCTGAGTGGTAGCATCTGATTGGGTCCTATCTCTGGGTTAAATAGAACTAAACAGTGTAATGATGCTATACTGAATTGTTTAAAATAGAACCATTTTCGACATTTACACTATGTACTTACGCGAAACTGAATTGTTTGAAACAGAACTGTATACATGATTAAAAATAGACTCGACATTAAGTAACCTACAATGGTTGAAAGGCCATAAAACCAAACCAAACCAATCCAAAACGAAAAAAGTTATAACGTTATTATATTTGTCACTCACCCGCAGATCGGCAACGTGAGTCTTCATCCTATTCTTTATTATCTATCCGACATTGCTCTATATTCTTGAGTACAGACCATTGTAAATATTTTACCAGTTCAAACGTCTTTACCGTTAATTTTTAATCATAAGTA
>OY757929.1:44097851-44105351 GCA_963585895.1 Sepioteuthis lessoniana | reverse complement strand
AACCTCCTTTCTAAAGAACGATTCCCTTGTGCATTTGCCCGTTTCAAGAATTTTCTTTAGGCCCAAACGTTGTATTTTTTCTTCTTTTTCCTTCCCTCTTTTTCTGTTGGCATCTAATTTCATTCCAGTATCAAAACTTTATCGAATCTCTCGTTCCTCGATTAAGAGAGACGATTTACGAGGAATGATTGTTCTCATTTTAACTTTCTTGTTTTATTTATCTCTTTATTCATTCATTTTTATTTAGCATTTGGATCCTTGCCAATGAAAGAAATAACTCTGGAACATTGTTGGAAATTTAATATCGGTGTCTTCATGTTCCCCGGGAAGGCAGAGAAAATAATATTGTTCATAAGAACGACAATAATATTGATGATTTCATTAATAAACAAGAAAGCATAACGTCATTATCGAAGCTTCTACCAACACGTCAACATCCTAAATTAAGTTCGGTAATAAGAATAAGAATAAGAATTTCAACATTTGATAGGGTGTTGTGACATTTCAGACTATATAGTGCTGGGGTCTGCAATAATGTATAGCGGGTGGTATTCAGCAGAAATCAACACCAACCGTATCACTTAAACTTGAAAACGCATTACCACTACTACTACTAATACTACTTTGGAAGTACCTATGGTGTAGTGGTTAACGTCCTAGACATTGTAGCAAGCAATTTCGAACTCCAGCTGCGCTATTAAGCCAGGTTAGGTTTGGTTTTATGACATATCACCTCTGTTGGTTATTTAATGCCAAATCCATGTTTATACATAAGAACAGTTCTATTTCAAACCATTCAGTTTTGTATAAATACAGGCTTTTTTTTTGTTTACTCTCAGTTAAATTTCAAAACAATTCTTTTTTAACAATCCAGTTTAGCATAAGTACACAGTTTAATTCTATTTGACCCATAGATAGGACTCTTTCAGGTGCCACAGTGAACCTGGGAGCGATTGCAATAAAAGGGTACTCCACATTCCCCAAATCTGAAGAATTACTGGACCTTCACTATCGGATTGTTTTGTGTTCTATCCAGGAAACTCTTTGGAGGAGCCTTACTCTTCTGAAGGGAAGCAGTCGCTATATTCTGCAGCCCTAGCCGATTGGGCAAGCGCTATTACGTTCATTTTGGCCAAATAGGTTGAGTGTTCGCCAATGAACCGGGAGACTTGGGTTCAATCCCAGGTCGCGTCATACCAAAGACTTTAAAAATGATACTTGATAACTCTTTGTTTAACACTCAGCAATATAAGGTATGTATCAAGGGTAAAGTGGAGCAATCAAGGGAAAGGAGTAGCACCCTCCCCTACAACTCGGTGTTGTAGCTATTTAAAAGAGAGCCTTCTGGTCTCCCTCGAGTACGGTTACCAAGTTTACTTACTTATTCTTTGGAAAGATATGTGACTCCTTATCCCCAAACTATAGTCTAAATAGTACCACCACTATTTTTTCTATAAGTATAACTTTGCATTAAATAACCCACAAATGTTCATATGCAATTAAGCAAAGAACCGAAACTACTGCTACTACTACTTGTGCTGTTGCTGTGACTAGTAGAACTACTACAGCTACTACTTCTTCCTCCTCAACTACTACAACTACTATAACTAATAATAATAAAAATAATAATAATAATAATAATTATAATAATAATAATAATAATAATAATGATAAGAAGAAGAAGAAGAAGAAGAAGAAGAAGAAGAAGAAGAAGAAGAAGAAGAAGAAGAAGAAGAAGAAGAAGAAGAAGAAGAATCAAATGGTATATGGAAAAAAACAAAATTCGTCCTTTGACTTGGAAATAAAAACAGTCTATCTAATGCCGGATAGAATACAAGGCCTTGTGTTAATTATCAAGATAAAAAGAACTGGCCATCTTGTGGTTTTTACCGTTCCAGCAGACCAATGAGTGGAATTGAAGGAATGCAGAAAGCTGGAAAGAAATCTGGACATTACCAGAAAACTCAAAGAAATTGTCGAACCTGAAGGTGACGTTAATACTAAACACAGTTGGAGTCTTTGAAACAGTCACCAAGATCCATGTAAAAAAACTCAGGAAATTGAGGAACAGAAGAAGAACCGAGACCATCTCGACTACAGCACAACTAAAATCTGCAAGGAAACCTAGAAGAATACTGGAAATCTGAGGAGACATGCAATCACTTAGACACCATTGATAAAAAAACATCGACTTGAACTGATGGGAAGAAGAAGAAGAAGAAGAAGAAGAAGAAGAAGAAGAAGAAGAAGAAGAAGAATTGTTTGATTCTTAGACGTTTATATGTTACGATGACACGGCAGAATGGCACATCTCAGAGAGATAGTTGTTAGCGCAATAAAAATCAAATGATCACCTTTTAAGAATATTAGAATGCCTATCGTCATAATCTGGACTCGCGTTCCTTTTTTAAGTATTTACATTTCAATTATTTGCAAACCACTATGGTTTGGTTTGGTTTCTTTGTTTAATTGCATATCAAACTTCGTGGGTTATTTAATGCCAAAGCTATCCTTCTAGAAGAACATCAGTGGTGCTATTTAACTCATAGCTGGGAGGATAAGAGGGTTCATACCTCTCCCAAGGGTATTTGTCCGAAAATGAACGTAATAGCGCGACTGGAGTTCAAACTTGCTTACTACGATTCAGCAGTCCATCGCTCTAACCATTACACCACGAAGACACCCTCAAAACAAATATAATAATTAGCATATGATTATTACCTCTTATTAGACATCATAATGATCAGAGTCAGCTAGAACGCAGATACAATATTCAAGCGCACTGGAAATTCTAATGGGGTGTTGTCGCCAGGACTTACACGTCTCAAATACAAGCCAGAACCGTTATTTCAAATACGAAAAGTTTATTATCATTACTGTTCATCTAGTAGTCAGATACGAAACGAGAGAGGAAGACAGAATGGAAGATAAACTGTTATTATATATAAACGCTATGAGATTCCGGGTGGTAGACAAACAAAAACAACCTACTTTGATTCCTTTATCTCGCTCACCCTCTCGCTTCTAGATAACTATGAACTCAATTGAACGTATCTGCCTGTGATTTCTAAACTTGGAACTGTCTAACTCTCCCTTAACTTCCAATAATCTCTTGCTTTTATAAAGATGTCGACCATTGTCTAGTGTGACTCAAAGATTCCCTTTTCAATAGCTACCTTATCGAGGTGTTGCTCCAGCTGACCCTTGATCTTATCTTATAATGCTGAGTGTTAAGCAAGATGGTATCAAGTACCATTTTTTAAGTCATTGGTATGATTCGACCGGGGATTGAACTATGGTCTCCGGAGCCATGGACGAACACTATGTCATTAACTTTATTCTAATTCAAAGTTATCTTATCCAAAGTCAGGCGATAGAATGTTTACTTGCCCAATCGGCATGGACTGTAGAATACACCGACTGCATCTCTGCAGAGGGTTAATACCCTGTAATGAGTGTCCTGTATCTGACACTAAACAGTCTGATTCTGAGGTCCCAATAACGCTGGAGTTTTTGGGAATGCAGAGTACCCCTTCATAGTCATCGCTCCCAGGTCAACTCTGGTCCGGAGAAATAGCACCTGATAGGGTCCTATCTATTATTCAAATAAAACTAAACTATGTACTTATGCTAAACTGAATTGCTAGAAATAAATCTATTTTAACGTGTAAACTGCGTTCTTATACTAAACTGAATTGTTGAAATAGAACTGTTTTTGTATGATAAACTGAATTGTTTGAAATAGAAATTTTTTGACATTTAAGTGTGAGTAAACAAAAACTATGATTATACTAAACTGAATTGATTCAATTAGAGCTGCTTGACTAAACTAAATAGCTTAAAATAGAAAGGTTTTTGACAATTAAACTGTGTACTTATAGTAAAGAACATTGTTTGAAATAAAATTGTTTATTTGTATGAAAATGGATTTGGCATTAAATAACCTACAAAGGTCGATATGCCATAAAACCCAAACAAACAAAGAATATTTACTCCCCAATGTACGGCCTTCAACCCTGATTTCTAGACTAATTCTTAACAAGCTGTTCCAGGTGATTTCCAAAAAAAAAAAAACTGTCAATTTGATACCCTGACACGTGTACGCATATGATCATCGCGACTAACACTTCCATTCAAAATTCTTAGCAAACTGATAATCTACAAATAAAAATAGAATAATGACTTAATCATCCTTAATTATATTACAGGAGTTGACAGCGTTGAGAATTGTATAGATCAGATCAAGTATTAATTAACAAGGAGAAAATAATTTGTTATCGAACAGAGATTTTTTCATCAAAAAACGAACAGATTTGCAAATACTTTGATCTTGGCAGAGAGAAGAAAATATTGTGGAACATGTAAATCATGGTGATACCAAGGCTAGAAGTAGTGGGCACATCATGAGTATCAGACTGATCTACGAATATCGCTTGCTAACCATTAAAACCTTATCAATAGGATACATATATATATATATATATATATAGTCATCCACAGGCAGATCTGTTTCGTTCTATCAGAACTCATCAGTGTGGCTAGACAGTATATTACCGTAGCTGGGATCGAAACCTGGTTGACTCAAATGCCAAGCCAAAGCTTCTAACCATTCAGCCACAAGGAGATATTAGCTGCGAAGTAAATTTTAAACGGTTATGAATCACAATTACTATTGTTTACATACATCCGTTCAACGATTGCCGAGACCTCAATTCATCCTCGAAGAGGCTTGCAATAGACGCAATATATGTATATATATATATATATATATATATATATATATATATATATATATATAGAATTAACTTAAATCGCGAGTTGAAAATCTTCTACTAAAGTTTCACCTTAACGGATCATCAGGAAGCCTAACCTCGAGGTTAGGCTTCCTGATGATCCGTTAAGGTGAAACTTTAGTAGAAGATTTTCGACTCGCGATTTAAGTTAATTCTATAATTGGCTCCATTGTATTGTGTTGAGCACTTTAGTAATTATAGCATTGCAGCATTCGCAGAGGGTTTTTTGGTTTTCTTTTGACCACTGACTACGTATCCCTTGATTTTTTTTCAAGGAGTCGGACGACGTTGGCCTTTTCTTTCTTTTTTACCCAAAAAACTTTTTTCTTTTTCCCCTGGGCGGTGATTCGAGGTACTTTTATCTCTTGTTACTAACCAGGGTTTTTTTTGTTTTTTCCGATACCGTGAATACTGGTAGATATTAAATTAGTATATATATATATATATATATATATATATATATATATATTATGTGTTGGTGGTCACTATCTCACTTCGTGGGTTTGTGGCAGACCAAATCCGATGTAATTTGGAGAGTGCTCAATATCTCTGATGGAGCTATTATATAATAATAACAAGTAAATATATATTAGTTTTTCTATATATATATTATATATATATATATATATATTTATATGTATATGTGTGTGTGTGTGTGTGTGTGTGTGTGTGTGTGTGTGTGTGTGTGTGTGTGTGTGTGTGAAAATAAGAGGAAAAGTGGATAAACTATAATAGAGATAACGGATTCAATAATAGTTCATCCTTATTCCATAAAAAAACTTCATCAGAATTAGGAAATAAAGACGAAATATTATTGCATCCATTTTCTGTATTTCGATTTATCCACTTTTCCACTTATTTTTACATCTTGTCAGATTTGCCAAATCTGCAATTTCTCTCTCTCTCTCTCTCTCTCTCTCTCTCTCTCTCTCACTCTCTCTCTCTCTCTCTATATATATATATATATAAGAACTATTCTGAATATATGAGTAATAACTGGTGGGGAAAATGTTAAAAGAATTTCAAAACATGGTTGCAACTTTCAAAATTGATCTAGTTTAAGGAAAACTTGTAAATCTTTATTCATAGAGCTTCATGAATTCTTTTTTTTTCTTTATTAAATATACGGATGTTTGAAGTGGGGCATGAATGTGTTTTATTGTTTTCCGATATCAATTTAATCTCTTAATGTATATATATATATATATATATAGAGAGAGAGAGGTTTTGTTTGGTTTTATGGCATATCAACGACTGTATGTAAAGTAAGTAAAGTTGTCGACCTTAGTCGAGGGTGACCCAAAGGCTCCCTTTTCAATAGTTACTAAACCGAGGTATAGGGGAGGGCGCAATTCCATTCCCTGGGTTGCTCCACATTACCCTTAATTCTTACTTTATAATGCTGAGTGTTAAGCAGGGCGGAATCAAGTACCTTTTCTTGAGTCTTTGCTATGACTTGACCGGAGATTTTAACCTGGTCTCCTGGACCACTGGCGAACGCTCTAGCCATTGGTAAATGGCCCGGTTCAACCACCGTAAGCTAATCAATTTTATCCATATGTTTTAGGTATATGATTTCTTAAAACATTTGTAGATAACATTTTTAGACGACCAGGAACTCATTTTTTTTACACAATTAAATAGTTTCAATTATTTCTTTCTATTAACAATAATTCTATTTTTATTAATCATTTCTTTGCACTAGATTTGATGTTTTCAAGTATAGCTATGTATCAATAAACATCAGTCATTTCTTTACGCACAGTTAGATGTAAAAACAGTTCTATCACTAACAATCCAGCTTAGCATAAGTACACATGTTGTATTTTGGCCTTCGAACCGGCAAAAAATGTCATTCCAAGGTGATGCACCGGAAGGAAGTGACACATTTTAATTGCAGTGACACATTTTAATGGCAGTTATGAGAGGAAATCGCGTGGGCGGAAATTGGCTGACGAAATGGGACGAGGTAAAAAAAACTCCCATGGTGCACTCATAGACTGATGCACCGGAATAGAGTGACCTGCCAACTGCATGACAGTTATTTCCGCTTGATGACGATCAAACATGCGATTTCAAAGATCGAGTAGGCGACTGAGTGGACGTTGAACTATTATATAACTCAGTCAAGACAGAAGTCAAGACAGTTGCAGTTCCAGTTGGAGTAGAGACGAGTTATAGACGAGATGCAGTAGGAAAAGCTACATCAGGCCGAAGGGGCCTTGGGGCCCTGATGAGTTGGGGCCCAGAGAAGTTGTTGATAAGATGCAGTAAAGAAAGCGATCACCCAGCAGAGTGGGTCCCAGGGCCTCCGGTTGAGCATCTGTGGGGGTCAAAATATTGCAGTTTCTGTTCGGTCTCCAGCCCCCTCTCACACGTAAACCTTGAGTAACCCTTTTCGAACCCTTACAATAAAGTGAGAGGTATATTTTGTTAAAGAAGTCTTCCTGCGTCTTTATTATTGTGTCGTTATCCTATTTACCAACCCCTCCGCTCGGGCAGGATATGACACAAGGTCAATTTTTAAGCAGAGTTTAACAGGTTTGAATTCAGAGTTTTCCTTCTCCTAGACTAGTTGCCTCACCATGGCTGAAGAACGTAGTCTGTCCTTCTATTTACCCATAGCTGGAGGGAGAATAATTGGATTCATACCTTTCCCAAGGGTATTAGTGCTATGTGAAATGCAATCAGTCTCGTCCAGGTTTTA
>OY757929.1:44077851-44095351 GCA_963585895.1 Sepioteuthis lessoniana | reverse complement strand
GTTATTTGAATAAACCAATGTTTCTGCTACCGAGATGAGAGTCAGTGTTGCAATCGGATTTTTCTTGTGTGTTTTTTTTTTCTTTTGCAACGGCAAAAATACTCCTTGGAATATATCTCCACCTAAAAACAAAAGATACACGAGAAAAGATAAAATGAAACACATCCGACATTATGAATTATTGAAATGGAAAATAAATAAATAAATAAATAGACAAATGAATGAATAAAATGACTTTAAAAAAGCAAACAAACAAAAAAAAACAAAAACAACAAAAGAGATGAATGACAAAATGGCGCATTTATGAGACGTAGAATGTGATCTTGACTGCGTTTCTCGACACTCAAAATGGCCGTTCTTACTGGAAATGAGCGAATCACGCGCTGCCACGTGTCGTTAGCACTTGCGGGCGATAAATCTAATTTGGTGGTTATTGAATATGTTCCTAGGATGCGGGCGTGTAATAAATTGTGTGAGGCATGACTTTGCCAGGGAAGAGAGAAAGTTTTCTGTTCGCATAGATACGAATTAATCGGAATTGAGAAAGTCAAATCAGGAATAAAAACCTTTATTTAGATAATAAACATGTGCGCGCGCGCGCACACACACACACACACACACACACACACATATTTATGCAGCAAATATATTTACACGGACATATATATTTAACTTGATATCATTGACTGAATCTTTAGCCCTCTGTCTCTCTCAATATATATATAAATATATATATATGTATATATATATATATATATATATATGAAAAAATACAATGAATTTAAATGATGGATTTATTTATAGATGAATAATATGCAAATGTGATGCGTTTATTTTTAAAAACATCTTCAAGGTGATGTTGTTTCATCTATAAAAGTTATTTTCAAAATTATTTTTAAAATCATTTTTGAATGAGACAACATCACATAATAATATAGCTCTGGAGATGTTATTTTTTAATGATACGTTTAACGTGAGCATAATATCCATGTATAAATAAATATATTCTTTGAGTATACTGTTTTCATATTTACGTACCAACAGATTTATTTCTATCCCCCCACTCTCCCTCATTGCCTTTGTCTCTTTCTCTCTCTCTCTCTCTCTCTCTATATATATATATATATATATATATATATATATAAATCGAATTTAAAACCTAATATAGTTTAAGTTTATTAAATTTACAATTTTGAAGCTATGAATTAACTCAATATATTTGGTCTTAAATTCGCTGCAAGAGTAATCAACCTTAACATTGCCCTAGTGGGTAGAGTGATCGCCAATGGCCCAAGACACCTGGGTTCAATCCTAGGTCGAGTGATACCAAAGACTTGAAAATGGTACTTGATACCTCCTTCCCTAGCACTCAGCATTAAAAGGTACGTATCAAGGATAAAGTGGAGCATCTCATACATCTCGGTGTAGTAGCTATTGAAAAGGAAGCCTTCAGATCGCCCTTGACTACTGTTACCAATTTTACTTTCTTATATATATAAATATTAATATTTTTTTTCTGTATGAAGATCATTTGGCGAATTCAGCTTAGCATCCGGTACTCTGTTGGGATAGGAAGTTTATAAATGTTGAATTTTTCTTAACATTGGGTTAATTCTCTTTCTCCTTCCCCCTCTTTCCCTCTTTTTCACTTTCGCTCTGTCTATCTGTTTCTCTGTCTCTTGATCCATCACAATTAATTATATAATAGCCGAGGGATTTCGGTTCATGCCTTTGAGTTTAGTTAGGCTGAGAACCTTTCGGTTCAGCACATGGGTTAGTTAGGTGCAACATTGAGGCAGGTGTTAAGGCGGGCGCGCGCGGGCGGAGAGAGGTGTCACTCAGATGTCATAATAGTCCGAGACGAAACGGGTTGACAGGGTGCGGGTGAAGTCACGCACCGGAAGCGCGCGGAGGTTTGTGTGAGAATTTGGAGAAAGAGAGAGTTGAGTACTAGACGCCAAACGAGAATGATCGATTTTTGGAGCTCGCAGACGCGAGGCGAACTTGCACCCTATGGGGGCCGCACGAGATGGGGTCCAAAGGAATAAGACTGCATAGAAGATTGTGGTACTCCTCCTTACGTCGAAACCTTTAACTCAAAGTTAATAAAAAGGTTTCGTACCTGAACAAGAAGTCGTTACGTGTTTTCTAATTTCGAGATTTATATATTCTATAGTAATGAACATTATATGTCTATTTCGCACATAGCGTTAATTGCGAATATGGTACACAATTAGTCATTCCTTTTGGCAAGTCTTCGAGACGGCATCCTATGTCTGCCCAGGGGTTTTGTTAGTTAGTCATCGCTGGTGCGTCAAGGTAAGAATCCATGATAGTATGGGTTTCCTTTGGTTTGGTTTTATGGCGTATCAACCATTGTAGGTTATTTAATGTCAAATCCATTTCAGACATATAAACAGTTCTATTTCAAACAATTCAATTTAGAATAAGCACAATTTTTTTACACATTGCTAAATATAAAAAAATATTTTATTTTAAACAGTCCAGTTTAGTCAGCAAAGTTAAATATTTCCAGGTATTGTTATGATTTACTAACAATTCAATTAAACATCAGTCATTTATTTACTCACAGTTAAATGTCAAAACAGTTCTATTTCAAATATTTCAGTTTAGCATGAGCACAAAGTTTATTTCTATTTGGCCTATAGATAGGACCCTCTTAAGTGCTACCACTGGGTTAGAGTGGACCTGGGAGCAATGCCATTAAAGGGATACTCCACATTCCTCAAAGTCCAGCTTTACTGGAGCCTCACCATCAGGTTTATTTAGCGCCATGCTCAGGACACTTATACGAGAAGACTTAACCCTCTGCAGATATTCAGCCAGTGTATTCTGTAGCACCAGCCGATTGGCCCAAATTACAGCATGTCTCTTATATGTCCGTTTTTACATCTCCACAATTTTCCAGCACGCCTGCTCGTTTTACTTGGATGGTTAGCGAAATGGAAGGTCAATGACCGTACAGCAGCTTTTATCTCGAATCCTACATCGAAGGTTTGTTCAAAACTGCATGCAGCATTTTAATGTCGTTCCCATGGGTTCATAAAAGAAATAACAGAAATCAATGAACGTCTTCATGTATCTTCGTTGGTAAAATCACTCGAATGAAGAGTGCCTAAAATTTATCCACGCTCGGTGTTAAATAATGAATGATTAAAGCCTCTAACGATGCAAATATCTTAAAAACGTATTTCCCCACATCATTTTGCCTGAGACCTGGTTGGTTTGGAAAAAAAAAAGCTGAAAAGATAACATACTCATCATCTTTTGAGAGTTCTATCACTATTCTCTCTATCTTCCCTTTCGCTCAGATAATATTTCAAATCCATTTTTTCTAGTGTTAATCCGCAGAGACATGTGAAAATTTAATTCAGATATCACAGAGAATTTGATGAAAAGGCTCGAGAAAACCTTATCTTTCAAACAGAATAGTTGTACTGAAATATTAAATGTGGAATACAAAAAACATAAATACTTGTCAGAATGAAAAGACACACAGACTAGTCTCATAGAAACTCTGGGTAAAATAGAGCATCAAATCTCAGAGAAAATTTATAGTACTTCCTCGAAGAGAGTGAACACAATATTTCGGAAAAAATATTTCGGTAACTATCATTCCATCATTATCATCAATTAACGCGGAAAAAACAGATTTCCCTGACTCTTTCTCTCCATCCGACCCTATCATCCATCGCTCCGGGCAGGTCATCTAAATTACATCCTTAGACTGCACAGAGAAGATTTTAAGTTCTTGCTTGTCGGCCTTCACTACAGCGTCCATGTAAAGGGGTCCATAGAAGTATGTTACTAATGAGTTCGTCCTTGTTTCTCCAGCAGTGTCCTGCATACCTGGTTCGTCTAACTGGGATGTTTTTTGAGATGGGAGGTAAGTGGCTGTACATCTGTTGTTTCTTTGAGTGTTGTTTCCAGGATTTTTTCAAACTAGCTCTTAGCGTTCTTGTGTCGTTTTCATCTATCTTGTTCTTGTGTCGTTTTCATCTAACACGGTACTCATTATTGCTGTACTTAGGAAAGCTGATGGATCAAATACATCTCTTTAGAATGACCTACTTGTTCTTTGGTTTAGTTTACATTATTTTTTAAGAGTATATTGATTCTGTAGGTTTTTTTAAATGCTGTCATTTGTAAATATTCTATAATACTTATCACAATATTTTCATTGGTCAATTTGAATCCTTTTTCTATTCACACTCCTGTATTCTAAATATAATAACCATTTATTTGTTTTAATTTGTTTTAATAGCATATCAACATTTGTGGGTTATTTAATACCAAAACAAACCTTATGGAAAAACTATCATGGTAATATGTGACTCATAGTTTAGGAGATAAAGGGTTCATACATTTCCATAGTGTACTAATCCAACCGTGAGCATATTCACACGGCCGAAGTTCGAACTCGCTACGCTGACGAAGTGCTCCACATTATTTACTAATGTTAAAAAGCATTTTCAATGGTTTCAACTATTCCTATCCAATACTAATAGTTTATTCGGAGTATCTATCTGATAATAATAATTTCTTTGTACACAGAGTTACATGGTTTTAACTATTCGTATCTAAACCCAAATGATTAGATGATCAGTTTTGTTTAGTTTTTAGAGCATATCAAACATATTAGGTTATTTAGTGTTAAGTCTATTTCGCAAATAAATATTGAATATTGACATGATTGTTAAACATGTTTTGTAGATAACATTCTTAAAAGATCCTGAGCTCCTTTTTTGCAAACAAGTATTGCCATATGATAGTCACAATTCAACATCCGTCATTTGTTTGCACATATAGTTTGTTCTCTTTGACACATAGATAGGACCGTATCAGGTGCAACCAGGGTGGACCTGGGAGCAACGGCAATGAAGGGGTATTCCGCATTCCTCAAATCTCCAAGGGAGATCTTGTCCTAGTAAGATATTTCGTTGGTTTTGTTTAATGGCATAGTCACCCCTATAGATTATTTAATGTTAAACGCAGGATTATGCATATATATATATATATATATATATATATATATATATATATATATATATATATATATACACAAAATGTAACATCTTTAAACGAGCCAGAGCTTTTTTGTTTGCACTCAGTTAAATAGTTTAAATAATTGCTATTAAACACAAATAAGCCAGTTTAACATAAGACAATTGTTTACACACAGTAAAATGTTTTCAAGTATAATAAATGATAAAATATTTCTTTTTAACCTATAGATCGGATCTAACAGGTACTGCCGCTCCGGGTCAGATAGGATCTGAAAATAATAGCCATGAAGGAGTACTCTACATTCCCTTAAGTCAAAGGACTGGAGCTCACCATCAGCTGCAGTTTAGTGTCATACCCAGGTTACTAATTCAATTCGACCCATAGAAGGGACCCAAACTATGACCAAACTAAACTATTAGAGTCTGGTATGCTAAACAGTTTTACGAAAATTTTGTTTGCATAGAAATTTGAATGTTAAATTTTTGTAGCATCAATTGTAGTGTAAGACTACCCCTCAGGATCAGAGTAGACCTGATTGCTATGCTAATGATGGGTACTCAACATTCCCTAAAATCCAATACTGGAGCCTCATCATTTGGTGGTTTAGTGTCATAACCAGGACATTTCTCTTATCACTTTTAGAGATGAAGCTGCTTTATTCTACATCCCCATCTGCTGGGCTACAAATAATTAGCGTCAGTGAATATGAATCGTTTAAAACAGTATTTTAATCTATCTTCTCGAATCTATTACTGAACCTTATCCTTTTTCTCTATCACTTTTTTATGGGATATATAATCTACACATATCGTTTTTACGATAACTTCCAGTTATCTCATGATTCTTTTAGAAAAATATCACTTGATGAAAATGACGATTTAGTTTCATGGTAATATCGCCGAGTAATATTATACAGTCGCTGTTTGCCACAATCTGACCTTTTTTCAAACTCATTCAACTATGTATCAACCATTAACAAAGGACTTATCCCAAAAAGGATATTAAATCAAGAAAAAGAAAATCCAAAGAAATTTCTTATCATTTTAGTATTTCTGATAATTTTCATTTTATTTTTTAGAAATAGGTGACATTTTCACACTTGACGGAACCTCTCTGAAACTAGAAAACAAATTCCCCTACCTAGGAAGTAGCGTCTCGTCAACCGAAAAAGACATCGACACACGGCTAACGAAAGCATGGAGAGCTATCGATAGGCTCTCGATCATATGGAAATCAGACCTGACCTATAAAATGAAACGCAGTTTCTTCCAGGCAGCGGTCCTATCGATACTGCTATATGCACACACTACATGGACGCTAACTAAATGACTGAAGAAGAAGATAGACGGCTATTACACAAGAATGTTTCGAGCAATAATGAACAAGTCCAAGCGGCAACACCCCACAAGGCACCAACTATACGGCTACCTGCCTCCCATCACGAAAACTATACAAGTTAGACGAACCAGATACACAGGATACTGCTGGAGAAGCAAGGACGAACTCATCAGTGATATACTCCTATGGACCCCCGCATATGGCCAAGCAAAAGCAGGACGACCAGCTCGAACATACATACAGCAGCTATGTGAGGATACGAGATGTAGCCCTGAAGACCTGCCAGAAGCGATGAATGATAGGTAGAAGTGGCGAGAGAGGGTCAGGGATATCCGTGCTGGTAGTACGACATGAGCATGATGATGATGATGATTACTTTTCGCAACAACTAAAGAAAATTTCACTAGAATAATCAAGGAACACAGTTACTTCTTGAATATGTCTAAGCCATTGACTTTTCTTTAAGATATCTTACAATAATAAAAATGATTCAGTTTTTCAGTCTGTTTTTTTTTTCTTCCTTTAATTCTGTTAACCTTTTGAACCTCATACAATTGCGACAGCCTTTTAGACGAACCATTACAAGAATCAAGCCTTCCGAAATTCTCACGCGCACGCGCACACACACTGGTACACATATACATATATAAACTTCTATCTATCAGTCTATCGAAACGTATCTCATTATAATTCCTTTTCGACTATTTTAAAACAAAACTTCAAAGTCTCTAAGACGTGTAGACTAATTAGTTTACCCTACCAGGATGTTTAGATCGGTTAGATTTTATGACATATCAACCATCGTAGGTTATTTAATGCCAAATCTTCTTTATACAAATATATTAAAAATACATATAAGATTTGTAAACACATTCTTTACATAACTTTCTTAAACGGGTCTTAGAACTTTTTTGCACATACTTAAATGCTTTCAAGTATTGCTATATAACATTTGCAATTCAACATCAGTCATTTGTTTGCATATAGTTTGTTCTATTTTACACATAGATATGACCCTATAAGGTGCTACAGCTCCAGGTACGAGTGGACTTCGGAACAATGGCAATGAAGAGTACTTCACATCCTCCAAATCTCCAAAACTGGAGTCTTGCCATCCGAGGGTTCAATGCCATATCTAGGACACTTGTTCGAGGATGAGTGTTACCCCTCAGCAGAGATGCATTTGGTGAATCCTACAGACCCAGGCAACTGGGCTTACCAGGATGTGTTCACAAAGGATTTGAATTGATATTAGTCCTTCTCGACTGGTGACCAAACTAAACTATTAGAGTCTGGTATGCTAAACAGTATTACGAAAATTTTGGTTGCGTAGAAATTTCAATGTCAAATCTTTTAGCATCAATTGTAGTGTAATGTTTTTTTACAATATTCGCACTCGATACCTCGTGAATTATAGAGTTTGAGATTGCCCGACTATGTATTACAGTAAGCAAAGGTAAGTTGTAAAATTATTTACTCATTCCCTTTAGAATTGTGATATTTCTTTATCTCAATCTTATTTTCCTCAGTCAAGGTTGTTTTTACTTTTAATTTTAGATAAAAACGTGAACCTAAATTTGATTCGACTGGAATTCCTGTTATCTAATATGCAATGTTGATAAGCGACGTCAAATCGGCTGAATATCTCATCATCTGCTTTAGCACTGTCATTGCATTCACTGTCTTCCTCACCAATTACGGATTTTCTCGGATCACTAGGGACTGCTATACTTCAAAGAAAACCAACAAATATATACGATAATGTTTCATTATCGGTGCTATCATCTTTAAATATTCACCAAATTCTGTCGAAATATGTTTGCCTGCAATGAGTATAGATATTGCTACCAAGGGTAGATAGGAAAAACCAAACGTTGTTACGAAGATGGAAAATAATCTGTACAGCAGTCTAGTAAGTGACTACAACAAAAAACAGTTTGCTATCAATCCAGTAAGATTATGGTCCTCGTTCAGTTCTACTTGCGAATTTGCACGCATTTGTATGGTTTCAAGTATTCCTATTTAATTGTAATAATTTGTGCTTATTTGAATGATTAACAGTGTGGGTCATGGTAATCTTTCAACGCACACAAGACGGAATAAATGTGCTTTAATCTAAGAGGCGACATTTCCACACTAAACGGTAGTTCTCTGAAATTAGTCGAGAAATTCACCTACAAAGGAAGCAGTGTCTAATCAACCGAGACTGACATCAACACGTGACTAGCAAACGCATGGACAGCTATCCATATAGTCTATCGGTCATATGGAAGTCAGACCTGACTGATAAAATGAAACACAGTTTTTTTCAAGCAGCGGTCGTGTCGATACTGCTATATGGATGCACTACATTGACGCTAACTTAACGTATGGGAAAAAGCTTGACCGCAACTACATAAGAACGCTGGGACCAATATTGAAGATGTCCTGGTGGCAGCACCCTACGAAGCAGTAGCTGTACGGCCACCTACAACCCATCGCGAAAACTATCCAAGTTAGAAGAACCAGACATGCGGGACACTGCTGGAGACGTAGGGACGAACTCATAAGTGACATTCTCCTGCGGACTCCTTTACAGAAACGAGCAAAGGCAGGACGTCCAACTAGGAACTACATACAACAACTCTGTGCCGATACTGGATGTAGCCTTGAAGACCTGCCGGAAGCGATGGACGATAGGGAGGGATGGCGGGAGAGAGTCAGAGAGATATATGCTGATGGCGTGACATGATGAGGAAGAAATGGTTAAAATCAAACTGCATGCTGCTTTGAATAAATCCTGGAAGCAGATTCTGACAAAAGAGCAGCTGTACGATCGCTTAACTCCTATCTCACAAACCATCTAAGAAAAAGCATACTAGTAATGCTGGGCACTGCTGAAAAAAGTTTGAACGAATTCATAAGCATCTCGTATGCTCTCGTAACCTTGGACACACCAGTGTTAGCCGAATAGAAAAACTTGCAGTCAACTGTTCAGTGCGG
Organism: Sepioteuthis lessoniana; assembly: GCA_963585895.1. Taxonomy (NCBI): domain Eukaryota; kingdom Metazoa; phylum Mollusca; class Cephalopoda; order Myopsida; family Loliginidae; genus Sepioteuthis; species Sepioteuthis lessoniana. Next base: position 44,086,003 of record OY757929.1, on the reverse strand, counting down.
ATGCAGTTTGGAGGTTTTACCAAGAGCAATTACCATGGGTGACGGCTAGAGAAAAAGAGTCAAACGAATCTATGCTGTCGGTACACTTAGATGAAGATAATGATTCCTATTAAATCCTTTTTCCATATAGTTATAGAGTTTCAAGTATTCTTATCAAACACAAATAATTTATAAGAAATTATATGATTTCTCTTAAATAATAATAATAATAATAATAATAATAATGCACAAACCAGCAGCTGTCCTGGGGAATGACACACACAAACTCCTATCACACTTTGACATACAAACGGATCACTTAATATCAGCCAGAAAACCCGACCTCATAGTAATCAGCAACAAAAAGCGAACTTGCAAAATTGTAGATTCTGCTGTTCCAGCTGACCACAGAATATAACTGAAAGAAAGGGAAAAGAAGGATAAGGACCTCGAACTTGCTAGGGAATTACAAAAAAACTACGGGATATGAAGGTGACGATTATAACAATCGTGATTGGTGTATTCGGTACAGTAACTAAAGGACTATTAGAGGTACTTTATGGAGGTGCCCGTTGTGTAATGGTTCTCGTCGTAGGAAATGGACACGGCGACATGAGTTCAAATCATGGACGAGACTGGTTGCATTTCACATAGCACTAATACCCTCGGGAAATGTATGAACCCAATTATTCTCCCTCCAGCTATGGGTAAATAGTAAGGTAGACTAGGTTGTTCAGCCTTGGTGAGGCAACTAGTCTAGGAGAAGGAAAACTCTGAATTCAAACCTGTTAAACTTCGCTTAAAAATTGACCTTGTGTCATATCCTGCCCAAGCGGAGGGGTTGGTAAATATGATTAGAGGGACTGGAGGACTTGGAAATTGGAGGACGAGAGGACACCATCCAAACTAGAGCATTGTTAAGAACAGCCAGAATACTGAGAAGGGTCCTGGAGACTTGAGGAGACTTGCTGTCACTCAAACTCCAGTGAAAATCCATCAGCGTTTGCTGATGTGGAAAAACTCTAAAAGAGTAAATAATAACAATTGCAAGCCTATGAGCGTAAAGAAAAGAAGGAAAGAGTGGAGTCAACAGCATTAAATATTGCGTTAATACATCGATAAAGAACATAAAAAGGAACAAAGAAAGGCTAATTGCAGCGACTAGAAACAACAGAAATAACATAAGGATCCATAGAACAACAATAAAACTGTTGTACTCCCTACATAATTGACTCGCCCTCCTCCATAAATACACGTCAACAGAGCGTCCGAGTAGTTGACCAGACCCACGTGTTTGTTTCGCCTCTCCAGTTGTTTGAGGCACACTTCAGTCGGCTGTGTTTTGGTCAGCGCGGCTCGGCTGAGTGTTGCCTCTGCACAGGAAATTTCCCCCGGCCTCAGGGGGGCATCTCCCCAGGCTTTTACCCCCTTATGGGGGTTGAGTTTATTGACTGGCGCCTGAGGCGGTTCTAATAAGGGGAATGCCAATAGGGCAGAAGGTATTTTTTTCAATGCCAGACGCGTGTGGGCTTCGGCCCTGCAACCGGACCCACCATAAAAGCGGTCTTATGCCAAATTCACTCGTTCGGTGGGGTGGGTGATAGATAATGACCAGACTCACGTGACACAATTATCTGTGATACCACTTGCATAGTAGACGGATAGTCATTACCCCACTGGACACTCAGCATCCTATTAACTAACTACCGTTTAACCAGGTTCACTTGTATCTTGTTTCGGTTACTTGAATATATGTTTTTCTATCAACCTTTTTGTGTTCCCAGCATCACAAAAAAGCAGAAAATAAAAATAGAAGAAAAGCTATTGTATGCATATGTTAAGTGACGAAAAAGAGAAATCTCACACGAGAAGACTTGGACATGGCTAAGAAAAGGAAACCTTAAGTGAGAAACTGAATCACTTCTAATGGCAGCACAAAAGAACGCCATAAAAACAAACTACGTTAAACCAACAAAAAAAAAAAAATAGACAATATGCAACAAAATAGCAAATGTAGGTTATGTAATGGTAGAAATAAAACGAACAATCACATAATAAGCGAATATAGCAAATTAGCGCTAAACGAGTGGATACGACTGGATCAGGAGGGTGATCTACAGGGACTTGTGCAATAAATGAAAATTTGACCATATGAACAAGTGGTATATGCATAATCCAGAATCTGTCCAAGAGAATGTGATGCAAAAATTATTAGGTGTTTTAAGCAACAAACAGATCACCTAATTTCAGCCAAACGACCAGACTTAGTGATAGTCAACAACAAAAAAGTGAACCTGCCCAAGAGTAAACTTTGCCGTTCCGGCAGACCACAGAGTAGAATTAAAATAAAACGAAAAGTCGATAAATGCCAAGACCTTGTCAGAGAACTAAAAAAAACAATTGTGCATGAAGGTGACAGGGATACCAATTGTAACTGGAATGATCTCCAAAGAATTGGTATAAGAACTTGAAGATTTAGAAATCAGACGACTAGTAGAGACCATCAAGATACGGCATTATAAAGATCACCCAGGATACTGAGAAAAGTCATAGAGACTTGAGGATATTTGCTGTTACTCAAACTCCAATGAGAAACCATCAGCTAACGCTGGTGTGAAAAACCCTCTGAAGAATATAATAATTATAACAATGATAATAATAATAAAAATCTTTTGTTAATAATTTGCAAAGACATTTATTTGATCCACACCGGATGGGAGTTGACCTGGGAGTAATGGCATAAAAGTGATCTCTTTATTCACCGGAGCTCAAGAACTTAAACCTTACTACTAGACACAGAATAATTTCTTGTCTTGTAAGAGGTCTTACTCCTATTCTGAGGACACAGTTGGCATACGCTAAGCCCTGCCTAAAGTTTTATGAGAATTTGATGTAATAGAAAATCTGTACCGCATTGCAAGCTGTTGAAGGTTTGTTAAAATCCACTGGAAGACGAAGATAAAACTGATATCCATATTCGAGCAATGGTTGAATGGAACGAAAATCAAGCTGCTATCAATCCCCTACTATTAGGATCTCTCTATTTTCCTCTATTCCAATGGGTGAGGCTATGCTGAAATTAAAATCGATCCTAATAGCCATCTGGATCTTCAATCCACCCCTGTGATACACACACAGAAAAAGAGCACAAGTAGAAAGATATGCTCTTTTTGTCATTCAAGAACGTTTGTAGAGCTCTATTCTGAATCTATCCCACTCGTTCGGTAAGTTTAAAATTAAACTAACAGTAATCCCTGCAGGAAAGAAAAGACAACATCCCATAAAAACGGTTTGGTTTCTCTGTTTAATGGCATATCATCCTCTGTTTATTATTTAATGCTAAAGCCTTCCTTGAAAAAGAACAGCAGTAGTACAATTTAGCCCATAGCGGAGGAGAAAAAAACTGGTGTTCTGTATTTGATTATGGAGATCAGTTAATTTTCTATGAATATGTTGGGTGTTAAAAAACTAATGAATATTTATGGAAAATCAGCTGATCTCCAAACTAAAAAAAAGTGTTAATTTTTGTAGAAGAGCCGTAAATTTTGTATCTGTACTTTTTGCATTTGTTGAGCGATCGGTGTTTACGCGCTCTTAAAATTTCTTTCAGATACTTCTACACAATAATATTTAACTTGACGCGAAAATTTTCAAGCATCATAGCCCTAAATAACTTAAGAAAATTTCCCCCTTCATTGTTTAAAATATATTGTTAACCAATAAGAATCATAGATGAATCATTAGCTTTTTAAAATCTAATTATGAGCATACCTCAAGCTAATAAATAAGCGATGAAATAGATGCATCTTTTGTAGATTTCTGAATTCATTGTGTAAATCAATACAAAACTTTCAACTTCATTTTTTTCAATGAAAGTCTAACATTCTCTTCCTTCGAGTATGCATTTAATTTTAACATCAATTTATCACTTTAAATTGAACGGAAGTAGTTTATTTCTATTATTATTCGGACTACAATTCCCCCGATGATGAAATAGTTTAGGTGCACAGCTTTCATATTCGCACGTAAGTATACTTTCTCTCTAATATTGTGACATACTTACACATAGGTCTTTTACACACATAGAATATATCGACTAGATTTAGCCAATGCAAATCCCTATATCAAATGTACGTTTATTCTTATTTTTTGTAATGTAATTTTTGGAGAATATTTAAAATTATTTTTTCTTTCGTGTAGGATTTAAAGTTAAAACCAACCTGGTGGCGGATAAATGTATAAATGGTTAACTAAAATAATGATCTACAAGTTAAATAAATTGAATTGAATTGAATGGTTGAATTGAGTAAAAAGTTTTTTGAAAAAACAGAAGTTAATAAGTAACGAAAAGGCTTTCTATTTTCTATAGTAATTTTAATCAATTAATGAAATGAAATTATGTAATTTGTAGATCGGTGTTTTAATAAACCATTTGCACATTTATCCATTACAATGAGACTAAACCACGTCTTTTAGTGAGGCTCCACTTCCGGAACACTTGGGAAAATGGAACATTCATTAATTGACGTTTTCTCCCATTTTCAGTCTGAACTTGAGAGGTAATACCTGTTAAGGTCTCACCCATCTCTAAAAGATATATGTTGTCAATCATTTGTATAAGATAAGAATAACTCGTATTAGATCATCAAGTTGGGACCTTAGTCTGTTGTATTTTGGCCTTGGACCCGGCCAAAAATGCCATTCCAAGGTGATGCACCGGAAGGAGGTGACACATTCTAATGGCAGTTATGGGAGGAAATCGTTTGGGCAGAAATTGGCTGACGAAATAGGACAAGGTAAAAAGAAATTCCCATTGTACTCTCATAGACTGATGCACCGGAAGAGAGTGACCTGTGAACTGCATGACAGTTATTTCCGCTTGATGACGATCAAACATGTGATTTCAAAGATCGAGTAGGCGACTGAGTGGGCGTTGAACTATTATATAACTCAGTCAAGACAAAAGTCAAGACAGTTCCAGTTGGAGGACGGACGGAGTTTTAGACGAGAGTGTGGTAAGGAAAGCCACACCAGGCCGAAGGGGCTCGGGGGCCCCGATTGAATTGGGGTCCAGAGAAGATGCTGATAAGATGCAATAAAGAAAGCCATCACCCAGCAGAGTGGGCCTCTGGGTCTCCGGTTGAGCATTAGGAGAACAAGAAAGACACAACGGTGACGGCCATAAGAGTGGGGTCAAAATATTGCAGTTTCTGTTCGGCCTCCAGCTCCCTCTCATACGCAAACTTTGAGTAACCCTTTTCGAACCCTTACAAATAAAGTTAAAGGTATAATATTTTTCTAAAGAAGTCTTCCTGCGTCTATTTATTATTGTGTTGTTATCATATGAGAATATAACAAGTCGAGGGTTACTCGGAGGTTCCCTTTTTAATAGCTACCACACCGAGGTGTCGGGAAGGCACTATTCCATTCCCTGGATTGATCCACTTTACCCTTGACCCTTACCTTATAATGCTGAGTGTTAAGCAAGGTGGGATCAAGTACCATTTTTTGAGCCTTTGGTATGACTTGACCAGGGATTGAACACCGGCCAACTGGACTATTGGCGAACACTCTAATAATTAAGCCAATGACCCTTAAATAAAGAAATTTGGCGACCGTAGTTGAGGGTGACCCAGGGGCTCCATTTTCAATTGCTACTACACCAAGGTGTAGGGAGGGCACTATTCCATTCCCTGGATTGATCCACTTTAGTCTTAACCCTTACCTTATAATACTGAGTATTAAGCAAGGTGGCATCAAGTACCATTTTTTGAGTCTTTGATATGACTCGACCTGGGATTGAACCCAAGTGTTCCGGGCCATTGGTGATCACTCTATTTATCATGCCAATAATGGTATGGTAAAAATCTTAAGAAACAACAGAAAAAAAACTATGAATACGAGATACAGTTTCCTAAGATCTTGGTATGAAATAACCCCAAATGATATGAAACACAGTTAAAATCAATCAGTTAATAGATCTCTATCTATAAATGTCAACACAACCCTAAAATAGAGTAATGCTAAACACATTTGAACAGGGATCCTCCCAATAACGGTAGTTAATCATTGATTAGACACAGAATCGACTGGAAGAACTGGTTGATTAGGAAAACTTTTCCTACTGTTGACCACCCTTTTATCGGTATAATGAGCTCATAAGTGATGTACTCCTATGGACCCCCACATATGGCCGGGCAAAAGCAGGACGACCAGCTCGAACATACATACAGCAGCTATATGAGGATACGGGATGTAGCCCTGAAGACCTGCCAGAGGCGATGAATGATAGGGAGAAGTTGCGAGAGAGGGTCAGGGATATCCATGTTAGCAGCACGAGATGATGATGATGATGATAATGTTATTAATCTGTCATTTTTGCTATCATTACTTTTATTGAAGGTTTTATGACGAACACAACTTACTTATAGCATTAGTCCGGGAATTTCCAGTAAAAGGAGTCGGTCAAACGATTCTAATCTCATCGATGATTTCTTTATATCCCACCTTCTTAATACAAATTCAACCTTCCTGGGTTATTTTAAGTCAAAACTATCATTGTAGAAAAATACAGTGTCATGATTTAACCCCATGCCAGGAAAAATAAGAAAATTCATGCCTTTCCCCCAAGAAAGTTAACGTAATAGTTCGACTGGAGCTCGAACTCAGGTTTTAAAATGTAAATCTAGGAAGTTACCAAATACGCAAAAAAGACTTCTCATAAATATAAGCATAAATATGGAATACATTCCAACAGCATATGACCTTAAGCTCTCTATTTCTAAGGTCCATAAATATATTGCTGGTCTACAGAAGTCTAAATTACCCCACCATCCATCATTCATATATCTAATATATCCACTTTCAATCATTCCCTGCTTTTAAAAAACTATTCTTATTCCTTTCTCTCTTCGAGTTGCCATGTCATCGTAACCCTTTGTAGAGTAAAGGAAATTTTGACCAGGGTTACTCAAATCTTAAAAAATTGAAATTGAAAATTAAACATGAGCAGTCATATGAACTGACAATGGCTGACGTCATACAGACGAAATATCCCGTCGAGCATTCTAAAAAATATAAAAGAGATAAGAAAATATCTAGGGAGATAGTGCCAAATCGTTGATTTGTAACAATATGAGCCACCCAATTAGGACCGAACACCACAAACAACACGGGGTTAGTACACAAAACGTAGTGGCAAACGTTCTGGATGGTGACATCGTAGTAAGTGAGTTCTAACTACAGTCACGCTATTACGTTTATTTTCGGACTAATATTCTTGACTAAGTAATGAACCCTCAAATATGGGTAAGATAATACCACTATTGTTCTTCTATTAGGATAGATTTGACATTAAATGGACAGAGCACACTGGTTGACATGACTAATTAATTATATTTTATAGTCTTCTTATCCCTGTTAAATCAGCCTTCATTTTCCAGTGACTATTCTCGATTTATCTCATGTTGTCCAGTCTTTGTTGTTCTTTTCAGAGCAATGGTTGATTTAACCTTGGTTCGGTGAATCTTAAAAAATGAAATAAAATAGAATAAAATAAAATAAAAGCTTATGCAATTATGGTAAATCTCAATGTATTATGTCATATTAAGGAAATATCTTGTCAACAACACCAACAAAAAATATTAATAAACAAATATATAAATAATAAATAAATAAACAAAATGAAAAATATCTGGCGAAACAGGGCCAAGTTTTAATCTGGAATAATACAACTCAATCTAGGGCACCCAGTGAAGAACAAACTGAACTGACCATACTAGATGAGTACGTAAATAAAGTTAGCGACCGTAGTTGAGGGAGACCAGAAGACTCCCTTTTCAATTGCTATTACACCGAAATGTTGAGGAGAGCACTACTCCTTTCCCTGGATTGCTCCACTTTACCCTTGATACTTACGTTATATTGCTGTGTGTTAAGCAAAGATGTGTCAAGTACGATTTCAAATTGAACCCTGGTCTCCCGGACCCTTGGCAAGGGACTACCTAATTAATTACATTCATTTATTTTCTTGCTTTTGTAATCTGGGATCGAAATCAGTGTGGTAAAACGAGAGAGAGAGAGAATGAGAGAGAGAGAGAGAGAGAAAGAGAGAGAGAGAGAAAGAGAGAGAGACTAACAGAGAGAGAGAAAGAGAGAATTCATATCTTCAGCT
>OY757929.1:43935351-44075351 GCA_963585895.1 Sepioteuthis lessoniana | reverse complement strand
TTTTTTAAATATCTTGTGATTGGCATAGGCAATGGTATTTAAAATGTGTAGAATTTCTAGAAGATAAAATGAATTGAAAGACGATAAAAAGCAAAAAATGGTCAAAATATTTTTGAGAAATGAAAAGAAGATGGAAAGAAAAGTAAAGAAATGAAAAGATTAAAAAAAAGAAAGGTGTTGTGGTTTGAAGTGCCAGAAATGAATAACACCAAGAGACGTAAGGTTTACAGAAGTATATATTTACAGAAATACAAACAGTAACGGTTATCGGTTGCTGACAAGACTCGTTTTGCCTGTTTATCGACTCAGTCACTATTTATAGTGTCGGGGAAAGTCCATGCAGTGACGTCTTGGGTATATCACCATAACAAAAGGAAAGGAAAGAGACAAACGAGAAAAGAAAGTAAAAGAAAAAAAGAGGAAAGAAAAGGGAGGAGAGAAAAGAAAAGAAAAGAACAAAAATCAAACAATATCACCATATATAAATTGATATGGATAAATCTTATTAATATCAACTGTGTGTATAATGTTATAGCTATTTATTAATTAATAAGTTCCTGGATTTATTTTCATTATTTACTTCCATATAAAAAGGGTCACAGTATACAGTGGATCCATGTGACTGCTAATAACTCTACAACTAATGTTTTGTTCTTTTTTTTTTTTACAGATTTTAAAATAGTGTGCGATAGCAACTATTAATTCTCGATCCCAATGTCTTGGATAAGAGAGGACAAATATTTTGTGTTACCAGTTATTTGGTTTGGGTTGGTTTTATGGCACATCAACCATTGTAGGTTATAAATGACAAATCTATTTTATACATTTAACAATTCAGCTTTGTATAAGTATAGATTCTTTGTTTACACACAGTTAAATGCCAAAATAATTAAAAACAGTTCTATTTCAATCAACTCAGTTCAGTTTAAATACGCAGTTTCTATGTCAAAAATAGTTCCATTTCAACCAATTTAGTTTAGCATAAATACGCAGTTTATATGTCAAAACGGTCTTATTTCAAGCAATTCAATGGGTTAAATATAACTAAACCGTATACTTATGTTAAACTGAATTCTTTAAATTATATCTGTTTGGCTAAACTGAATGGTTTGAAATATAACTATTTTTGACGATTAAACTGTGTACTTATACTCAACTGAATGGTTTGAAATAAAACTGTTTTTGACTTTGAAACTGTACTTACGCTAAACTTGCTACACTGAATTGTTTGATATAAAACTGTTTTGACATTTGACTGTGTGTGAACAAAATCTATACTTATACTAAAATGAATTGGCTGAATTAGAACTGTTTGAATTTACTGAATAGCTTGAAATAGGAATGTTTTTGACAAATTGTGTACTCATGCTAAACTGAATTGTTGGAAATAGAACTGAATATTTGCATAGAAACGGATTTGGCATTAGATAACCTACAAAGCTTGATATACCATAAAATCCAACCAACCAACTGACTAGCGTAATAGTTTTATATTTACATTAGTCCATAAGATTGGGAAATATACATGCATGTTTTCCATTACATAGGTCGAGGCACTCATGGTGTAACGGTTATCGTCTTAGTAAATGGATACGAGGGCCAATGTTCAAATGCAAGAGCTGACTGTTTGCACTCTACATAACGTTAAACTCTCAAGAAAGGTAGACTTTCACTATTCTAGCATCAGATATAACGGAACTGTTGGGCAAATTGGGTTCTTGAAGCTTAGCAAGGCAACCAGTCTAGGAGAACGGATACTTTGAATTCAAAACCTGTTAAACTCCGCTTAAATATTGACCTTTTGTCATTTCCTGCCCATGGTGTAATTTTTCGGTATATATATATATATATATATATATATATATATATATATATATATATATAATATTTTGTAAGCTTAACTGAGCATGGTACACAGAGGCCTCTAGTTCTCAGTACTCTTACAATTGTCTGCTTGATGCTATGGTTCTTGAATCTCGCAGGGCCAGAGCATTAAAATAATTACTAAAAGAAATTGTACCTCCATTGATATTTGGAAATTGAGAAAGTCTAAGGAAAATAGATAATTTTCTTCATACATTCATTATGCCCGTCAGAGATTACATTATTTGCGTTCAGATTAGCATAATTTTGATGCTGGCAATTTGAGAAAACATTACCATCGATTGACTGTAAATGTTTCAGATCGTTCGAGTAAAGATAGAATGTGTGTGTTATGTAAGAAGAATGAGCCGACACCGACCTGTGTGGTCGAACACGGACCTCCTGGCGATAAGCACAACCATTGAAATGGATTGTGCTTCTGCGGTCCTGTGACAGGGAAAAGTAAATATATAAATCATTCAAGCTGAAGCCCGGAATGGAATGAAATATTCTATTGGATAAAGTATTGCGCATGCAGTCATTACTCGATTCAGAATTCAACTCGGTATTCGGCATTGTGTTTTATTGTCATCTACAGCATCGTAACGACACAATAAAAAAAGGACGCAGGAAGACTTCTTTAGAAAATATTTGTACCTCTCAGTTTATTTGCAAGGGTTCGGAAAGGTTATTCAAAGTTTTACTGTGAGAGGGAGTTAGAGACCGAACATAACTGCAATATATTGAACCCCACTCTTATGGCCGTCAACGTTGTGTCTTTCTCGTTCTTCAGGGCTACTCAACCGGAGGCCCAGGAGCCCACTCTGCTGGGTGATCTGCTACATCCTATCAGCATCTTCTCTGGACCCCAACTCAATCGGGGGCCCCGAGCCCCTTCGGCCTGATGTGGCTTTCCTTACCACACTCTCGTCTATAACTCCTTCCGTCCTCCAACTGGAACTGTCTTGACTTTTGTCTTGACTGAGTTATATAATAGTTCAATGCCCACTCAGTCGCCTACTCGATCTTTGAAATCGCATGTTTGATCGTCATCAAGCGGAAATAACTGTCATGCAGTTCACAGGTCACTCTCTTCCGGTGCATCAGTCTATGAGTGTACCATGGGAATTTTTTTACCTCGTCCCATTTCGTCATCCAATTTCCGCCCACGCGATTTCTTTTTATAACTGCCATTAGAATGTGTCACTTCCTTCCGGTGCATCACCTTGGAATGGCATTTTGGCCGGGTCGAAGGCCAAAATACAACAATCGTACGATATTGAAAACATTATAACATTACGTCCTGAATGAAACATTATAAAAGTATGCAGAGAAAAAATGTGTGGAGGTCGTTTTCTTTTAATTCATGGCATATAAACCAATGTGGATTATCTAAGATGAAAGTTAATTTAATACACCGGATACTTTACGTAATGTTTTGTGCATACATGGAGAGATAGACAAACGACACATACATACATACATACATACAAATTTATATATATGTATATATGAATGTGCACATCCTAATGAGTTAAGTACTCGAGTGAAGGTTTCGATCCCAGCTTGAAGCATCTCGCGTGTCTAGACACATTGAAGAGTTGTTATACAACGTTAAAATGTGTGGATGACAATATATGTATATGCTCCTCTCCCAATGGATTGATCACTCGAATTATGAACTGCCGGCTGCCACATACGCTCATGGATTGAGCACTCCCGTAGCCGATAGCATATATGTGAATATATATGAAAAAAAAAAACCCTTCACTTCCGCGAGGATTGACGATAGCTCTGGAGTAAGATATCCAACTGGAATAAAGTCAGTCGGATTTGGATTTTGAGCTTGAAGCATCTCGCGTGTCTAGCCACGCTGTAGAGTGAAAGAACGAAACAGTCTGAATGTGGACGACAACATACCCTCCTTTTTTGAAAACTATTTAATATCAATATAGGCAAATATTTTCCAAGTTTAGTAGGAAAACATTTTAAAGATGATAACCCTCTTAGAAAAAATTAATAAGAATTAAAATTGGCTATTCTTGTTCAAATAGTATTTCTAAAATTATTGACAATCAAAACAAGAAATTAGTAAATGAATTAGACTGGAATAACAATGACAACTTAAAACATGCAAGTAATTATAAAATACAAGGAAAAAAAGTAACCTTAATAGTATCAAGCCAACATTTCAGCTAAAGGCTGTTTGGTTGGTTGGAAGAGTTTTATGGCATATCAATCTTTGTAGGTTATTTAATGCTAAATTAATTTTTAATTGTCAAACCATTTCTATTTCAAGCTATTCGCTTTATTCAAACAGTTCTAATTCGACTAATTCAGTATAGTATAAGTATAGATTTTGTTTACACGCAGTTAAATATCACAATAGTTCTATATTAAACAATTCAGTTTAGCCTTAGTACACTTTCAATGTCAAAAACAGTTTTATTTCAAAGAATTCAGTTTAGCATAAATACGCAGTTTAAATGTAAATATACAGTTTAAGAAAAAGTAAGGTTAGTTAGCGACCGTAGTCGAGGGCGATTAGAAGGCTCCCTTTTCAATAGCTACTACACCGAGGTGTAGGGGAGGTCACTACTCCTTTTCCTGTAATGCCCCACTTTACCCTCGATACGTCCCTTATATTGCTGAGTGTTAAGCAAGGAGGTATCAAGTACCATTTTAAAAGTATTTGGTATGACGCGACCTGGGATTGAACCCAGGTCTCCAGAATCATTAGCGAACACTCGACCCATAGTTTAATTGTCAAAAACATTTCTATTTCAAGCTATTCAGTTTAGTCAAATAATTCTAATTCAAGGAATTCAGTTTAGCATAAGTATACAGTTCATTTTTTTTTTGTTTTTTTTTTACCCACAGATTGGCCCCTACCATTCCTAGCCAGTCATGGCAATAAAGGAGTGCTCCGCATTCCCAAAAGCCCCAGCATCAGTGGAACCTCACCCTTAGATTGTTTTGTATCATACCCAGGACACTAGTTGGAGACGGAGTCCAAGCCCTCTGCTGAGTTGCACTCGGTTTATTCTAGAGCCCCTGCCGACTGGACAACATTTCAGCTAAAGAGAATGATATTATCATCATTCTCTTTAGCTGACATAGGTATGACAAGCTTAAACTAGAAATTTAGATATTATAACCACCTACAGTCATATAGAAATCCAACATTAAGAAATCAAACAGCCACATCTAGGTATTATTGGGATCTAATTGAACTACGTAGGATTAACACCTGTTATAAATTGGAAAATGAAAAGATCCTCCTCGACAAATAGTTTACAGGATAAATGTAATTCATGCTTACAAAAGAAAATATGTATGTTAAAGTATTTTAATAAAAAATTATTTAATTTTTAAAAGAGAAATGATTTCGGCATGCAGACATAGAACAAAATTCTTAGTATAATTTAACTAGATATATTATTACAATTATATATTTAACAACCTTTAATTAGGTAATTTATATATCTTTAATTCTATATATTGATTTACAAATCCATATTTTTTTTACAAAATAGACAAATTAATTAATCAATTTAATATTTCTCTAATATAGAATACAATTTAGTACATAAAATATAAACATATAGTTTCATACTAAGATAAAATATGAAATAAAAAATAATAAATAAAAATAAATAATAGGATTTGTAACGATTAGGACTTATCCCAATAATACACAGTTTTTTTATTAAACCGATTTGTTTTTTACTTTAGATGAACACCAGGGTTAAAAATCAAATATTAACATTTTTATATTATAAATCATTAGTTATATTAATAAAATATATTTTACAGATTAATTCTTTACTTAATATAATTACTTAACGTTCGATATGTGAATTACATATTAATTATTTGTTTATTACGATTGAATTAACATTCCATATATTGAAGTGATATGAATAACATAATTTTTTACTATAATTTTAATAACTAAAACAAGTTTTTGGAAATTAAGTTAGAATTTAATTATCATCTTTTTATATGTTTTTTTAAAATATTTTCTAATATTAATGGAACATTAATATTAAAATAAAAGTATAATATAAATAAAAGTATAATATAAACTTTATCTATAGATTTTAAAGTTTACTTTTTCTGGGATTAGGTTATTTTAATTTTTAGTAATATATAAATTAGGGTTAACGGTATTATTATTTTTTTTAGGATATCTGAACGTTATATAAATGAAAAATGATAATAGATATAGTATCTTCAACTTTTATTGATTTTTTCTTGACAGAAAAATTGGAAAATATATTATTTTAATTAAAAAATATATATAAAAATAGGGAATTTTTTTTCAAATTCCATTCTCGCCAAAGCACAATGAAAACATTTAAATAAAACTTTTGAATTTCTCGTTTGAGGAATATTTTCTTTTTAAAAAAACTTATAAAACCCTGAAATAAATTCATAATGATACCCAGAAAGTGATTTTTAAAAAAATTTTTTCTTTATATAAAAGTACTAATACATGTTTACCAAACCCCTCCGCTCGGGCAGGATATGACACGAGGTCAATTTTTAAGCGGCTTTTAACAGGTTTGAATTCAGAGTTTTCCTTCTCCTAGACTAGTTGCCTCACCAAGGCTGAAGAACCTATTCTGCCCTACTATTTACCCATAGCTGGAGGGATGGAGAATGATTGGATTCATACCTTTCCCAAGGGTATTAGTGCTATGTGAAATGCAATCAGTCTCGTCCAAGATTTGAACTCGTGTCGCCGTGTCCATTTCCTACAACGATAACCATTTCACCACGGGTACCTCCACTCTTTTATACTCAATCAGGAAAAATAATCTCATTGTATAACATGTCACACACCCTGCCTTGTTAAACCCTTTCTCAGAATGTAAAGCTTTCACTCACAATTCGTAAATTATACAAAAGATCTATCGGAAAATATCATCAGGTATGAAATGTTGTTTATTTTGAGAGAACCAAAATTGCACCTGATTAATACCGTATAAAATAATCCTGCAACACTATGCTAACATATCGTCAAAACCACCCACTACAAAAATGTAATTGTAATCGTATACCGTACCTTATTTTCGAACCCCAGACAAGTTGCTATACTGATAAAATTCATTAAATCAAAACCAAACCAATTAAATTTCTCATTTCTCATTTTGGTGATAATTCGATAATTTTACATATGCCCTTTAAGATATCATATTTACCCAACCCCTCCGCTCGGGTAGGATATGACACAAGGTCAATTTTTTGAGCGGAGTTTAACACGTTTTAATTCAGAGTTTTCCTTCTCCTAGACTAGTTACCTCACCAAGGCTGAATAACCTAGTCTGTCCTACTATTTACCCATAGCTGGAGGAAGAATTTTTGGATTCATACCTTTCCCAAGGGTATTAGTGCTATGTGAAATGCAATCAGTCTCGTCCAGGTTTTTGAACTCGTGTCGCCGTGTCCTTTTCCTGCGAGGATAACCATTACACCACGGGCACCTCCACGGGCCCTTTAAGATATAAACTAAACAAAGCCATCGCTTATTGGTTGGTAGGTTAGTTGGTTGCTTGGATTTCATGGCATATCAATCATTGTAGGTTATTTAATGCCATATCCATTTTTACTCAAGCAAACATTTCTATTTCAAATAATTCGATTCAGTATAAATACACAGTTAAATTGTCAATAACATTTCTATTTCAAGCTATTCAATTTAGTCAAAAAGTTCTAATTGAATCAATTCACTTTTATATAAGTATAGTTTTTGTTTACACATATTTAAATGTCAAAACAGTTCTATTTCGAACAAATCGGTTTAGCGTGAGTACAGTTTCAATGTCAAAACAGATCTATTTCAAACAATTCAGTTTAGCATAAGTTTGTTGTTCACATGTCAAAACAGTTCTATTTCAAGTAATTTAGATTAGCATAAATACGCAGATAAATTCTATTTAAACCATACATAAGGCCCTATCAGGAAAAACATGGGAGTGATGGTAATGAAAGAGTGCCCCACATTCCCCAAAGCTCCAGCATCACTGGAACCCCACCATTAGATTTTTTAGTGTCATAACCAGAACACACGTTTGGGGAAGGGGTCTTACACCTCTGCAGAGGTGCAGTCTGTGTATTCTACAGCCCCAGTCGATTGGGCATTGTTATTTAATGACAAATACACTATATACTAATATATTAAATATAGAGGATTTGGTTTGGTTGGATTTAATGGCATATCAACCATTGTAGTTTATTTAATTCCATGTTTTCATACATTTATTTTAGATATATGATTTGTAAACACATTTTATTGATAACATTTTTAAATGAGCCTGAAGTCATTTCATTGGCACTCAGTTAAATAGTTTCGTGCATTGCTATGTAACTGTAACAATTTAACATCTGTCATTTTTTTTGCACACATGTAAATAGATATAGGTAAATGATTTGTGAATCAATAGTTTGTAGCTAATTTCCTTTTTAAATGAATTATAACTCATTTGTTTGCACACTAGTATTGCTATTGGTTTGGTTTGGTTGGGTTTTATGTCATATCGACGACTGTTGGTTATTTAACACCAAATCCTGTTTTACATATATAGTACATATGATTTGTAAACACGTTTTGTAGATACACACAGATCAAACAGTTCTATTTCTGATTATTCAATTTAGATTAAGTCAGCAAAGTTAAATTGTTCCAAATATTGCTATTGCTATGTATCACTAACAATTCAATTAAATATCAACCCATTTTTAAACATAGTTAAATAATCAAACAGTATGTTTGCATTCAGTTCAAATGTCAAAATGACTCATAGATAGAACACTATCAGGTGCTACCACTCTCGGCGAGAATGGACTTTGGAGCGATAGCAATGAAGGGGTACTCCGCATTTCCCAAAGCTTCAGCATTACTGGAGCCTCAGCATCAGCTTGTTTAGTGTTTTATTCAGTAAATTCTTTGGGTGGATGTGGGTCTTACCCCTCTGCAGAGATGCTGTCGGTGTATTCTACATCCCCAGCCCACTGGGCTACATCGCATCTCGACCAAGTCGGTTGAAAACCACTTGTTAGTTGAACTTGAAAATCATCTGCGATAATCATTTTCTATTTATTGCTCCAGAGAAGATACAACATGGTAATATGGTTTAGGAAAGTGGCAAAAAGGTGATCGCTAGAGAGTTTAATTCTCACTGGGTGTCCTAAAATTCTGACCAAAACCAAGCTAATCTCTCTGTCGATGAGGCTTAGATAATAGGATATGTCAATATACACGGGAGCTATAATAATAATAATAATAATAATAACTCTGCTAATAATAGTGTTGTTTTTTTTGTTTCCAATTTGAAAATAGTTTACAATCATCATCATCATCATCATCATCTCGCGCTATCAGCATGGATATTCAAAACTGTCTCTCGCCACACTTCCCTATCGTCTATTGCTTTCGGCATATCCTCAGGGTTACATCCCGTATCAGTACAGAGCTATTTTAAGTAGGTTCGAACTGAACGTCCTGCCTTTGCTCGATGATGTGAAGGGGTCCACAGGAGTACATCACTCACGAGCTCGTCCTTATTTCTCCCGCAGTGTCCTGCGTGTCTGGTTCGTCTAATTTTGATAGTTTTCGTGATGGGTGGTCGGTGGCCGTATAGCTGCTTCTTTGTTGGGTGTTTTCTCCACGACTTGTTCAATATTGCTCGCAGCAATCTTTTGTAGTTGCCATCAAGCTTTTTTTCCATCTGTTTAGTCAGCACCCATGTGGTGCATCCATATAGCAGTATCGACACGATTAATCCTCGATCATAATACTTTCGACAAGAAAGGAAAAAATAGTTTGCATCACAACTTACTTGGCGACGAAATCATTCAAAACTGACTCAAAATAGACGCAACCCAATAATATGATAATAATTTATTACAGAGTCAAGAAACTCAAAAAAAGATTTCATGTTCTGAAAGCTGATATAACAACAATTACAAAAAAATTTTATTTGATTGTTTTGTTCGTTCTGTTTGGTTTTATGGCATATCAACCTTTGTAGGTTATTAAACGCCAAATCCATTTTTATGTAAGTAATCTGTTCTATTGAAAACAATTCAGTTTAGTATAAGTACAGTTTAATTGCCAAAAAATTTCCATTTTAAACTATTCAGGCAGTTATATGTAATAATTCAGTTAAGTGTAAATACAGTTTTAATGTCGAAAAACAGTTCTATTTGAAATAATTCAGTTAAGCATAAGCACGCAATTTAAGTGTAAGTACGGTTTAATTGTCAAAAACATTTCCATTTCAAGCTATTCAGTTTACTCAATTCATTTTAGCATAAGTATGCTGTTAGTTCTATTTAACCCATAGATAGGGCCCTATCAGGTGCTACCACTCCGGGCCTGATTGGACCTAGGAGGGATGGCAATGAAGGGGTACTCCGCATTCCCCAAAGCTCCAGCACTGCTGGAATCTCACCATCAGATTGTTTAGTGTCATATCCAGGACACTCGTTAGGGGGGTCTTACCCCTCTGCAGAGGTGCAGTCAGTGTATTCTACAGCCCCAGCTGACTGGACAATACGCAGATTTAAATGTCAGACAGTTTTATTTCAGATAATTCAGTTCAGCATAAGTACACAGTTTAGACGTCAAAAACAGTTCTATTTCGAGCAATTCAGTTCAGCACTAGTATGCAGTTCCAATGTCAAAACAGTTCTATTTTAAACAATTTAGTTTAGCATAAATACGCAGTTTAAATGCAAAAATCAGTATAGTGAAAAAAGCACGTAGTTCTATTTAACCCATAGATAGGACCCTTATCAAGTGCTACCACTCCGGGCCAGAGAGGACCTGGGAGCGATGGCAATGAAGGGGTACTCCGCATTCAGCAAAGCTCCAGCATTGCTGGAACCTCACCATCAGATTGTTTAGTGTCATATACAGGACACTCGTTGGGTGGGGGTCTTACCCCTCTGCAGAGAAGCAGTCGGTGTATTCTACAGCCCCAGCCGACTGGGCAAAGTTTGATTTGATGTATCTTGCCGAAAGGATGCATTTTTAACAGGACATGTTCCAAATTGCCGCCATTGCGCTTGTCTCAATAATAAATCATTACCGTATTAGTGGATTGCATCTATTTTGAGACAGCTTGTAAGATAGCTGTTTCACGAGCAGAGGAGTAAGACCTCCTCAAAAGGGAATGTTCTGGGTATGACATTAAACCACATATGATAGGAAATCTCATATTCTGGATATCTGGGGATTATAGAGTTTCCCTTCATTGCCATACACCCAGTTTTATCCGGACCCTTTGTGGTAGCACTTAATAATGTTTAAAAATCATTCGTGTACGATAAGAAAAAGAAAAACATCCTGAAACAGCTACATAAAAAGTGAATAAGAAGTTAGAATGAACGCCATTCCCTAACCTCTTGGCAAAAAATAACCCTAGACAAGTTGAGTTTCTGTTAAAATCAATCAATCTTTGTATTCAACCTAAGCTAAACTGAAGAAATGACTAGAGAAGGCACTTCTTAGTTTACGATGAAAAAAAAACAACCTCTGCTAAGTTTAATTTTGACATTGAGCTCCAGTGTAAAAATACGTTTGAAGGATTGATCCTCCGGTCTGAGTGATTGGGCATCGATTGCTAATATCAGCTCTAGTTGCAGTATTAGTTGCAAAGAAGCATAAAAGGTGACATTAGAATGCAGTGGTAATATATCGGGATTTGACTTGATTCCAGATTGAAATTATATTGGCTGTAAATGACGTTAATGATGATGATGATGATGGTGATGATGACGATAATGAAAGTCATTTTTATATTGCGAACTTGCACGATGAACAAACCAATTTATAAGTCCTCGGGGTGCCGTAAAGAATGAATTAAATCGAGCTTAT
The DNA here is from genome assembly GCA_963585895.1 of Sepioteuthis lessoniana. Classification (NCBI taxonomy): domain Eukaryota; kingdom Metazoa; phylum Mollusca; class Cephalopoda; order Myopsida; family Loliginidae; genus Sepioteuthis; species Sepioteuthis lessoniana. Next base: position 44,063,602 of record OY757929.1, on the reverse strand, counting down.
TTTTTTAGACTGCTTCAGTATTCACTTTCTTTCTTTCTTTCTTTCTTTCTTTCTTTCTTTTTCATTTTGCCTTAGTTTCTCTCTCTCTCTCTCTCTCTCTCTCTCTCTCTCTCTCTCTCTCTCTCTCTCTCTCTTTCTAACTCTCCCCCTTTTTCTTAATTTCTCTAAGTTTTTTGCTTTCTCTATCACTGTATATCAATCCGGTTTTCCCCGTCTCTATTAACACACACACACACACACACACACATATATATATATATATATAGTATTTCTTTTTTTTTTCATTATGTATTGACTCCTTGTTATCTATTCGCACCATTAATTTATTTCATTTCGTTTCGTTTCGTTTCCTTTTCTTTCTTTCTTTCTTTCTTTCTTTCTTTCTTTCTTTCTTTCTTAGTCTCAGTCTATGTCTCTCTGTCTCTCTCTGTCTCTCTGTCTCTGTCTCTGTCTCTCTATTTCTTTTACTTTCTGTCTCAATCACTTTCTTAATTTCCTTCCTTCTTACTTTCTATCTTTTTCTTCTGTCAATTTTCTCTTTCTTTCTTTCTTTCTTTCTTTCTTTCTTTCTTTCTTTCTTTCTTTCTTTCCGGCAATGTTTTCTTTGTTAAACCATCACTTACTTCTCTCTCTATCGCTCTCCTGCTCTCTCTCTATCACTGTACCGGTTCCTCTTTCTCTATCCCTTTCTTCGCCCTTTCTCTTCTCTTCCACTTTTTCCTTTATTCCGCTTCGTATTTATGTACTAACTGTATTTCTCCAACCTTTTTCAATGTTTATGCGAAACTGGCCCGTGACAATTACATCAACTCTCTAAAATTCACCACAACTACAATCCATTAAATTTGCCAACATCAAGATAAGAAAATCTGAACAAAAAAAAAAAAAATGAAATAAAATAAAATGAAATAAGACTAAAAAAAAAAATTAATTAACAATAATAAAATAAAAAAAATATTGAAGAAAAATATTCAAATTCTCAGTAATATTTTCCCCGAACACTCCAAAGACACATATTTATTCGCCTCGCTTTTCTTGTCATTAATTATTATTATTATTATTATTATTATTATTATTATTATTATTATTATTATTATTATTTCGGCTTAACGAACTGTCTGATTTCCTTGGGGATTTTTTTTCCCGCGCTGTTTGTTTAGGTAATGTGCATTCGCACGGACTTCAGTACATTCACCCGGATATTCTGTTCCCTTTTATGAGATTTTGTCGCAATCTTGTTTGCCATTCATGATTCATTATAAGGAGAAAAGTAAAGAAAAAAAAAAAGAAACCAAAAAAAAAAAAACAAAAAAAAAACACAATTCCTCATCGCGCATCAATATCAACAATATAATCATTTTTTTTTTTAAATCGTGAATTATTATTAATCCTCATATCATAATTATATATTTCACTGTTTGTTTGTTTTTCCAAAAAATTGTTTTTTTGATAATTACTGGGGTTTTTTGTTGTTGTTTTTTTCATCTTAACGATGACCAGGTCTAGTTTTCTGGCCTGAATCGCCTGACGCGTCTGAATTTTAAAATCTCATAAAATGTCGTCTTTCTTTCAGTTGAATTGATTCTTGTTTGTGAATATAAGATTGGTTTGCATGATAAAATCCCATTCGTTTGCACAATTTCCAGAGGATTCTCGTTCTCAACCACTCATGTCCATATCTATATTTCTTCTGAGCTATCTTCTCCACCCACTTGCAGATATAATTTACAGGATACAGAGACGGAGTAAAGGGATGACGAAGATTTCACGTCAGAACTCCCCACAGCCAAAAGTCAAACACGAGGTCCCAGAAGAATACCACCCACTTTATTATAGTGAGTAACTAAGGAAATTGTAACGTAATTTAAATGACTGAGTGAAAGAAAGACACATTCTCCATTATAGTATGATACTTTTGTGTATGTATGTACAAATATTTTTAAAAATTAATATTAACTACGGCAATAATAATAATAATAATAATAATAATAATAATAATAATAATCTTTGACCTTGAAGGTGAACAAAAAAGGTGTGGAATATGAAAGTAACGTTGAATCCCACTGTAATTCGGTAGCTAAGAACGGTCCCTAAAAGTATAAAAAGAGGACAGGAAGAGTTAGAAATCGGAGGGTGAAGTGATACCATACAAACTACAGCATTAGTAAGCTCGGCCAGAATACTGAGCAGAGTCCAGGAGACCTGAGGAGACTTTCTGTTTCTCAGATTCCTGTGAAAACCATCAGTTGATGCTGATGTGGAAAAATTTTCAAGAAGTATAAAATATAATAATGATAATAATAATGGAGGTATGAAAAACTTCGACAAATGAACCATAGAACAAGAAAATAATGACTATGCTTAAGGTCTTACATTCCAGTTATGACATAGACATACTATATGTGTCAAGAAAAGAAGGAGGAAGAGTATCCGTCAGTACTGAAGATAGCGTCGGTGTATCAGTACGACGACTCGAAGACTACATAAAAAAGTAAAGAAAGACGGATTATACAGACCAGATAAAACACAGACAAAACAAGCATCAACCGAACAAAAACAATCAGAAAACTAAAATGGGAAGCTAGGTGCAGGAACATATCTTTCATTTCATCTACCTTCAGTTTTACCAGTGGTCAACCGGAATGCCCAAATCCATTATTCAGAAAATTCAATATTTTGGTGACTATCACTCGGTCTGGTTGTCTGGTCGAGATTAAATGATCCATTTGTATTTCATAATCCCAAAGAATTTCGTGCATCTCATTTTCTGGGACGGATTCCGGGTTGTACATATACCGCTTGTTCATCTAGTCTAATGTGAACTTTTTGCACAATTCCCAGTGGATTTTCTTCTCCAATCCGTAGTATGTAGTCTTTCACTCTTTTGCGCTAAGTTCTTGCATTCGTTTAATACGAGATTAATCGTTTCGTTTCTATCACCACTTGTTCTTATGGTCAAATCTAAACTTCTCGCACAATTCTTAGAGAACCATCCTCCCCAGCCAGAGGTATACAGTCTTGTAATCTTTTTGCGCTAATTTACTGCATTCGCTTATTACGTGATTAATCGTTTCGTCCTTTTCAGCACGTAATCAAGATCTCCTATTATTATTATTATTATTATTGTTTACGTTTCAAGTTTTTCACATCAGCGTTTGGCGATGGTTTATCACTGGAGTTTCAGTGACAGCAAGTCTCTTCAAGTCTCCAGGACTCTATCCAGTATTCTGGCCGCTCTCAACAATGATGTAGTTTGGATGGTCTCCACTCGTCCACTTATTTCCACCTCCTCGATACCCTGTACCAATCCTTTGGTGAGTATACCAAGATCACCAATTACAATTGGTATCACCATCACTTTCATGTTCCACTTTTTTTTTTCAATTCCCTAACAAGGTCCAGGTACTTATCTTCCTTTTCGCTTTCTTTTAATTTTATTCTGTGGTCAGCTTGGACGGCAAAGTCGACAATTCGGAAAGTTCTTCTTTTTTCTTTCTTCCCTTTTCATTTTGTTTGTTTATTTGTTAGATCTCCGTTACCATCATGTTACACACATCATTATAAAAATTGATATTCACCTATTGGTTACCACTTAGATGATGGTACCTGTGAGAAATAGAATCACGAATTGCCTTTGAATTTGTGTGCACGCAATCCTAAACACACACACACACACACACACACACACACACACACACACACACATATATATATATATATATATATATATATATATATAGTACAATTTAATGGAGACTCAAACTCGGTTAAGTCGTCATATTAAATTCATTTCGGCGGATAATATTATTGATATACTCTCCGTCTCGTCAGATGACTCTTTACATGCTTCCCTCCCGTCGCAGAGTAGCGAATGTGGAGTTACAGTTCGTATTCAGAAGATAAAATAAAGGAATTAAAAAATAAAAAATAAAAAAATAAAAATCAGAAGATAAAAATAAAAATTAAACAATAAAAAATAAAATAAATAAGAATAAGGTGGAAATCAAATTACAAATTATTTCTTTCATAGGCGCGAGGAGAGGGTTTGACATGTTATATGTTAGAACGATTAAGAAAGAGGAGTGAAATTAATCTACTGGGCAATCCCTTCAATTTTTGCGTTCTTGTAGTAGTTCCTTCTACTTGGCAGGTGTGATTTTCTTAACAGACTAAGACTAACAGACTGGCTATCTCATACAGGATTTACATTTATTCCTAATATGTCTGTTAATTAACTCAGCTGTTGCCATCCTAGATATTCCTCTTGTTTCAATTAGGACCGAGATAGTTAAACTAGATAAGGTGGAGACATTTTCTCTCGTCGTCAAGTGTTTTTTTTAAATTTATCCTAAAAATGGTCAAAGGAAATTAACCACTCCAGAATCACAGGCCTTAATTTTTGGATTAATATTCTACGTTCATCTGGCCCTCATCTAACCTTTATATTTCCCTGTCTTAGTGATATCTGTTGTTGAGCTGATCTCTATTAGTTTCAAATACCTCTTTATTATTGGCCTTGCGATTATTCAGGGACTGGTGTTCCAGTGGTTCCCAATCAGGATAATTTAAATTTTCCTCTATGTCTGCACTTAAAGACGAGCTCATTTCTCTCGTTCAACAATAGTTTTCTATTTTTGAAATTAATAATGCTAATTTTTTCAATCTAAGCATAAGTTACATCTACCGTTGAAGATATATATATATATATATATGTATATGTATATATACCAAAGACGGTTAATTCAGGATTATAAATTTATTTCCATCCCGTATTTTCAGTTTCTGGTGTGAACCAAAAACATGAAGAAAAAATAATACAGGACTTCTTCAGACCCAATGGATAATTATAATGAATTATCCATTGGGTCTGAAGAAATCCTGTATTAATTTTTTTCTTCATGTTTTTGGTTCACACCAGAAACTGAAAATACGGGATGGAAATAAATTTATAATCCTGAATTAACCGGTCTTTGGTTTTTTTTCTTTAAGAAATATTGCTCTGTAATAAATTATATTGAGCTCTCTACCAGGAAAATTTAAATGTTCAGCTCTTGAATGATTTTCTTGTCCTGAGGGAATTACTCCAAACTCTGGTTTAACCTGACCGAATATTATATATATATATATATATATATATATATATCCCAAAAAAGACTGACATGTTGTAAAAACCATAATTATCTTGATTTTATTCTAATTTTTTTATATTATTTGTCAGGTATATGGATGCACTACATGGACGCTAACTAAATGCATGGAGAAAAAGCTTTACGGCAATTACTCAAGAATTCTGTGAGCAATATTGAACAAGTCCTGGAGGTAACACTCCACAAAACAGCTGCTGTACGGCAACCAAACACCCGCCACAGAAATTATCCATGTTAGACGAATCAGATATGTAGGACACTGCTGGAGAAGTAAGGACGAACTCATAACCGATGTACTCCTGTTCACCCCTTCACATGGACGAGCAAAGTTAGGACGACCAGCTAGAGCATATATACAACAGCTCTGTGCTGATACAGGGTATAGCCTTGATGACCTCCCTGGAGCGATGGACGAGTGGCGAGAGAGGGTCAATGAGACCCGTGCTGGCAGCGAGACATGATGATGATGATAAGTACTAATTAGTCTAAGGAAACGGTAAAATTCAATTAATAGAATGAAAGAATTAACTAAATTGATACAATTAGAAGTTAACTGACAGATCTATAGTTTCAATAAAAGGAAAATAATTTGTCAGCCATTTTAATGTGAAGAATTATTTAAGTACAAATATGATAAAGAGCTTAGTGTACAGATTCAGAATGCGTAGAATAGTGACTGGCTATCAACAAATTGGTCATTACGAAAGTGTTCGTACAGAGGTTACAGCAAAAGCTGTTTTAGACTAAGTCAATATTTTATGGGCCACCCTATATATATATATATATATATATAGTATGTTAATTTCGAAAAACAATAAAATTGACATACCACACAAACATTTCCCAAATCGTTTTTTGCAACAATTCTTTGAAAAAAAATGCGACGTCTTGCGAAAGACTTACAATCAATGTGCACATTTATAGAAAACAAAAAGGATATGAAATTCCAGTGTTTCTTTTTATGTAGAAAAAAGACGTAGAGGTGGAAAACAGGACACAAATAGCTCTATAACCTGGTAGCCACGATATGTTATAAAAATAATCTTGTTAAGCCAAAAAAAGTTTTCCCATTGCCTTTTCTTATCAAATGGTGACTGTTAAGAAAAACAACAGAACACTTTCAAGTATTCCCAAAAGCAGTTTTTATACGCTTTAAAAAAATCAAAAACAAGACAACGAGTTTTATAGATTCAGACATCAGAATACTGCTGTGAGATAATGCCAGAAGTAGAAAAAAGATATATGGACTATTAGCACAAAGAAATAACAAAGATATATGTAATTACTGTGAAAAACATGGAGAAATTCTTGGCTTTAGGATTCTCAATGAATATCTGATGGATTAAGCCGTAAATATCTTCCTGCTTGCAATAAATACCCATCGACTTTGCATCTTGAAAAATATGAATCTTCTAATTACTATAAAAATTAAATAACCATCGACGTTGTGTCTTGAAAAATATGAATCTTCTATTTGCTATAAAATTAAATTACCATCGGCATCGTATCTTGAAATATATGAATCTTCTAATCACAAAAGAATTAAAGAACCATCGACGTCGTATTTTGAAAAATATGAATATTCAAATCACTATAAAAATTAAATAACCATCGACGTTGCATCTTGAAATCTATGAATCTTCTAATAACTATACAATTAAATGACCATCGACATTGCATCTTGAAAAATATGAATCTTCTAATTACTATAAAATTAAATAACCATCGACATTGCATCTTGAAAAATATGAATCTTCTAATTACTATAAAATTAAATAAATAACCATCGACATTGCATCTTGAAAAATATAAATATTCTAATTACTATAGAATTAAAGAACCATCGACATCGTATCTTGAAATATATGAATCTTCTAATCACAAAAGAATTAAATAGCCATCGACGTCGTATTTGGAAAAATATGAATCTTCTAATAACTAAAAAAATTAAATAACCATGGACGTTGCATATTAAAAAATATGAATCTTCTAATTACTGTAAAAATTAAATAACCATGGACGTGGCATCTTGAAAAAAATGAATCTTCTAATTACTATAAAATTAAATGACCATCGACGTCGTATTTGGAAAAATATGAATCTGCTAACTACTATAAAAATTAAATAACCATGGACGTTGCATCTTGAAAAATATGAATCTTCTAATTACTAAAAAAATAAATAACCATCGACGTTGCATCTTGAAAAATATGAATCTTCTAATGACTATAAAATTAAATAACCATCAATGTCGTATCTTGAAAAATATGAATCTTCTAATTACTATCTGCTAACTACTATAAAAATTAAATGACCATGGACGTGGCATCTTGAAAAAATGAATCTTCTAATCACAAAAGAATTAAATAACCATCGTCGTCGTATTTTGAAAAATAGGAATCTTCTAATTACTGTAAAAATTAAATAACCATCGACGTTGCATCTTGAAAAATATGAATCTTCTAATGACTATAAAATCAAATAACCATCGACGTCTTATCTTGAAAAATATGAATCTGCTAATTACTATAAAAATCAAATAACCATGGACGTTGCATCTTGAAAAATATGAATCTTCTAATTACTATAAATTAATAAACCATCGATGTTGCATCTTGAAAAATAATAATCTTCTAACTAGTATAAAAATCAAAACTAAATCCACGTAAGCCGTTTAATAAGATGTCTACAGTAAGAAAAAGAATACCTTGCTGATGTTGCATATACTATTTGAACTTGTCTATTGGAAACTTTACACTCTCTGGATTTAATACTTACCTTCATTATATAATTTTTATCGGCTTGGATGTGATACCAATCCATTTTGTGTTAACTAGCATTAAAATATTTTCACTAATTTATTTTCTTTATTTTCTGTATATATATAAAATTTTGTTAAGTAATCTATCCGATAGTTCCCCCAAATACCCTTTTATTTTATTTTTCTTAGCATTATTTCTGAAACTATTCAATTTAATCTAAATTTTTTTTGTGCTATTGCTGTTTTTGACACTATTTGGCAATTCATTCTAAAATATCTTATTCTACAAGCAATTAAAAATCCATGAGTTAGAAGTTTTTAAAATCAGTCTTGACAGTAAATTTCAAATCGACGATGAATATAAAAAAAGTCGACCATAATTAGAAATTTCGCTAATTAAGTTGAAACTTTCAAGTAGATCAGCTCTCATTTTTCTTTATAGTAACGTCATCATCAAGTTATACTGAGAGAACAGAATCCTAGGAATCTCTCGCCATCCACCCCTATCGTTCATTGCTTCAGACAGGTCCCTCAGACTGTATACGGTGTTAATCTTTTTCTTGGTCAAATCTTGTGAGTCCAGGTGTATGAGTTCATTGAAGAACGTCGCTTCTCCAACAGTAAATACTTTGATGGTTTGTGATAGAGGGCACAATTGGCTTTGCTTTTGCTGTTTTGTGAGGTGCTGCTTCCAGGATTTTTTTTCGTATCCCCCTTCTAGGTTTTTCTCTAAGCGTTTTGTTGAATAGTGACAGGAAAATTCCTTTAACATGCCACATAAGTTACGTGCTTGGCATGACGGGATGTGCGCCTGTTTCCTAGGGTAAACAGGACGATACCTTGGCAAAAATGCCGAATGGTTTGCGTAGGTGGGATAACAGGTTGTCCTCATTTTTCCTAAGGTAAACAGGATCCAGGTGTTTCCTTAATAGAAATGCCACGCGGGTTGCGCGGGTGGCATGCTTAACAGGAGGCGTGTTAACGGAAGGTGTAACCACGAGGGTTGTATGGGTGTCCGGTAAATTATATAAAACAGTAATGAATTTTGACCTAGGCAGAACGAAACAGAAATTCAGAGAGATTTCACGGAAAAATCGCAATGACGTGCCACAATGTGTGCGCTTCAGCCATCACTAACTCGCTCTTACTCTACCCATACGTACTTTTCGGATATTAAAGAAAAACAAGAATATCTTTATACATCCGCGTTGAAAAGTAGCTAATCAAAATCCTAATCTCTCTTATCTCTCTATATAACTATAATATTTTTCCTGTGTGAGTCTGTGTTAGAATGACTGCTAATAGTTTCATCAAAGTCCGGGTAGTTTACCAAAACAGGAAAACTGACAAAACCACATCTTGGATAATATCCCGTTTTTTATTAGTGAGACCAGAGTTTCATATGATCGACAGTCTGTTAATAACAATCCATGCTTTCACGTTGGGTATGTTAACATCGCTTTCAGTAGATGAGATATTGATGCCAATGTATATGAATTTGTGTATACATATCAGGTGATTGGCCCTTAAAATGAGGGCTCCTTCTTGTCTGAAACGCATGAAAATCTACGTTCATGTAATAGCCAATGCGTCTTGCAGCTGGGAAGCAGAGGTATGGCTTGTGCTGGTTTGATTTTGAGAAGCTCTAGGTCATCTGCGTAGTCTTCATTAGCGATATTTTCTGCTTTTTTAATGCGAAACTTTTTTTTCGGTGAGGTCTAAGGAAGTTCGTTATACGTAATCTATGCAGACTAAAGACAGATATGGTGTGTATTCCTGAACTGGAATCCAGTTGGTGTAACCATCCATTAAGTAAACCATTGCTTACATGTTTTTTTATAAAGCATTATAATAGTGATAAGTTTATTTGAAGACACAAAATACTGATACAATGTTGGTTTAGTGTGAAGGATGTTCGGCAGAGATTAACTCTAATGGCGAGAGGTAAATAGCTTAGTTTTATTGGCATTCCTTAATGAAGCGCCTCAGTAATAAACTCAAATTGGAAAGAAACTTGCTCAAGAACATTTAGTGTAATTTACTAAGCTTATTTGCTTAGATGTAGCACAAGGCCGCATGAATTGGGCACCCAATGAGAAACGAACTCACTCGTGTAGGTTTGCTAGTCTACCTTGCTAACCATTACACCACCCGAGGTGCCCTCAAGAACATTTAGTACACTGATATTGATTGATTTTAATGGCATGTCAATCTGTTTGGAGAATTTTAGCCAACATGTTTACAATTCACCTTTATGGTGTATCCCTTTTTTAAAAGGGAGTAGGTGCTGCGAGGAAAAGACCGAATGTCCTGTATCTTTGTTTACTTAGATTGTGTAATTATTATTTACTCATTAGAGTTTTTCACATCAGCGTTAACTGATGGTCTTTCACTGGAATTTGAGTGACAGCAGGTTTCCTCAAGTCTCCAGGATTCTTCTCAATATTCTGGTCGTTCTCAGTAATGCGGTAGTTTGGATGCTAACTTCCAAATCCTCAACTCCCTTTAATATTATTTAGTTACTGTACCAAAAGCACCAATCACAATCGGTATAATTGTCTCCTTCGTGTTCCATAGTTTGTTTTTTTTATTTACTCCTTTAGAGTTTTTTTTTTACATCAGAACCAGCTGATGGTTTTTCACTGGAGTTTGAGTGACAGCAAGTCTCCTCAAGTCTCCATGACTCTTTTTAGTATTCTGGCCGTTCTCAATAATGCTGTCATTTGGATAGTCTCCACTCGTCTGCCAACTTCCAAGTCCTCCAGACCCTTTTTGCATAGTTTTTTTCTTAGTCTGACCCACAAGTCTTAGCTTGCTCAGAGCACCCTGTTTTGAAGGTAATCACATTTCTAGAATACCAGCTGTTATTAGGTAGTCAGCCATCTTATTACTTAGCAGATTCATCGTTGTTTAATTTCAGTCGTCTAGCAGGAACTGCATATACAGTATTCTCATTATTTATAAAGCTTTGCACAAGGAAATAAAAGGGGTGTGCTGTGAGACTCGAACACACTAGTAATGGCAGGCTAGTTTAGCTTTTTATAAATCATAACATGTGAGGCACGCAGTTCTGATTATTTAATAAACTTTGCTGAGTCTTCGAAATGGTTCAGGTTGCTTACAATACATGTTGTTTTTAATTATTATCCATCTAATTACGGAATGGGTTCGCTGCAGCTTAACTTCTGTGATCTAATGGGATCTGCAAATACAGTACAGTATTGTGGATGTGATTTTCTTTTCCCGTCTGCAAATACAGTACAGTATTGTGGATATGATTTTCTTTTCCCGTCTGCAAATACAGTACAGTATTGTGGATGTGATTTTCTTTTCCCGTCTGCAAATACAGTACAGTATTGTGGATGTGATTTTCTTTTCCCGTCTGCAAATACAGTACAGTATTGTGGATGTGATTTTCTTTTCCCGTCTGCAAATACAGTACAGTATTGTGGATGTGATTTTCTTTTCCCGTCTGCAAATACAGTACAGTATTGTGGATGTGATTTTCTTTTCCCGTCTGCAAATACAGTACAGTATTGTGGATGTGATTTTCTTTTCCCGTCTGCAAATACAGTACAGTATTGTGGATGTGATTTTCTTTTCCCGTCTGCAAATACAGTACAGTATTGTGGATGTGATTTTCTTTTCCCGTCTGCAAATACAGTACAGTATTGTGGATGTGATTTTCTTTTCCCGTCTGCAAATACAGTACAGTATTGTGGATGTGATTTTCTTTTCCCGTCTGCAAATACAGTACAGTATTGTGGATGTGATTTTCTTTTCCCGTCTGCAAATACAGTACAGTATTGTGGATGTGATTTTCTTTTCCCGTCTGCAAATACAGTACAGTATTGTGGATGTGATTTTCTTTTCCCGTCTGCAAATACAGTACAGTATTGTGGATGTGATTTTCTTTTCCCGTCTGCAAATACAGTACAGTATTGTGGATGTGATTTTCTTTTCCCGCCTGCAAATACAGTACAGTATTGTGGATGTGATTTTCTTTTCCCGTCAGGATCAATACATTATTTTTCTCATTAGCGTAACTGCTCTTTATTTTTGACATTTTTTTGTTGTTGTTTAGACGAGTGTAAATAAGAAAGCATTGGGAATGGTCTTAGTCTTCCCAGTTTTAATGATTCCCAAGTCAGTCTTTTCCGAGGTGAACATGCAGTTGGGTCAGAAGAGGTTAATCTGGGATTAAGGAAATAAAATTTACACATGACTAGAAGATCGAATTTATGATTCATTTGTTGCTTTATTCTTAATCCTCAGCCTCTATTTCAAATCGAATTTATGTGTACATTAGTCAGTCGATTGATTCGAAGGGAATACATTAATTATATACGCGTACAGCGGTATTCGTGGTGGTACAATAATCAATGTAGGAAGTAGATTTGACGACCTTTCAGTTAAAATCCTGGACGAAGTAGTGTGCATATCACATACCACTATTACCATTGGGAAAGGTGTGAATGCAACTTCCTTCAGCTATGGGTGAATAATATGACAGCCTTGGCACTTTAAGCTTGGTATGACATCCAGACAAGTAGAAAGAAAAGTCGGAATTCAAAGCATTTGTTGACCTGGATAAGGATGGGCTCTGCAAGATTATTATTACCCAAGATTCGCTGCATGAGTAGTGATCTCGCTACCAAAATTTGCTTACGAGAACAGCAATGGTGATGATGTTGATGCCTACTTATATGCAAAATCCAAGAAGGCTTTATGTATATTCTAGATAATCCACGAACCTATTGGGTTCCTGTTGTATCAGCGGTGCATGACACTATCGACGTTCCAACATTAAAAAGAGTGAAGGATTCCTATTAGTATTTTATTGTTATGTCTGTAATACTGAAAATTTAGATGATTGAATAATCACCATCAGGGCAAACGTTGAGCCAATAAAATTATAACTGGGTTGGAAATTGGACAATGAATAGCTTTATTTTTAAATTAAGAACATTTGATTCGTTGATTTGAACACTATTCAACCAGTATGGTATATTTCATGTCTATAAGAATCGCTCTCTCTCTCTCTCTCTCTCTCTCTCTCTCTCTCTCTCTTTATCTCTCTCTCTCTCTCTCTCTCTCTCTCTCTCTCTTTATATATCTCTCTCTTTATCTCTCTCTCTCTCTCTTCTAGATGTCCCAGTCAGCTGGGGCTGCAGAATACACCGACTGCATTTCTGCACAGTGAGTGTCTTGGATACGACGAAACAATCTGATGGTCAGGCTCAAATAATGCTGGAGCTTTGGGGAATGCAGAGAACTTCTTTATTACCATCACTCCCAGGTTCACTCTGGAAGCAAATGATAGGGTTCTATCTATGGGCCAATCAGAAATAACCTGTGTACCTACGCTATATTGTGTTGTTTGAAATAGAACAGTTTATATATATAAAGATGGATTTGCCATTAAATAGCCAACAATGTTTGATATGGCATAAAACCAACCCAAACCAAACCAAAATAATAATAATAATAATAATAATACGACTGGGTGGGAAAGCTGATCCATTGGGAAATGTGCAAGAAACACACAATCTATCCTCGAGAATGAGACGCACAAACGCCTCTGGGATTTTGAGATACAAACAGATCTCTTAATCACGGCCAGACGACAAGACGTTATGATCATCAACAAAAAAGAGAGAACTTGCAGGATTATGGACATTGCTGTCCAGGCAGACCACAGAGTAAAATTGACAGAATGGGAAAAGAGGGATAAATACCTGAACCTGGCTAGGGAATTGAAAAAATTGCGAAACATGAAACTGTCGATTATACCAATTGTAATTGGTGCTCTTGGCACAGTAACCAAAAGATGTGCACAAGGACTAGAGGTCTTGGAAGTAACGAGTTGGATAGAGACTGTCCATTCATCAGCATTGTTGAGATCTGCCAGAAAACTGAGAAGAGTTTTGGAAACTTGAAGAAACTTGGTGTCACTCAAACTCCAGTGGAAAACCATCAGCTAACTCTCATGTGAAAAACTCTCAAGGAATTAAGTTATAATCCTTGTAAACAATTCAACTAATTTATCTTGATAAACATTAGTATGTTTACAAATATTTCAATCAAATATTAATAATTTTCAAACAGATATAGTTGATACGTTGATGGGACTCTAAGGTGTACAAGTAGTATGAATCATAGTGGCTTGGCCCCTTGATCTGGGACTGCAGAATACACCTAGTGCATCTCTGTAGAGGGGTAAAACTCCCTCAACCAGTATCCTGGATATAACACTAAACAATCTGATGGTGATGTTCCAGAAATGCTGGAGTTTTGGGCAATACGGAGTACTCCTTCATTGCCATCGTTTCCTGGTCCACTAATAGGGTTCTATCTTTTGGCCAAATTGAATTGTTTGACATTTAAACTGATTGAAAATAAATGACATACTAAACTGAATTGTCTGAAATAGAACTGTTTAATCATTTAGCTAGGTATTAACAAATGACTGATGTTTACAAAAATTGTTCGTGATTCATAGCAATCTTCTGAAGTATTTAATTTTGTTGGCTTATACTAAAATGAATAGTTAGAAATAATACTGTTTGATCATCTAACTGTGAATAAACAAATGACTGATGTTTAATTGAATTGTTCTGATACATAGCAATACTTGAAAACATTAAACTGTGAGCAAACAAATGAGTAATAGTAACTAGAATTATTCGTATTAGATTAAAATAAATGAAACCATTGAACTGTGTGTAAAAATGTGTTCAGGCTGGTTTAAAAATGTTATTTACGAAATGTGTTTAGGAATCATATATTTAATAAAAGGATTTCTTATGAAGTAATCTACAATAGTTGATATGCTATAAAACCAAACCTAACCTAAAGTAAAACCAAATCATAGTGGACTTGGGAGTAATGGCGATAAAATAGGTACTCCAAACTTTGTAGAGTTCCTGCACAGAAACTCTTCGTCAAATACAATTTTGTTTCCTGTTTTGCAAGGGATTCAGTCAGTGTCTTCCCAGCTCCTCTGGTTAAGAAAAAAGTTAAAAGAAAGTAATTTACCATTTTTGTTAATTTTAGATTGAATCAATTAGAAAAAAAACGGGTTGTGTCCTTTGAACTGTGAGTCAGCCAATGAACGGGGAGAGAGGGAAATTTGATTTAAAGGCAGAAGATAGACCTTTTGCAGATGTGAAAGTTTTCACGAAGAAGAAACAAGAAAAGATATGTTGATGCGGTAATGTACCATAGCCCGATATGGATATGCGAAATGGACAGATAATGTTCATATATATAAGATATAACATAGAACATAGGAATCTCGAAACACGAAAAACACGTAACGACTTCTCAGTTCAGGTACGAAACTTTTTATTACCATTGAGTTTAAAGGTTTTTCGACATAAGGAGACAGAGGCACAATCTTTCTATTCTGGCCTTTTCATCAGCACCCCCCACATCTCATGCAACACCTGCCCAAGGCCTCCACGAGCAAGGGAAAGTCAACCGTCTTCTCCCGAGGCAGTCCTCAACTCAACTCTCTAACTTTTTTCAAATTCTCAAAATCCTCCGTGCACTTCCGGTGCGTGACGTCATTCGCACTCTGTAACCCCGTTTCCCATCTCGGGCTATTGTGACATCTCTGAGTGACACGTCCGCTCTACGCGAGTGCGTGAACACTTGTGTTAATGTTGCACCTAAGTAACCCATGTACTGAGCCGAAAGGTTCTCAGCCTAACTAAACCCAAAGGCATAAACCGAAATTCCTCGGCCATTATATAACAGTAAGAATATGGGAAATTAGTTTTCTCTCCCTGAACTGAAAAGAAAATCTATGTGGTGCTAAATGTTTATCTGTCTTGTTATTTTTTGTGTTTGTTGAAAAAACCGTGTCGCCTACCAAAAGAATTGAAGACAGATTTTTTTCCTCCGATGTAAGGAAATGATATTTTCCTTGAACATTTAAGGAATTTTGTTGTTGAAGTTTATTCTATGTTTTTTTTTCTCGTGTTTTGAAATAAATTATTAAATGAAATTATTATCTCACGTTATCTCGTCTTATAAATTATCTTAACTTAAATAATTGTTGGGATATAACATTTTCTTAAGAAATATATCTTTCCAATTAATTTCGTAATTTCCTTGATATCCTGTTGTAATTTTTTAAAACAGAGATCGGTTTTCTACTTTCTTTGTTATCACTTGTACTAAGATGATTGTATAACAAAAAGATTTGATCTTTTTATAATTCGAAGCTTCGTGACAATATATACTCAGCGATCCGATTTCAATTCTTGGACCTGGCGGTTTGCATATCACAGAACAATAATTCCCTTGGAAAAGATGTGCATCCAACTATTCTTCCTCCACATAAGGGTAAATAGTTACTCGACTCGGCTCTTTAACCTTTTGATATGGCAACTTGACTAGAAGTTGGAAAACTGAATTAATATCTGTTAATCTCCGCTTAAGAAATTGACCTTATGTCATATGCTACTTGTGCGAAGGGGTTTGTTTGTATATATATATATATATATATATATATATATATATATATATATATATATATATATATATAATCAAAGTTATAGTAATACACTTAAAGCCAGGAAACGTTCATTCTATTTTGCCAATTTATAATCCTTCTACTTGTATTAGTAAATCTGAATCGCGTTGCAAAATGAAAACTTTAATTGGCTATTTTTTAATTAAATTTTGACTCAATTTTGATTTTAATTATTTATTTCTTTTTATATTTTAATTTCAGGTCTCAAATTAAAAATCGATCTTCTTAATTCTTCTTCGTCCGTTTTCCATCGAGATCCATGCTGTAAGAAAACAATGATTGTCACATGGCCAATATCAGAAAATCGAAGAATTAGCCAAATTTTAATGAGTTCACTTTCAGCTATATAACTATGTATGTACATGTGTGCGTGTGTTTGTGTGTGTATGTGTTTTTGTGTTGCAAATATACTGATGATCGAAAACCAGCGTGTTAACACATATACAAACATGCGCACTGGGTTTTATCAAAAAGTATCAAGAGGGTCAGGGATATCTATGCTAGCGGCACGACATGGTGATGATGATGATGATGATTAATCCGAAAGTGAACGTAATAGTGCAACTGGAGGTCGAACTCGCTTACATCAAGGTCACAATCGAACACATTAGCCACCACAATACAGGTGTTTCTACCCACTGTTGGCATAAGTGATGACGTATGTAAAGCTGGAACAATCTTTTTAAAAAAAGAAAAAAAAACATGATATCTAGATGTCTAGATGAATCACTGACTACAAATTATGGCTATCAAAGGAGTACGACCCCTCTCAAAAAAGAGACGTTCTGGGCATGATTTTAAAATGCATGTGATGGTGAGGCTCTAGTTGTGGAGATCTGAAAATTGCAGAGCACCCTATCACTACCATTAATCAAAGTTCCATTTGGAACCGTTCTGGTAGTGATATTTAATTAAGGTAATGATTTTTTATATTAATCATTTTTCGTTAATTATATGTTATTATTTAGCTTTGTAAGGCTGTAAACTCTTCGGGTCTCTTAGTCCAGGTGCATAGTCAGATGGTGTAGTTTTACGCCCGTGCGGAAAGGATACGACCATCATCAAACCCAGACCGGAATTGGGTTTGGAGTGTGGATAACGTCTGGACAGGAATTGCATAGTCAAATGGTGCAGTTTTAGGCCTGTGCTGAAAGGATACGACCATCATCAAACCCAGACAGGAATTTGGTTTGGAGTCTGGATGACGTCATGTCCAGAAGAGATGGTCCTGAGAATATGAGGATTTTAAAAATACGGTGGTTGAGGTCGATCGCTGAAAGTAGCAATTGAGTTTTTCTGATCTCGACTGGCAGAGATGAATTGAGATCTTTAACATCAAAAGATGCGCCACGCGTTGGTCAGCATATTATAGTTAGCACAGGCTTAGAAGAATTGTGTCTCTTTCCTCATATCGAAGGACCGAAGCTAGATATTAATAAACCCATTCGTATCCTAAACGAGAGAGTCCGCCTATATAAGTATCTGTATCCGTATTATTATTATTATTATTACTGATATCACCAAATCGATACAACACTAGTACTTGTTATGATCCAATCAATAAGTTAAATATATATGTTTAAAAAATAATTTGTATTTGATAGAAACATATGCAAATTACCACATGAAAGGCAAAAAAAAAAACAAATGTAAATATGAACGTACAATGAACACTATGCCCTAATCTATTGGTACAAAATTACCCTAGACGGGTTTACATGCTGTTAAAATCACTTTATCAATCCTCGGTTCTGGTAAGGAGAGTAACCATACAACAAGTGTGAGACAAAATAAAAAAATGCATAAATTATATCAATTCTTATTGCTATTCGTGAACAATCTGTACTCCTTGACGTGCGCTAGGTAAGCACAACAGTCACGTCTCAGAGGCAAGACTGACCAACATCCTCGAGCCTCAGGCTTCTTTGGAAGGGCTAGGTTTATCGACTGACTCTCGAGGCACCTTTTAAAGAAATGCCGACGGGCCAGAGGCATTTTTGGGAATGTCGATCGTGTCTGGGCTGAATGCCTGCGCCTAAATCCACCTTAGAAAAGCCTCGTGTCTTACTCGTCCGGTTAGTTTGATGTACGACAAATATCTGTACTACAGTAATTGTATTTAAGATAGGAAAGTATAAAAACATCAGATAAAGCAAAAGAGAGAGAAAAAAGGGAAAGGTTTGGTTTCTTTGTTTAATGGCATATCAATCTTCATGGGTTATTTAATGCCAAAGCTATTCTTCTAGAAGAATATTCGTAGTGCTATTTAACCCATAGCTAAGAGGGTTCATGCCTTTCCCAAAGGTATTTGTTCGAAAGTGAACGTAATAGCGCGACTGGAGTTCGAATTCGCTCACTACGATTCTGCAGTCCATCGCTCTAACCATTATACGACGAGGACACGCCCCAAGGAAGGAAAAGAAAATATTGAAGCAAATAAAAAATAAAGTAAATGAAAATGAAGTCATTCAGGAAAAAAGGAGAATAAAAACATCAAATGAACAAGATATTACAAGAGAAAGGAGCAGTTTAGAAATAAAAGAAAAATGAAGTCGACATGGATAAATAAAGATAAATAAAAATAAAAAAATCGAAATCTTAAAGATGCGGACAAAGGCAAATAAAACCTTATTGTTCAATACTAGTGGCGTGATGGTTAATATACTGAACTGCAACGTCGTAGTAAGCGAGTTCGAACCCCGGTCGCACTTTTACTTTTGGATTAATGTTCTATTTGAAAGGTATAAATTCGCTTATATCTTCAGTTATGGTTTAACTAATACCACAGTGATTCTTCTACAAATGTGACTTATTGATACGTCTTTATACAATGAAATCAAACAAAGTCAAAACCTTATACAAAAACACATCGAAACATTAAAGGAAGAAAGCAATGAAAAAAATACAAAAAAGAACGAATGAAAAAAATTGGAGAATAGAATTGACAAAATGTTAAGAAGAAAGAAAGAAAAAAAGTGATGGAATCGAAGAAAAAAACAAAGATAGAAAATGGAGGAAAGAAATAAAGGAAGAAAAAACTAATAAAAGAAAGAATGTAAGGAAAGAGAACATGCTGAGGAAGTGGAAAGAAAGTAAGAAATTAAATAAGTTGAAATCTGCAGGAAAAGAATGAATGAAAAAAAATCTAGAAGAGTGAAAATATTAAAAAGAAAGAAAGAAAAATACGCATAGAAAGAAACTAAGTTTATCCGCTGAGGGAATCGAAAGAATGAAATTAAGAAAGTTGAATTTCGGAGAAAATGAATGAATGAAAAAAACATCGATGAATTAGAATAGTAAATTGAAAAAATGTTAAAAAGAAATAAAGGAAGAATAAACCAAGAAAGAAACTAAGGTCATCCACCAAGGAAATGGAAAGAAAGAATGAAAGAAAGAAAGTAACATGAAATCCATAGAAAAAGAATGAATGAATAAAAAAATAATTCTAGATATTGGAATAGTGAAAATATTAAAAAGAAAGAAAGGAAGAATAAACCAAGAAAGAAAATAAGGAAATGAAAGAAAAAAAAGAAAGAAAGGTGAAATCCATAGAAAAAGAATGCATGAATAAAAAACAATTCTAAAAATTAGAATAGTGAAAATGTTAAAAAGAAAGAAAGAAAAAATAAAAGAAGAAAGACAATTTTAAAACAAGAGAAAGTAAAAAGAAAGGAAGAGGGAAAAACAAAGATGAAAATGAAGAAAGAAAGAAAGAAAGATAAAGTGTAATTGACATGAAGCAATAAACCAGTGCCAACGGGAAGAAGGTGACCAACGCCAGTAAGAAATCCCCTTGGGCACACTCTAAACCGATAATTTCTTAATGACACCTTTGCACGACTTTAGTTAATTAGCTGCATCATTACTAAATATTGGCGGGAAATACACTAATTGTCTCCATACAAACATGTCGCAATTACACGCATTTGGGCTCAATCAATCTACACTAATTGGAAGAATCAGACAACACCGTTCCGTATTTACAACCTACATAATACAGTCAATAGCTTTCCTGCTTTCTAGTTCGAAGAGTGGACATTAATTGTTCATTGGTTACACCAGAAATTTCGAGGGTCGTCATAATCATTACACAGACCAGTCAGCCGGGGAGGTGGCTGTAGAATACTCTGACTGCATCTCGGAAGTGAAGTAAGTCACCTTAACGAGTAACCTGAATATGACACTAAAACATCGGATGGTGAGGCTCCAGTTCTGGAACTTTAGGGATAGTGGAGTAACCCAGTTGGCTAGGGTTGTAGAATACACTGACTGAGCCTTGGAGAGGGGTAAGACCCCTCCCAACGAGTATGACATCTGATGGTGAAGTTCCAGTGATACTGGTGCTTTGGGGAATGTGGAGCACACTTTAATTACCATCGCCCCCAGGTCTACTTTGTGCCAGATTGGTAGCACCTGATAGGTCCTTATCTATAGGTTAAATAGGACTAATCTGCATACTTATACTAAACTAAATTACTTGAAATAGAACTTTTTTGTTTGTTAAACTGCGTATCCATCCGAAATTTAATGGCTTGAAATATAACTGTTTTGACACATGAAATGTATTCTTATGCTAAACTGAATTGTTTAAAATAGAACTGTTTTTGACATTAAAACTGTAGTTACGATAAGCTGGATTGTCCAAGATAGACCTGTTTTGACATTTAACTATGTGTAAATAAAAAATATGCTTACACTAAATTAAATTGTTTGAATTAGAACTCTTTGACTAAACTGAATTGCTTAAAGTAGAACTGTTTTTGATAGTTAAACTGTGTACTTATGCCAAACGGAATACTTCGAAATAGAACTGTTTATTTGTATAAAAACGGATTCGGCATTAAATAACCTAAAATGTTGATATGTCAGGAAACTTAAACAAACAAATAAGCAAACTGATGTGTTTGAAATTTAATTCGGTATTAAATGACCCGAAAAGGGTTGATAGGCTGTAAAACAAAACAACCAAATAACCTTCTTTGCCATTATTCCAAAGATCCCCTCTGACCCGAAATGGTTGAACTTGTCATGATATCATCTATAGGTCAAGCAGAACTGTTTAATCTATACTAATCTTAAAATAATTTATTTTAACTAGTAATACTTGAAATTATATAGCTCTGTGTGGATAAAACAACGGATGTTACATAACAATATTTGAAAAGATTTAACTGTGCGCAATCAAATGAGCTCTAGACGGATTAAAAATAATGTAACCAACAACTTATTCGTTTATATTTTCTATATGTGTATAAACAGAATT
This sequence comes from Sepioteuthis lessoniana, assembly GCA_963585895.1. Lineage (NCBI taxonomy): Eukaryota > Metazoa > Mollusca > Cephalopoda > Myopsida > Loliginidae > Sepioteuthis > Sepioteuthis lessoniana. The sequence goes on along the minus strand of OY757929.1, from coordinate 44,041,889 downwards.
TGGCATTAAATAATCTACAAGAGTTGATATGCGGTAAAACAAAACCAACCAACCAACAATTGCCATTAGATTTTATTACGTGGAATCAAAAAATAACAGGAATTTCTGTGGTTAAAAAAAGGAACCATTGAGAGAGAAACGAAATCAATCCATATTTACCAACCCCTCCGCTCGGGCAGGATATGATACAAGGTCAATTTTTAAGCGGTGTTCAACAGGTTAGAATTCAGAGTTTGCCTTCTCCTAGACTAGTTGACTCACCAAGGCTGAAGAACCTAGTCTGCCCTACTATTTACCCATCTCTGGATGTAGAATAATTGGATTCATACCTTTCCCAAGGGTATAAGTGCTATGTGAAATGCAATCAGTCTCGTCCATGATTAGAACTTCTGTTGCCATGTCTATTTCCTACCACGATAACCATTACACCACAGGCACCTCCTATTAGAAACTAAATCAATCGGTCAATCAAAGAACAAACAGAACAGCAATAACTAAGTAACTGAATAGAGTGTTCTCGTGGTGCAATGGTTAAAGCGATGCACTACGGAATCGTTGTAAGCGAGTTCGGACTCCAGTCGCACTAATACGTTTATTCTCGAACAAATACCCTTGGGAAAAGTATGAAACTCCTTAACCTCTTAGCTATGTGTTAAATAGTACCACTAGTGTTTTTTTAGCATTAAGTAACCTTCAAATGTTGATAGGCCATTACACAAAGAAACCAAACCAAACCTAAGACACTGAAATCGGAAGAAAAACAATTGTATGGATTTTTCAAGCGATAAAGCAGCAACATTTCACACTAGAAGACGTGGACATGGCTACGATAAGAAAACCTTAAATGAAAAAATGAACCTCTTCTAATAGCATCACAAAACAAAGCCATAAAGGCTAATTATATTAAAGTCAAAATTGAAAATACTCAACAGAATAGCAAGTGTAGATTATGTTGGGATAGAGACGAAACTATTGATCACATAATTAGTGAATGTAGCAAGCAAACGCAAAGGGAGTATAAGATTCAATACGTCTGCGTATGAAAGTTGATCGACTTGGAATTGTGCAAAAAACAGAAATTTTACTATACTACCAAATGGTACATACCCAAATCAGAATTATTCTTGGAGAATGAGACCCATAACATTCATTGGGATTCTGAAATAAAAACAGATCACCTTATCCCGGCCAAAGGACCATACCAAGTGATAATTAACAATAAAAAAGAAAAATTTCCATCTGGTGGACTTTGCTGTCCCACTCGACTACAGAGTGAAAAATTAAAGAAAGCGAAAAATATGACAAGTACTTAGACCATGCTACATAAATTTATGGATCATGAAGTTAACAGTGATACCACTTGGAATCGGTATGCTTGGACAAATCCCCAAAGGCTTGGAAAGGGGACTTGAGGAGTTGGAAATCCGTGGACTTATAATACCGAGAAGAGTCTAGCAGACCTGTGTAGACTTGCTGCCCTGAGATTTCACTGAAAGGAAATCAGCTTGAGAGAAAAACTCGCAAGATCTAACGCCATAATATTTCTAATAATCTGGGATTTTGAGACGCAAACTGGTCGCCTTATCCAAGCCAGAAGACTAGAACACGAAAAAAAGGGGGGTGCCACCAAGTTGGTTTTGCAGTTCAAACCAATCAAAGATTTGTTTGTTTGGTATATCAACCATTGTTTTTGTTTTATGGCATATCAACCATTGTGGGTTATTTAATGCCAAATTCATTTTTATACTTATGTTGTGGTTTTCAAATAAGACTGGTGGAAGAACAGCTTAAACAACGGGTGATAAGTAAACGTTATTGTATTAGCAGAAAAATGAAGTCATACAAAGGAAGTACTAGCCGTGCTCGGCTCGCAGTCTGTCTGTCAAATGCCTCGTAAGGAACAATAAGTTGTCTCCCCCGAGCGAGCTAAGCTCGGAGAACATGTTTAGGTTGGACGAGTCTATCTTTGGTGTATGGTAGTATATGTCTCCATAACAACTTATAAACAGTTCTATTACAACAATTCATTTTAGCATAAATACGCAGTTAAATTGTTAAAAACATTTCTATTACAAGCAATTCAGTTTAGTCAAATAGTTCTAATTAAAAACAATTCAGTTTAGTATAAGCATAGTTTTTTAACACTCAGTTAAATGTGAAAATAGTTATATTTCAAGCAGTTCACTTTAGCATACAAAACAGTACTGTTTCAAATAATTCACTCTAGCATAAGTACGCAGTTTAGTTCTATTTCACCTATAGATAGGACCCTATCAGGTGCTACCACTCCTGCCTAGAATGGACCTGGGAGAAATGGCAATGAAGGGATATTCTGCATTCCCAAAAGCTCCAGCATTACTGCAACCTCATCATAACATTGTTTAGTTTCATATTCAGGACACTCATTGGAGGGGTCTCACCCCCAGCAGAAAAGAAGTAGGGGTATTCTTTAGCCCCAGCATACTGAGCAAGCGGACAACAAAGTGAAAATAAAAGAAAACGAAAAGGTAGATAAATACTTGAACCTTGCCAGTGAACAAAAAATATTACACTATGAAATTGATGGTGATTTTAGTTGGTGATCCTGGAACGGTTCCCAAAGGCTCGGAAAGACTGGAGGAGATAGATATCAAAGGAATAATCAGGACAATCTCAACCATAATATCAAGATTGGTTATGATACTCTGGGTCTCCTGGAGATCTGAGGAAATTTGGTGTCACTGAAACTCCTTAGAAAGACAACCAGTTAAAATTGGTGCGAAAAATTCGCAAGGAGTGAAATGATAATATTGTCTCTTCAAGAAATAGAGAATTACAAGTACTTAGAAATTTTCGAAGTGAACCCCATATAAATGCGGAGAAGAAAGAATTTCCCGAAACCAAGATCTGTAGCAGAAATCCAATCAAAGGAATTAACATCTGGCCATTCCTTTATGTAAGATACTATTAACCATTCTTAAAATGGACTTGGGAGGAACTCAGAAAAATGATTCAAACAGCAGGGAAATATGACTATGGACCGAGCCTTACTCCCGTGAGATAAAATAGTCAGACTTCATGGGTCAAGACAAGAAAGAGGAAGAGGACTCGCCAACATTGAGGATTGCATAGATATCATCATCATCATCATCTTGTCGCACCATCAGCTCAGATATCCCTGACCCTCTCACGCCACTCCTCCCTATCGTTCATCGCTTCTGGTAGGTCCCCAGGGCTACACCCCAAATCCTCACAGAGCTGCTGTATGTATGTTCGAGCTGGCCGCCCTGCATAGGAGTACATCACTTATGAGCTCGTCCCTATTTCTCTAGCAGTGTCCAGCATGTCTGGTTCGTCTAACTCGGATAGTTTTCGTAAATGGTGGTCGGTGGCCGTACAGCTGCTGCTTTGTTGGGTGTTGCCTCCAGGACTTGTTCATTATTGCTCGCAGCATTCTTGTGTGGTTGCCGTCAAGTTTTTTCTCCAGCCGTTTTGTTAGCGTCCATGTAGTGCATCCATATAGCTATATCGACATGATCGCTGCTTGGAAGAAATTGCGTTTCATTTTATCGGTCAAGTCTGACTTCCATATGACCGATAGCCTATTGATAGCTGTTCATGCCTTTGTTAGTCGCGTGTCAATGTCTGTCTTGGTCGATGAGACATTGCTTCCTAGGTAGGTGAACTTGTGTACTAGTTTCAGAGGATTACCCTTTAGTGTGGAAATGTCGCCTGTTTGATTTAAGCACATTTATTCCGTCTTTTGTGCGTTGAAAGATTACCATGACCCACACTTTAATCATTCATAGAAGCACACCTTCATTGCCATTGCTCCCTGGTCCACTCTGGTCCGGAGCGCTAGCACCTGATAGGGCCCTATCTATGGGTTAAATAGAACTGACGGCAAACTTATGCTAAACTGAATTGTTTGACTTAACTGAATAGCTTAAAATGGAGATGTTTTGACAAACCGTACTTACATTTAAACTAAGTGCTATCGCTAAACTGAATTATTTGAAAAGGAACTATGTTTTGATATTGAAACTGTACTTACACTAAACTGATTTGTTTAATATAGAACTGTTTTGACATTTAACTGAGTGTAAACATAATCTGTACTTACGCTAAACTGAATAAGCTGAATTAGAATTGTTTGAATAAAATGAATAGCTTGAAATAGAAATGTTTTTGACAATTAAACTGTGTACTCATGCTAAACTGAATTGTTTGAAATAGAACTGATTATTTATATTAAATGGATTTGGTGTTGAATAACCTACAAAAGTTTATATGCCCTAAAACCCAACCAACCAACCAACTAGCTTGGACAGAAAATCATTTGTCTACCTAGCAGCTGACTGTCTAGTTCGAGTTCCTGAAATAGTCAAAAACGAATACATAATTAGTTCTGGGGTTCTTAGTGTAAACGTGACTCTAATTGTAGCATATAATCCGCCTAAGGTTTGTTGATTTGATAGCATTAAAACCGAATGTGAGGAAGTTGATTCAAGAAGACGAAGGATGAAGATATCTTGTATGGCGGACGACTGCTGTCTACCGACCATCAAATCAAAGTCACTCTTGATGCTGTCTCAGCAATGTGGGTCATAGAGGAGGGATTGGAAATCAAGGTGGGTAGGTTTGGTAGAATCTGGTCTTCGTAACGACCCGTGAATGGAATTAAGCTCGAGAATTCTTGTAGTACTGAAAGTGAAAGCCTGTTACTATGAAAAATGTAATTACTTTTTTCTCATTTCGTCCCTCCGATTAGTGACAATAAGCGGTTGTTTGTGTAATTTTCGCCGGACAATTAAAAAGTAATTGAATGGCTTGAAAGCCTTAAAATGTTTATTGGTCTGAGGAACTCACACACACACACACACATATATATATATATATATATATATATATATATATATATATATATATATATATATTACTCAGAGACACATTTACACGCAAAAAAGTATACAGAAATACACATAAAAGCAAATATGGTGAGAAATTCGAAAATTCGCTGTCGTATTATAGCGTTTTATTTTTTTTATGGATTAATAATAATATTGTTTGATTGAAACGACATATCAACAAGTCTAAGGATATTTTATGCCAAGAGGTAAGGGAATTCTGTTCCTTTCACCTTTAAATTTTAATTGCTATTATTCCCAGTTCCACTTAGATTCGGATTGCTTGTACCTGTTAGGGTCTCATCTAGGGGTCAAAATATCTGTTTGAAAGGATAATTGTTTACTCAGGATTATTATCAATCACTTAAAACCAAATAAATGCAGAGGAAAAAAATGACTATTTTTTTTTAATAGAAATAATAATATATTTGGAGGTGCCCGTGGTGAAATGTTTATCGTCGAATGAACTGGACACGGCGACACCAGTTCAAATTCTGGACTGAATTGATTGCCTTTCACAATGCACTTGGGGAAAGGTATGAATCCTCTTATTCTCCCCCTACTTATGGGTAAATATCAAGGCAGACTGGGTTCTTCAGCCTTGGTTTGGCAGCTAGTCTAGTCGAAGGAAACCTCTGAATCCAAACTTGTTAAATTCTGCTTTAAAATTGACCTAGTGTCACCTCCTGCCGGGTGGAGTGTTTAGTAAACACACACACACACACACACACACACACACACACACACATATATATATATATATATATAAGTAACAAAATAAAGCTAGCGACCGTAGTTGAGGGTGACCAGAAGGCTCCCTTTTCAATAGGTTCTACACCAAGGCGTAGGGGAGGGCGCTACTCTTTTCCCAGGACTGCTCTACTTTACCCTTGATTCATACGTCATATTGCTGAGTGTTAAGCAAGGAGGTATCAAGTACCATTTAAAAGTATTTTGGTATTATGCGACCTGGGAATGATCACATGCCTCCCGGACAATTAGCGAACACTCTACCCACTAGACCAATGAGCCAGTGTATATATATATATATATATATATATATATATATATATATATATCCAACACAGATAATCTCCACCAACACAGAATATCTCCACCACACTCTAACCTCTGGTAAGTTAACTTTGTGTTCAACCATACCATTGAGGAGCCGAGTAATTGCTATTGTATTATTTACTAGAACCGCTTAACTTTATAGCATAAAGATCTGTAGCATATTGAGTGCAGTAATTAAAACAGAATAAATGAATATACGAAATAAAACCATATATGAAGTTTGCCATTCTAACTGTTTCGTTTATCAGCTGTGTTTGTACCAAATCGATCATCTGTTCATACACGGTCAACAATTTTAAAATCCTATACTTGTCTTTGACCAGGATTATAGAGCTTAAATATATTTCAATAAATATTGTATTCATAGTAAATCAAAGCGTGTACAGATATTTTGGAACATCGTGTATAAGATGTCTTTGAAAAAATAGATATTTTCACAAATGTATTCTCAATATTTATTAGGGATACCGACACTCTCAGTGTACGTTTTTGCTGAGAAACGCTTCAAGTTTATTATTGCAAATTTATTTTTACTCGATGTATGCACCTCTAGGCACACAGAATATATTGAGGTAGCAGTTAATTACTTGCTTCAAACGGGTATATATATCCACACCTACAGCAGCAACAGCTGTTATGATAAGCTGATTCAGATCCTTTAACTTAACAGGAAGGGAGGGACAAATACCTTCTCTTTGATATGTACCCATAAGAAAAACGCCGAGAGCTGTTAGATTTGTACAACAAAGACGGGGAGCCTTGTCGGTATTAATCAATGTATAATAGTAACATCTTTCCTCAGAAATTCAACGCCCTCTCACTGGGGCTAGGAAAGGGTTGACTGTATCCTTTGCTGAGAGGTAAAGCATCTCTCCAGAAGTGGATTGTCCTATGTAAAATCTTAAACTGCATCTAGTGCAAGGGTTCTTGTTCTGGAACTCTGGTGTGTATGGAATACACTTTCATTGCTATTAACTAAAGATCCACTCTGACCAGGATCGGTAATACCTATTTGGGTTCCATTTATAGGTCAAATTTATATGTTTGAAAATTATTTGTATTAGATAAGAATACATTAAAAAAAATTGCATGAGATGGGAATATTAGATTACTTGAAACATTATATCTCAAACTCACTTGTCTCGAAACTAGGTTTGGTCGTAGATGGGATTTGTCAGCACAAGATCTTTGTAAGGTGGGTCCAGACGCTGGGTTGTAACCTAGACGCGCCCGACGGCTACAAAAACGCATCGGCCCCCGTCGGCATGTCCCTAAAGAGAGGCTCCACAGGCACCAGTTTATAAACGTAGCTCCTCTGAAGAGGGTTAGAGCTTTGGGGGGAAGCCCCCCCTGGGGCACGAGAAAATATCGGTCACAGCAACGCAGCATGAAGTATTTGACTTCTCCGACACCCACACCTTGCGGCCTTGACCAAGCAAGAAGCCACAGCCGAGAGTGTGTTGGTGTTTATAGATTTTGCTTTGGTCGTGGGTTTGTATTCATGTAAAGTTTCTTAGCCCTGCCAAAGTTCATCCCTCTCCAATTCTACGACAGCATTTGAATTGAAGGTTTTCCTTGAAGACAAGTCACAGTACAAAGTTTAAAGAACCCAATGTGCTTTACGATTTACCTGTAGCTGAAGTTAGACTAGGTGAAACCATATGACTGTGTTCAAATTATTTGTATTAGATAAGAAAGATTGATATCATATAACAGTGGGCTAAAATCTCATAAAAAAACAAGCAAGCAAAAAACGAATATAAATTCAAATGCCCCATGAATACAATTCCCTTACAAAGAAGCATTTAATTATCTGAGACAAGTTGATGTACGGTTACAATCAGTCAATCAATTCAGATGTTTATGAAATAAAAATGATTTTCACGATGTCTGGTGAATGGTCGTGAGAAACGGGATAATGATGAAACTGTTTTTAAAAATTCGATTTAACTTGGAATCTCAGAAAAGAAACCAGGCAGTTGAATACAATAGCCAAAAACTGTAAACAATACTTGATAGAAAAAAAATCAAAGTTATATGGTAGTAAGTAAGTAAAGTAAAGTTGGCGACCATAGTCGAGGGTAACCCGAAGGCTCCCTTTTCGATAGCTACTACACCAAGATGTAGGGGAGGGCGTTACTCCTTCCCTGGATGGCTCTACTTTACCCTTGAACCGCACCTTATAATGCTGAGTGTTAAGCAAGGAGGCATCAAGTACCATTTTTTGAGTCTTTGGTATGACTCGACCTGGGATTGAACCCAGGTCTCCCGGGCCATTGGCGAACACTCTAACCGCTAGGCCAATGTTACTTTATGGAATACAAATAATTTTTATAGCAATATATTTGACCCATTTACCGGATATTGGCATGATGGTTAGAGTGTTCGCCAATAGCCCGGGAGACCGGGATTCAATCCCAGGTTGAGTCATACCAAAGACTCAAAAAAGATACTTGATGCCTCCTTGCTTAACACTCAGCAATATAAGGTAGGGATCAAGGGTAAAGTAGAGCAATCCAGGGAAGGGAGTAGCGCCCTCCCCTTCACCACGGTGTAGTAGCAAATGAAAAGGGAGCTTTTGGGTCACCTTCGACTACAGTCGCCTACTTTTTTTTTTTTTTTATGGGACCCTAACAGATACTACAACTCCGGGTTCGAGTGGATCTGGAAGTAATGGCCTAAGACACCGTTTTTGTGCCTTCAGCAGAGGATATACTGGCATCGTATTGTGAATTCCATCGACAAAGTAGAAAGGTCGCTGAGTTGGCTCGCTATAACTTTGTGATAACAAAAACGAAATATGTGACGAAAGGATCAATCATATTCTTTAATAAGAACCGAAAGTCTCAGAAGTCCATACTTAAATTGTATAAATAAAGATATAATCTATTAATTTTGTTTAATGACCTTAGGGCATCGGTAGAAGAAGCATGTTGTCTTTAGACTTTGTATCGTAAGCCATGTAATCACTTTCCTAATCCAGGTGGATTATCTACAGTCGCAGGAGTAATCCGTGTTATAATTCTTAGGAATGAGATGCCGAAGCATACCTGATCTTATCAAAGACTCTCGAGGAGGGTTTGAAGGATAATGGCAAGTAGGGGTGAGAAATCTCATTGGAATTTCAGGCATCAAAAAATAGATACAAAAATGGAGGGAAAAAATAAAAACAAAAAAGACGATAAAAAATAGATAACTAAACTTGCGTTGTCTTCTCGAATGAAAAAACATAATGAAAAACAGTTGAAAGTTAAAAGTAGAAAAGGAAAAACCCAAACCTCTCTGCCGGGTTTGAAGTTGGGAATTTTTGCATAATTTAATCAAATTAGCTGGTTGCATTATTATTTTTTTAATTGAAAGAGTGAGTGTTTTATTATTACAGAAAAAAAATTGATAGGTGTTTTCTATAAATCCATACTGAAATTTGACTAATAGTTTAAAAAGATGTTCGTAGTATAAAGCCATGGAAATGGTTAGGAGAAAGAGTGAGAGAGAGAGAGAGAACGATAAACTGGGTTTCGCAATGAATAAAATCACCCAGCATATTAGGAACAGGACTGAGCTCTATTGAACAAAAAAGGCTAGCAATTTTTAGCTTCCTAAGGTTCACTTACGTCGATTTCAAAGCAAGGTTGAGTAACGAGGAGAGAAAGAGCCAACTTGCTCGGCTCTAAAGCAAGAAGCATGCAAGGTAGGTGGTTATTAGACTAAGTAAGAAAGGAACGGAAAGAACAGGAAAAGAAATATTAATTTGTAACATAAAAACAAGGACCACACACACACACACACACACACACAAACAAAGTAGAATGAAGACAAGGGAAGGTTTGTTTTTTTTTTTAAATACGGAAGTAAAAAGAAGAAAACGAGTAACTAAAGAAAAGAAAAAATAGAGAAAAGGGCGGAAATGACGAAAAGGATTAAGTAACAAAAGTAACAAGAAAAACTGAAAAGTTACAACCGTAACGAGCGATGCTGAAGGAATGCATTTACCAAACCTGTCCACGACAAACAGGACGTGACACAAGGTCAGTTTTTTTCAAGTGGAAGAAAGCTGAATGGAATTCAGAGTCGTCTCTCTCATAGACTCGTTAGCTCACTCGGCTGGGGATGTAGAATACGCCGGCAGCATATCTCCAAAAAGGTCAGACCTCCCCTACCTATGTCATGGATATTACACTAAACCATCTGATGGTGAGGCTCCAGCCTTGGAGCTTTGGGGAATATGAAATTCCCATTCATTGCCATTACTCCCAGGTCCACTCTAACAGGAGTGATAGTACCAGTTATAATCACATCTAGGACAGAGATATTTATGTGTGTATGTTTTATTTGATTTGGTTTCTTTTGTTTATTGGCATATCAACATTCATGGGTTATTTAAAGCAAAATACATGCTTGTAAAAGAACAGTTGCGATACCATTTAAACCATAGCTAGAAAACAAAGCGGTTTCTACGTTAACCATGAGTTTTTGTGCGGAATGGAACGTAATAGCACAACTGGAGTTCGAACCAGCTTATTACGATATCGCAGTCTGGTATATTAGTCTGTGCACCTCGGTGATTTCCCCAAATTTTTGGAATATATATATATATATATATATATATATATATATATATTCCCAAACCTTTTCCAAAAATATATGCGTGCATGGGTGTATATATATATATATATATATATATATATATATATATATATATATATATATATATATATATATATATATATATATATATATATATATCCACCCACACACGTATATATATATATATATATACCCACCCACACATGCATATATTTTTGAATGTTTTTGGAATATATATATATATATATATATATATATATATTGTGGTGAGATACAAAATTTAAAATATGTAGAAAAATATCAAAATCTTTTTTTAAATAACTGTTATAGCTTTTTAAAAAAAATTTACTTCCTCGGTTTTGCCGTAAATCTCAAATTAAAACCTTGACACTACTCTAAATCAATGGAGGAGTAAAGGTTGTGGATGGATCTTCTTGTCTGAAAACGGAAGAAAACAACCGCGTCGAGACACCAATCGGTAAACGTTATTTTTTTTTCTTTTAATGTCAAAATGTTAGTCGGTGCAACAACAGAGATGATGTTGTAGTGTTGGTAATTTTTATTTTATTTTTTTTTATTTATTTTTATCTTTTTACTAGATGCTGGCCGAGTCTATTTATTTATAGATTTATTTACTTATTTTATTTATCAGTTTTAAGACCTGTCAGGGATCTGACCGTGACATTTTCGCAGTTTCCTCTCAAAAATCTGACACGCCCATTAAACTGTCAGGTCGGCCATGCTATGACAACCTGCCAACGTTTGTCTTCAAGCGGTAATGGCATGGCATTGCTGTGACCATTACAACATAACTATTTTTTGCTTGGTTCTATTTACAGGTTCACATTCTTTTATCACACGCACCCATACACCCCCACACACACATATGCGTATATATATATATATACAAATTTTCTCTTGAAGGGTCATTTTAGTGCAAATATGATACAGGAAGGAGCTAAGACAAAAAAAAACAAAAAAAAACTAAAACTGTTGTAATCATTTTTACCGAGATCTTCTGTATGTTCAAGTTTAGTGCACGAACAGAAATCATCGAAATAATGCCCACTATCTTAAATCCATATTACTCAACGAATATTATATATATATATATATATATATATATATATATATATATACATACACAAAAATTAAATCACGAGTCGAGACTATCCTACTACAGTTTCACTTAAAACGGCTACTCAGGGTGCTAGGTACCCTGAGGAGCCGTTTTAGGCGAAACTGTTGTAGGATAGTCCCTACTCGCGATTTAATTTTTGTAATTGGCTCTATTTAGTACTGAGCACTTTTTTTAATTGTAGGATTGCAGCATTTTGCGGTGGGTTTTTGTTCTTTTGACCAACTGATTGCATATGTCTTGATTTTTTTTCAACTGGTGGGACGAAGTTGGTTTATTCTTTTTTTTTTTCTCCTGATAATCTTTTTCCTTTTTCCCCAGGCAGTGAGATTTGCTATCTCTGAATTCTGGCACTGTTTCTTTTTCTTTTTCACCGCGAATGCTGGTAGATAGTAAATTAGTAAGTATATATATATATATATATATATATATATATATATACATATATATATTGTCATCCACAGACAGACTATTTCGTTCTATCAGAACTCCTCAGTGTAGCTTAACACGTATGATGCTCGATGCCGGGATCGAAACCCATCCAACTTTACGTTAGTCTAAGTCTCAGACCGCTCGGCCAACAAGCATACCATGTTTGGCTAAGGGAATTTTTAAGATATTATGTAGTAACAGCAGCAGCCGCTTGTTTACATTTTTATACCCTATCGGCTACCAGAGTGTTCAATTCTTTCGAAGAGCTTTGCATTATGCGAGCACGAAAACTACTAAAGAACTCATGACTTGTTGTCAATCCTCAGTTGTGCTTATACAACATTCACATAACGAACTGTAGGGAAGTATCTGTAGCCAAATGTTTCATGTGTTTGACAGCGCCATCAAAATAAATGTGTTTGAACTAAAGCCTCGGTATTACATTTACTTTTGGATTAATTTTCTTGTGAAAATTTTAATCCCTTTTCCTCCTAGTTATGGGTATAATAGCACGACTACTGTTTTACAAGGATGGCTTTGGCATTTCAATAATACCCAAGCCATTCTGGGTTATTTCCACAACGTTTGGTATGCTATAAAAGTAAGAAAACCAAAAACAAACCTACCCCCCACACATATACACACATACACATATATATATATATATATATGTGTGTGTGTGTGCATGCATTCAAAAATTTGTTGGTTAAAAATAACAACTGATCACAAAAGGAAAAGCTTGATTCTCTAAATCCGAAACAGTACCGAAATAAAAGTTATAAATGCAATAAAGTGCCGTAACTTAAAGTTTCATGCAATTATCATGCTATAATGAACAGACGACAAAACTGACGTAGGTGATATAGAATAAAGTAAAAGAAAACAAACATATCAAGCCTCTACAATCAAGATTCATCAATTGATTTGGTATAGAACTACCAAATATTGCATGCATAATTGTTGACTTCCATCATAAAAAGTCGCCATCTTCAAGCATTCCTATCAAACTTGGCCTAAACGGAAAGAGAGGGCCAATCTTTAGCGCGGATTTTAAATTATTTTAGTATTTGCTTTCACCCAAGACAAAAATAAACGAAAAATAATTGAAACATGTTCCACTGCATACCACAGCACAATACAGCAACTAGGGGGTGTCCTCGTGGTGTAATGGTTAAAGCGATGGACTGCGGAATCGTAGTACGCGAGTTCGTACTCTAGTCGCGCTATTACGTTCACTTTCGGGCAAATACCCTTCGGAAAGGTATGAACCCCCTTATCCTCCCAGCTATGGGTTAAATAGTACTACTACTGTTCTTCTAGGAGAATGGCTTTCGCATTAAATAACCTGCAAAGGTTGATATGCCATTAAACAAAAAAACCAAACCAAATACAACAACATCAAGGTTTTTTTTTCTAAATATCACCATCTTTTGGGAAAAAAATACATTAAAAAGTCAAAATCCTCATTAAAGTTTACCTCCATCACTTTCTTTAAACATTTAAAGCAATAAAACAACCCAAACCCGTTTTTCAAACCACAATACTCCATTTACTTATCAAAAAATAACATTGCATTACATTACGTAATTTGAACATATCAACCTATATTATTGTTTTTTCGCTTAGCAACAGCCACAAGCACTGATGAAGACTTCCAAATGAATAAAAAAATGTATTTATTATTATTATTATTATTATTATTTCTCGTACAAAAATAATTTTGATAAAATATTTTGTATTCAGAAACAGAAGCTTAAAGTCGAAAAGCGTAGGAAAATAAACAAAACATTAAACATATATCTTTCCTCCCTTTTACCTTTATATATATATATATATATATATATATATATATATCCTTTCGCATGAGTATGACGCGACGTATCGTCTATTTTTAAACGGAGTTCTACTGGTTTTAATGTAGAATTCTCCTTCTCGAAGACCATTTGACATACCAAGGTTAAAGGGATCAGTCTACCCTAATATTCACTCATAACTGGAGGGAAAATAGCTGAACGCATATCCTTCTCAAGAGTATTAGAGCAATATGAAATGTAAACAGCCACGCCAAGGAATTGAACTCGGTTCGCAACGACGGTAAACATTACTCTGCTTACGCCTCCTTTACACATTATACATTTCTTGCTCTCGGAAAATATATATTATATAGGGTGATCACTTCGCTAGGGTTTTTGGTCATCCCGTTTTTTGTTTTCTTTTCTTCTGTCGTCATCTCCAGTTGTTCTGAGTCCTTTGTTGGGATGAGGAATAACAACGAGACATACATTTCTATGTGCACAAATTTTTTCACTGCGATGTCACTTTCCTTTCATCACCCTGAAGTGAAGTAGTGAGCAGGTTAGAGCTTTCAACCGCTCCAGTCAAGCGTTTCTCACTAACGGACTAACTTATTCCTAACGATCACGTAATATTTTAGTCTAATCAAAGCCTTCTTCTTAAGTAATCACGGGTTTATCACATATCGATCAAATCAGACGACCCAACGGTTCTTTGAAACAGTTCTACATCATTTTACACTACCTGCGAAATTATAGATTCCGCTGATCAATCTGTAATATAATGGCCGAGGGATTTCGTTTTATGCCTTTGGGTTTAGTTAGGCTGAGAACCTTTCGGCTCAGTGCATGCGTTACTTAGGTGCAACATTAGTACAGGTGTTCACGCGCGTGCACGCGAAGCGGACGTGTCACGCAGAGATGTCACAATAGCCCACATGGGAAACGGGGCTAGCAAGTGCGAATGACGTTACGCACCGGAAGCGCGCGGAGGTTTTTGTGATTTTGAAAAACTCAGGTAGGAGTTGAGACAAGCATCGGAAGAAGACGTTTGGCTTTCGTTTACTCGCCGAAGCCAGGCCAGGGGCCTTTGTGGCGGGTGCCGCACGAGATGCAGGGGGGGGGGCAGATGAAAAAACCAGAATAGAAAAAATGTGTATCTCTGTCCTTATGTCGAAGAACCTTTAAACTCAAAGGTAATAAAAAGTTTCGTACCTGAACTGAGAAGTCGTAAGTGTTTTTCGTGTTTCGAGATTCCTATGTTCTATCTTTCTGGACATTCGATGTACGTTTCACACATACCCATATCATGGCTATGGTATAAATCTATCTATCTATCTATCTATCTATTATAATCAATGTCTATCCCTTTAAGCCTTTTTTGAACTTAAATATCAATCATTCAGTCTTTGCTATTCTAATACACTGCTTTGCGGTTGTGGTGTAGTTTCTGTTTTATAATGTAGAACAAAATATAGAAAAGTTTTAACAAATATCATACAACGTAAATGAGAACTAAATTTCTTCGACATTCCATCAGATTGAAGTCTGACTTCTCCAGTCGTCTGATTAATTTCAGATTGATGAGATCTTAAATTGCTTCACCTAAGAATTTTACAGATTAAAAAAAAATACAGAAAGTCAATTTAAATAACTTAAAGAAGATGTATTGGCACGTGTTTTCTCGGGGTTAAACATCTACAAAGCTAGTTGTGCAGTTTACTCCTTAGTAATGCGTTCGATATTCATTTAGTACCTTGCTATTTTGTGTCTAAATCAATTCACCCATACATTATTACAAGAGAACATGTTTTAATTTACATAGAAAATTAAAAAAGGGACCTTTTGTCGATATCTGTCATACGTCCTACCAACGTACGAGTGTGGCAAGAGGCCGTTTTATTGGTTGGTCCGGTCGCAGGGCCGAAGCTCATACTCGTCCAGCAGTTCCAAAGATGCCTCGGGCCCGTCGGCATTCGTGTTTTTGTAGTAAGATGGTTTGATGTAGAGCTAACAGGTTTGGTTGTTTAATAATTTGAACGCGAAGAATGTAGTAACTTATGTCTCTAGAGACAGACAACAATGAGAAGAAAAGAAGAGTAATGACTTTGTATAAAATCAGCGTTTTGTTGCCGAAAAGTTGTTCTATTCAACTGTATTATTGTTCAAGTTTATGAGAAAACAAATGGGGGTCTTTGATTTGCGAATGAACTTTATACATACATACATACATACATATATATATATATATGTGTGTGTGTGTGTGTGTGTATGTGTGTGTGTGTGTGTGTGTTGATAAAGATATGCGTATGAGTAGTGGTGGTGCTTGTGTGTATGTGTGTGTGTGTGTGTGTATTTGTGTGTGTATGCGTATGTGCGCGCATGGCGTTCATACATATATATATATATAAGTAAAAAAAAATGTTTATTTAAAAGTTTTGAATCTCGTTGGCAAGTTTTATGTGGGATTTTATGCGGCTGTAAACACAATCTATCTATCTATCTATCTATCTATGTGTGCGTATGTATGTATTTAAATGCACATTTATATATTTAAAGTTATGGATTTTATATGTATCTATACCCACCAATATATATATATATATATATATATAGTACAATTAGAAGGAAAATGGTTAAATTGTCATTATAAATTTATTTCGGCGGAGAATATCATTATACTCTCCGTCTTATCAGAGGGCTGTACATGTTTAAATTGAGGTTGAAAAGCAGCTAAATTGTTCATAGCAGGTGAAATCTACTGAATAATGTAAGCCTGTGAACTAAACGATTATCTTCATATAGTTTTCGTTTACTTCTTATGCATATATTAATTCGCTCAGCTAATGTGGTCTTAGACTTTCTCCTTAAGAAATAAAATAAAATCAAATAAAAAATAAAAATAAAGCAAAAAACTTTTGGCAGCCTCCAGGTGCCTTTAATTAACCCCCAAAATGGTCCGGAGGAATTAACTACTCCAGAAATTAAAAACCCTAATTTTGATTAGAATCTAAATTTCCAAAAATGTCCTCCTCTACATAAATTTTCCCGTCATATAATACTATCAACTACTGAATGTTATTAATACCAATAAAAATCATCGAGCATCAATATCCCTACTATTGCCTAGAGTAGGAGCCTCGGTGGCCTCCAGTCAGGATAAGCTAAATTTACCTTTATGTCTACGTTAAAACACAAGCTCGTTTTGTTCATTTAACAGTTGTCTGTGATCTTTAAAATTAATTATACTAATTTTTTTCATTGATACACATATTACATCTACCATTGAATCTATTCGCGGTTGAAGACAGCAGCACGATTTTTCATTTTGTTTGGGAGGTTACCCCCTGATCCTTACGGATCCAAAAATGCATAGAACAGCGGTTTGGTTTCTAAGTCACAGACTGGAGAAAGAATGTCTGTGATTATACAGTACTTGTTTCCAATTCCAAGCGAAGATACCAATAGAGACCCCCTCCCCATCATTATTATGGGGGAAATGCACGCTTGGTATACGACGTTCTTCGAGTTGCATCGTCCGCCCAAAGGGGCCTTCCCCTTTACTTCTAGAGTTAAAAGACACCACATATGGTCCCCACTATATCTATTTAATTCGTCTTGTAACCTCCTGTTATTTTTATTCAAGATACTACGCATATTCTTTATACAAGAGTAATTGATTTTTACTGTGTTCCTATTAAAAGTCAACTAGTATTAATCCAAAATTAGGGCTGTTAATTACAGGTGATGTTAATTCCTCTTGACCATTTTGGGGGCTAATTAAAAACTCCTTGTTGCTGCCGAAATTTGTTTTTATTTTTTATTTTTATCTTAATCTAATTTAATTTTTTTAAGGAGAAAATCTAAGACCAAATTAGCTGTGGGAATCAACATAAGTATAAGAAGTAAATGAAAACTATATGAAGATAATTGTTTAGTTTCCTGGCTTACATTATTCAGAAGATTCCACCTGCTATGAAAAACAGCATATATTCAAATTAGGATGGGTTAATTTACATGAACGCCCTTTTACTGGTTTCTTAATTTTTCTAACACTTAATTTTATTGATCCCCTTTACTCTCGCCTGAGAATTAAAAATTCATATAGGTCTTTCTTTCTTTCTTTCTTTCTTTCTTTCTTTCTTTCTTACTTTCGTACACATATTGACTGTAATCCATATTTGCTGCTTTTCAACCTCAATTTAAACATGTACAGTCATTTGATGAAACGGAGAGTATAATGATAATCTCCACCGAAATAAATTTGTAATGATAATATAACCAGGTTTGAGTTTCCTTTTAATTGCACAGTATACACTCTATATGTGAGTTTTGTTATATAAACCCGGGAAGAAAAAGAGATATAACGATAGCCATACATCGAGCACTCACAGAGATTTATATGGTATTCCTCATATATTCTATATGTGAATAATCCACTACCACTGTCTTCAGACGCAGACTGGATATTACTGGGATATATATATATATATATATATATATATATATATATATATGTGTGTGTGTGTGTGTGTGTGTGTGTGGAGAGGGTATTCAATATATATGTATACATATATATATATACATGTATTCAAAAAAAATATATATAATGATTGCCAGGAAAACATGCAGGCCTAGGGAAGGTGTGGGCATGTTTATTATTTTAAAAAATCATATTCTTTTGAACGACCGGTTTCGTCTGGCTCTTGTCAACATCTTAACGCCAGAAAATATTTAAAAGGGGAAATGTGAATGTACAAAAGGTAGAGGAATGGAGAAAAGGGGAGAAAAAACACTAAAAGTGGGTAGTAATAGCAAAGAGCAGATGGCTAGAGACCAATCACATTCAATCCCAACAGACAATCCCTCTGCTTACAGGGGGAAGGTTGAAGGGATCGAACGTAAAGAGTCTCTAACACTTTTAGATGAAAAAGCGAATGTGACCGACTCAGAATACTGAATCGGTCAAGATTAAAGTCTAAAACACATTCCCTACTATTTATCATGTGCTCCGTCATAGGGGACCCGGATGTATTTGCAAGCTGCCCTCTTATAAGCCTAAGATTTTAAATTCGAGCTGGGAGATGTTTTCTTATACGGAGATCTAAACGATTAGAAGTCCTGCCTACGTATATATATATATATATATATATGTATATGCGCGCGTGTGTGTGTGTGTGTGTGTGTGTGTGTGTGTGTGTGTGTGTGTGTGTGTGTGTGTGTGTGTGTGTGTTGGCAAAGTGAATAATAATTATCTTTCCAGAATTTGAATATATGTTTCACTTTGAGGTTTTCTGGGTGGTGAAATATACCACCGAGAAAATGTTTTATCGAAGCCCAATAATTATCTGCTTTTAGCTTGGCACTATTTTCAAAACTGAAACAATCTATATTTTTTTCCCAACTATACTTGTTAACTTAGTTGTCTTCGAAGTTGCGTACACTGACTATTTTCATCTTGACTAAAACTCAAGCACAGATAACACATCCATCAAATGCAACTCAAATTTCCTCACTGTTAGAAAAGCAGTTTTTATTTCGGATGTTTACTTAATGCTGTAGTTTAGGGGAAGCCTCCTTTGCGTATGGGCCTATGTATCGGGCTGTAACATTTTATAAAGCGGGTTCGAACTCCAGTCGAACTGTAACGTTAATTTTCAGATAAGTATTCATGGTAAAGTAATGAAACCCTTCTATCTCCACTTTAATATAATCTCTACTTCTCTTCTAGAGGGTTGGCTTTGGCATTAGATAACCAACGAATTTTAAAACCAATCAAAAGTTCAGTTTTGTTGATTCTATCAAATTTGCCGTCTTTTTAAATCTTTTTTTTTTCCTAATTTCTAATCGTGATATCAGCTTGCTTTAATATTTTCTTGCTGGCTCATCCATTTTTTTTGTTTGCTTATAACAATTTTTTAAAAATTTCTCTTTATAACATTTTAAAACACTGTTTACTTCTTAGTCTTCTTTTATTGGTTTGGTTGTATTTTATGGCTACTCAACTCTTCTGGGTTATATATCGCCAAATCTCTTACACACACACACACACACACACACACACACACACACACACACACACACATATATATATATATATATATATATATATATGATTTGTTAGCGAATAATTTGCAGGGAAAATAATATTCAAACGAAATGATCACATTTAATTGTATATAGTTAAATCGTTTCAGGTATTGCAAACACGAATAATTCTAAAGGGGTTTCAAGTATTCCTATCTAATTCTAATAATTCTATTTAAGATTAATCATTCGCGAGAAAACAAATAGATTGTTTCAAGTACTGCTATCTAATAGTATAAATTATATTTGATATTCTTCATTCGTTTTCACACAGTTAAGTCTATTCAAGTATAATAAATGATTGAATAGTTCTATTTGACCAATAGAAATGACCCTAACAATTACTACAACTCCAGATCACAGTGGAACTGGAAGTAACAGCAAAGAAGGGTTTCTTCACATTGCCGAAATATCAAGGATTGGAGCCTCACTATCGGCAGTTTTAGTTTTCTATTCAGGACACCGGTTGGGGTGGTCTTCTCCCTCTGAAGAGGTGCACTAGGTGTATTCTACAGCTCCAGGCACGTGGTTTAGTTTGGTTTGGTTTTATGGTATATCAACCATTGTAGATTATTTCATCCCAAATCCTATTTATGCACATATTATTCATGATTTCTAACGAAACTAAATTCATTGTTGGACACAGTTAAATGGTTTCACACGTTTCAATCGAATAAGATTAAGTCTTTTTCCTTCAAATAGTTCTATTTCAAACAATTCAGTTTATCATGTGAACAAAGTTAAATAGTTCCAAGTATTGATATGTATCTCCAACAATTCAATTAAGCATCAATCATTTGTTTACACAAGCGATTAAACAGTTCTAATTCAAACAATTCAATTTAGTATAAGTACACGATTTAAATGTCAAACAGTTCTATTTGACTCATAGATAGGACCCTATCAGGTGCTACCACACCTGGCCTGAGTGAACCTGGGAGCGATGATAATGAAGGTGTACTTCGCATTTACCAAAGGTCCAGCAGTACTGAAGTCTCATCATCAGATTGTTTTGTGTCATATGCAGGACACTCGTTGGGGGAGTCTTACATCTCTGCAGAGATGCAATCAGTGTATTCTGCAGCCCCAGACGACTGAGCCATCCAGGCGAGAGGGCGATTCTTGTTCTTATCATGCCAAAGTATTCATTTTATTATTGTTCGATAATACTTGTACAACAAATTTCTAAAAGTGGGCTTTCATCACTCCATAAATTTAACATGTCATATATTTTCGTAAGTTTATATCTTTCTTCCGACTCGTGACGATCATTATATATTCGAGATGAAAGTAAATAATTATAAAAATTATATATACATTCATATATATATATATATATATATATATATATATATATATATATATATATTATGTGAAACAACGCCCGAAGATGATAAAATTTAACGCTAACGAATAAGCTTTCAAAACTTTTCCCCATGAGCAGATGTAATAAACTGAATTTCAAACGAGTTCATGCTAATATATATATATGCATTAAAATTTCCATTGCCCAGTTGGCTGGGATGGTAGAATACATCGACTACATCTCTGCAAGGGGTAAGACTTCCCAAAAAAGTGTTCTTGATATGACATTAAACAATCCGATTGTGAGGCTCCAGTAATGCTGGAGCTTTGGGAAATGCGGAGTACACGTTCATAACTATCACTCCGAGGTGCACGCTAGCCAGGATTGGTTACAACAGAGAGAGTCCTATCAATGCGTCAAAAAGAACTTTGAGGGTGTCCTCGTGGTGTAATGGTTAAAGCGGTGGACTGCGGAATCGTAGTATGCGAGTTCAAATTCCAGTTGCACTACTGTTCTTCTAGAAGGATGGCTTTGGCATTAAATAACCTTCAAAGGTTTATATGCCATTAAACTAAGAAACCAAACTAAACCGAAAAGAACTGTTCGATATTTAAACTAATTGAAAGCCAATGACTTTTGCGAAATTGAATTTTTTAAAAACTGAACTGTTTGTTATTTTGACTGTGTCTAAAAATGACTGATGTTTAATTAAATTGTTTGGGATACATAAAAATACTTGGAACTACTTAACTTTGTTGAATTATGTTTAAAAATCAATAAGCATTAAATAAACTATTATGGTATATATGCCATAAAACCAAACCAAACCAAACCAGACTAAAACTTCAACAAACATCTAGCCCAGTCATCTAAGGGCTAAGGATACACTGAGTGCCGCGGGGTAAAACTTACTAAACAAGTATATGACACAAAACAATTCGTTTGCGGGGTTATCACTCCTTAAATATGCAGTCGATGAATTCTACAGCCCCAGACAAGTGGGCTGAGTTTGTAACCCTTTTTTTAAAACGAGTCAGAGCATATTTCTGAGCCCACAGTTAAATGATCTGGTGTATTGTAATCCAACACTATTCAGTCAATTAGATATATTTTGACATCACCCGCTGAATGATAGGTTCAGGCCTGTCTGATCACCAGTCTTGCCAAATAAGTGACAAAGTTCGTTTTATTTTTGTTATTTTAACAGTATATCAACCTTTTGGGTTATTTAATGTCAAGTCCATTCATCTTGAAGAACGGTAGCGGTACTATTTAACCCATAGCTGGGAGGATAAGGGTTTTCTTTTTACCTTTCCCAAGGGTTTTTGTCCAAAAGTGAACGTAATAGACGGACAGGAGTTGGAACTCACTTACTACAATCCCGCAGTCCAACTGCTTAACCACTACACAACGAGTATACCCCTCAAGTGACAAAGTGAACTGTTGCAAGTCACTTGACAAGTTCGGTTGCTAGGTTTTTGTTTAGTTATTTCAAAAGATTTTTTGGCACACGATCCGATTTGATAAGAATATTTTTTAAGTAAAAGTATTTGGCCCGAAAATAAGACCATAACAGTAACGCTCATTTCAGGTTACAGTGGTCCTGGAAATAACGACAATGAAGAAATTCTCCACACTCCCCAGATCTCCAGAAATTAAGCTTACAATAAAATGCAGTTAAGGATCATACCCAGGATGGGTGGAGGGTCTTACTTTAGCGTGTTATAAAGCCTGCTAACAGGTCTGGCTTATTTTTAGAATGTAAGTAATTACATTTACCTCTTGCTGGGGAAAAGCAACCAGTATGGCGTTGAAAATCGGATATTGCAACTAAATGACCAACTTTGAAATTCAAAAGTTGGGAGTGGTGTCCGTATACAAACTGATAAATCGTCTTCCATATCACAACGATTATCAAGGGAACACTCAGTGACGATCTAATAAATAGTCAAGGAGATTTAAATGCTGATGATCGCAAGACCGAAAAAAGTCTATTGTAGATATATATTAAATTTACCAAGGCCCGAAAAAAGGCCACATTATTTGAGCACGCTTTGAGGACCGAATTCATTTGACTGGCATTGTGCAACTGCAGACGCTTGTCTCTAAATAGTCAAAAAGAGGGCACGTGATGCTAAAATAATAAGATAAAATAAAATGAATCACAGAATGTATTCTAAAGCAAATAGACAGGTCGAATTACTGAAAATTATACTCTTAAGAATTTCGGGAGAGAATCTTTCATCAGTTGAAGAAAAAAAAAACAAGCAGTAAACAAAAACTGTGTTGGGGAAAAAAACGTTAAGAAAGTCATTTATTATATATATATATATATATATATATATATATATATATGGCTTCAGCAAACATGTGATCAAGGATGTTTGTGATAAGCACATCAAAAACCAAAACATAAAGCAAGGTAATTATTTGTCATATACGTGGTGCCTTCAATAAGTTTCCAGATTTTTTTGTACAGGCATTTAAAATTGTTGTAGACTCTTGAACATTTAGTATGTTATTGCTATACATCTTATGAGATGACTGACCAATTTTTATGATTTCTGCTTCAAATAAACAGCTACAGCGAGAATTGGAATACACCCTACTAAAGCCTGATTGTCAATGCTGGTGAATTTCTAAAATGCAATCTGGTCGTGAAGACACTTTAGAAGAACGATATGCAATAAAATCCTGTTTTAAACTTGGAAAAAATGCCACAGAAACGAATGGAATGCTTCAGAATGCTTTTGGAGCATCTTACATCAATAGAGCATCAGTTTTTGAGTGGCATAAGAGATTCAAGGAAGGCATGGAGTCTGTGAGGGATGATGAGAGGTGTTGGGGGAGTAAGGAAGTCAATACACCACAGTTGATTGGCCAAAGGGTTACAGTTAGGGTTACTATGTTGAGGTTTTAAGGGAGTTCAGGAAGAGATTCCTTGGGATGAGGCTAGCACTCTTCAAATCGGGTCAGTGGCATTTCCACCAGGACAATACACCAGTCCACATCTCTATCCTTGTCACGGACTATTTGACCAAGATGGACATCAAGACAGTTCTTCAGCCTTCCCTATCGTCCATACCTTGCTCTCTGTGACTTTTGGTTCTTCTCTAACCTCAGAGGCTGTCGTTATTAAACAACTGAGGAGATGAAAGAGTCTGTGACGAAGGTCATTGACACGCTTACACAAAAGGAACTCCATGGGGCCTTTCAGAAGTTGTTGGAACGGTACAACACGTGCATTGCAGCCGGAGAAGATTACTTCGAAGGAAACAAGAGTTTCATGTATGTACTATCTATAAAAATGCCCATACGAAAAAAAGTCAGGAAACTTATCGTATGCACCTCGTATATATAAAAATAAATACGATTTAGCATTAAATACCCCAGAAGGTTTGATATGCCATTGAAATAAATAACCTCAGCTAATTACACGAAACATATAAATATGATCTTACAATGAACGTGATTCTCTATCCTATGGACAAAATAACTCTAGCCGGGTTGACATGCCGTTAAAATCAATGACGTTGATCTGATGAGATGTTTTGATTAATGTATTTTTCTGTGAGAGAGTGGTCATAAATGCCATTCACTACACTTATTTTTTAACCCCATCTAAAAAAAAAAGAACAGGAAAAAGATTATTTAGAAGGATGTAGTCTCCAATAAATCATTCGTTCTTAATTTTTAATTACAACTAGCATCCCTCTCTTTGTTGTTTAGATCAATAGATTCCAGCCAGCCAAATCATAAGTAATAAGAGTAGACAGAACCACCAAACCAAGTCTGAATTTCTCCTGACATTTCCTAAATATCAAATGCTTTTAAGAAAGGCACAAATCCATGTCTCTGAGCTCTACTGAAAGTACAAGCTCTTATCAGATCACCCAAAGTCAAGCAATGATGACCCTAGTCAGTATTTAGATGTGTGAACACTGAGCAATTGCTGTTACCGTAAGCAAACTGAGACCTGCATGCCTGTGTAATGTAGCGGAGTCTCTTAAAAAGCTGACTGAGACAAAGATGAGATTAAGAAATGACTATGAGTTCACAGAAGGAAAGGAAAAATTCAACAGCTGATCATAAGTTCATCTAAAGTAAACGGAATTTTATATAAGTCTTTCTTTGACATTGACAGAGTTCTAATGGGTGTGCATACGAAAATATATGTCTTAGGAATTTTTACTTGCATATTCTATTTTACAATATAAATAAGCCGTTTGTAATTATAGAGACGTTACCTTTGATTTTTGTTTTTTTGTTTGCTTGTTTGTTTTTGTTTTTTGCTTGTTTGTTTGTTTTACAAATTGGTGTTTGTTAATCTTTCGTTCATTTCTAAAACAACAAAAACTGGATTTATTTCTACATAATTGTTTTCGACATAATAATCCTAGTTCCACAATTCTTTCTTTCTTTCTTTCTTTCTTTCTTTACCCGGTCTGAACACTCTGCGGTGGCCATTCGTTGGTATTTGATGTGGTTTCACCGAAGATTTGGCAGGAAATATTATGAGATGGAGCCTGAAGATACGTCTTTGATTGCGAGTATCTCCTGATACCCGACTTATTAAGGGTTTTCGTTTTGTGGTAAGACATCTCTACAGATTATAATAATAATAATAAACAGAAGAAGAAGAAGAGGAGGAGGAGGAGGAGGAGGAAGACGAAACGAAAAAATAAAAGGAATCGTACGGTGAATGAGAACATTGCAGGAACTGGAATAAATAGAAAAAAACATTGTTGTAGGTGGAGAAGGTACTGAACGGAGAATTCAGAAAGAAATTGTGGTAGAAAGAGTGGGAAAAAAAGAAAAGAAACAAGAAATAAAAAAGGAAAGAAAATTTTCGTGTGGAATGGAGATGGGCTCGATGGAAATTGAGGACGAAATGGAAGAAGGAAAAGGGGAGGATAGAAAAAAAGAAAGAAAAATGAAAACTCATTGAGAAGAAGAAGAAGAAGAAGAAGAAGAAGAAGAAGAAGAAGAAGAAGAAGAAGAAGAAGTATGTTGATGGAAAAGAACAAATCTTTGAAAAGTTATGAAGAGAAAGAATATTACAATAGGAATATCGATGAATAAACTGGGAATAAGTAGAAAAAATGAGATACAGTGCTTCTCATGAAAAAGAAAATTTCAAAAAGAAAAGAAAAATAAGAGAACAAACATAAGAAGGAATCAATGGCGTAAATAAGGAGATATTGAATAATTAAATCAAAGTTAGAAAGAGGCGCGAAGAAATTTTTAAAAATTAAGTACCAGTCTATTCTGACCCTTTCTCTTGACTTTTTCTCACACTATCCGTCCCTATAAGTTATCTCTATTAGTTGGTCCCCTAGACGTCATCTAGTGTTCGCACAATGTTAGTTTTTGATGGACGGCCATCACTGGTGAGTGCGAGTACAGGAGTGAATAGAACGATGTTGATTATGAATTCCTATTTGTTTTTAAACAGTCTGCATTTCTTACTCGTCTTTTTTGGATAGTTTGTGAGATAGGAGGTAAGTGGCTGTATAGCAGCTGTTTTGTAAATACTGCTATTAGGTTTCCTCCAAAACTGTACGCAAAATTCGTACGTAGTTCCCATCAAGTTTTGTCTCTTTATGTTTATTTAAAGTAAAGTGGTGCAACCATACAATAGTACTGTCATGACTACAGCTTGGAAAAATTCGCATTTTATTTTTATCAGAGAGATCATATTTCTATGTGGTCGTTAATATATCGGTAATTGTCCATGCTTTATTATGCATATGTTGACTTCGCGTTCAGTTGATGAGATTTTGCTACCAAGGTAAATTGGACTGGTATTGTAATTTGTGAAACCTAGCATTAAGAAAGCACGATTAAAGTGTAATATTTGAAACCATATATAGAAAAATATTTTTAAAAAGAAGAAAGCTTCATTAAAACTGGATAAATTCTTTTGAATACATGCATTTTTGAGGTGGAAACCTTTTGGTGCCGTTGCTAACGTGTTCAATTGTGACATTTTGAGTAAGCGAGTTTGAACTCCATAATAGCTATAACGTTCACTTTCTGGTAAATATATTTGGAAAAAATATGAAGTCCCTTATGTGCTTCAGTTAAGAGTTAAATAACGTCAAGACTGTCTTTTTACAAAAAATATCAACCCATGACAACCCTTAATATGCCGTTAAAAAAGAAACGAAAACTAACCGATTCGTTTTTCAACCATTTCCCAACGAAGATATTTCCACATTCAATATCATTTACCCCTTTACGTGTCTGTCAGTCGGTCCCTGTCTCTATGTTTAATCGAGGAAATATGATTGGCGGACGATCAGCTGACAGGTAAAAGAGCAAACCCCCCACCAACGGCAATTATAACAAAAACAGAATTTTTAAGCAATGAAATCTTGTTCGAAGCTTTCTCAAAATTCATTTAAAAGATAACATTAGGGAGTCTCTAGTAAAAAAGTGAAGTTGGCAACCGTAGTCGAGGGCGACCAGAAGGTTCCCTTTTCAGTAGCTGCTACACCGAAGTGTAGGGGAGGGCACTTGTAACTGACGGTATATTTTGCGATTGGAATTTCGGCAATCCTCTCATGTCCTTGAATGACACTCAACCGCACCGACTAGTGATTTGGTTAGGTTTGGTAGAGTTTTATGACACATCAAACATTGTGTCATCAAACATTATTTAATGCAAAATCTTGCCCAGTCGTCTGCAGCTGTTGAATACACCAACTGCACAGGAGTAAGACTCCCCCAACGAGTGTACAGGATATGACACTGAACAGTCTAATGGAGACGTTCCAGTAATGCTGAAACTTTGGGGAATGCAGAGTACCCTTTCATTGTCATCGCTCCCAGGTCCACTCTCTCCCAGAGTGGTAGCACCTGATAAGGGTCCTATCTATGGGTCAACTAGAACTACACTGGTTTGGTTGAGACGGGACTATTTTGACTTTTAAACTGCGTACTTAATTGCTCGAATGAATCGTTTGAAATGCAATTGCTTTTGACATTGAAACGGTACTTACGCTAAACTGAATTGTTTGAAATAGAACAATCTTGACATTTAACTGTGTGTAAAAAAAAAACATACTTATACTAACCTGAACTGTTTGAAATAGAACTGTTTGACTAAACTGAATAGCTTGAAATAGAAATGTTTTGGACAATTTAACTGTGTACTTATGCTAAACTGAATTGTTTGAAATAGAACTGTTCATTTGTAGAAAAATGGATTTGGTATTGAAGAACCTACAAAGTTTCATATGCTATGAAACACAAACAAATAGATAGATTAGTGCCAAATCCTCATCATACATGTATGATTTATAAATGCATTGTTTATTGATAATATTTTTAAACTGCTCATATTGGCATACAGTTGGCTGGTTGGTTGTTTAGGTTTAATGGCATATCAACCTTGTCGGTTATTTAATACCAAATCCATTTTTATGCAAATATTTATATTTCAAATAATTTAGTTTAGCATGAGTACACAGTTTAATTGTCAAAACTTTTCTATTTCAAGCTGTTCAGTTAATTCAACAGTTCTGATTCAGCCAATTCAGTATAGTATGAGTATACATTTTGTTTACCCTCAGCTACACGTCAAAACATTTCTATGTTAAACAATTGAGTTTAGTGTAAGTACAGTTTCAATGTCAAAAACAGTTCCATTTCAAATAATTCAATTTACGATAAGTACACATTTTAAATGTAAGTAAATAGTTTAATTGTAAAAATCATTTCTATTTCAAACTATTCAGTTTCTGCAAACAGTTCTACTTGAAACCGATCAGTTTCGCATAAGTATGCTGTTTAGTTCTATTTAACCCATAGATAGGGCCTTAGCAGGTGCTACCATTCCGGGTCAGAGTGGACCAGCGAGCAATGTCAATGAAGGAGTGCCCTGCATTTCCCAAAGCACCAGCATCACTGGAACCTCACCATCAGATTGTTTAGTGTCATATCCAGGACACTGCTGGCGGAGTCTTACCCGGCTGCAAGAGAAGCAGACGGTGTATTCTTCAGCCACAGCCGACAGGGCAATTTTTGCATACTGTTAAATGGTTATACTTATAATTTGTAAGTCAATTGTTTGTTGTTAATCTTATAATTAAATGGGTGATTAATAATTTGTTTGCACACAGATATTACTATTGCTTGTACACAGTTAACTGGTTCCAAATATTCTAACAGGAATAGTTTTACTAAGTGATAATCATTTGTTTGCAATGACTTAAATGGTTTCAAACATTACAGTGTAATTCTTACATTTCAATTCGGGCACATTGTTAAAGAGTTTCAGATATTGCTATATACTCACAGTTTAATTAAACATCCGTCATTTGTTTATACACAATCAATTGGTCAAACAGTTCTGTTTCTTACAATCCGTTTTAATGCATGTCATTTGATGGTCACTGTTTTAATATGAAAGAGTTATATTTGACCCAAAGATAGAAATCTCTCAGATGTTAACACTCCGGGTCAGAAAATAACTTGGGACGATAACAGTGAAAGGTTACACTCAATTCCACAAAGCTCCAGCATTGCTGGAAAGTCACCATCAGATTGTTTAATGTCATATCCAGGACTCTCATTGAGAGAATCTCACCTCGATGCAGAGATATAGTCAGTGTATTTTATAGCCTCAGTTGACTGGGCTCCAGACTTGTAAGGATCTAGTTCTCGACCTTTGCTCATCTCTGAACCGGCATGTTAGTACCTATGGGGGTCACATCTTTTGATCAAATATGTCTGTTTGAAAATTATTAGAATTGGATTGGAATACGTGAAACCATACAACTGTGAGGAATCAAATGTTTATTATTTGTGACAAATAAAAAAAAATGGTGGATAAAAAAGGGATAATAATCTAACATTTATACGATTCGACATTAAATGACTGATAAGGTGTTGATGTTATCAAATAAAAAAGACCAAACAAGGATAAAACGAACCATATTTTTTGGAATAAGAAACTTATAGTTGAAAATGTGTTTTTCGCTGGTTGGCTCGTTGGTTGGTTTTCGGCATGTAAACCATTATTGGAGGTCAGACCAAGATAAAAGGACTGGACCATTTGTGGATTTTGGTGTTCCATCAGATCACAGAACATACAGACCATAGCATTGTTAAGATAGGCTGGAATACTGATAAGGATCCTGATGATCTGAGAAGAACTTAGACATCTCAGAGAGAACACAAGTAAAAACCTATGTGAAAAACTCGCAAGGAATGAATAAATAATTGTTGTATAGTGGCTCATACCATGTGACTTCCAGTATTGCGGAAGTATAAAAGACGTCGTGTCTCTTAAGCACAGAGAAGCAGAAGCAGAAAGAGAAGCAGAGAGATAGTTCTGAAAGACGTCAGTCAGTAGTAAGACCAACTTCGGACGTAACACCAACAGCACGAGACTTATAATACAAGTCGAAGTATACCACTTGAGTCAATAAATAATTAACTCTATTTGACAGTGTATCTTTTCCTTACCACGATACAATAATACTATTTATAATAATATTAATAATTAACAATAAAAAATCATTGCCGAATAGTGGACTTTGCTCTCTCGGCTGATCACAGCCTTAAAATCATAGAAAACGAAAAGAAAGACGAGTACTTGCCAGAGAACCAAAAAAAAAAAAAAAGCCATGGAACATGAAGGTAACGTTGATTCTAATTGTTATTGACAGGTTCGTAACGATATCCATAGACTTGTTAAGGAGGTTGGAACAGTTGGAAACATGAGAACGATACAGTATAGTTGAGTTCGACCAGAAAACTAAGGAGAGTCGTTGACACCTGGGTAGACTTGCTATTACTTGCATACTAATAAAAGACCTTCAGGAAACGATGGTGTAAAATAAAAATCGCAAAAATTAAAATTATTATAAAAATCTTTTTAAAAGATAATGGCTTCAAATAGCTATTGTTGTATACTCATATACAGATTCATGCAGAATACATTTTGACGCAATAATAAGGACGAGCGAAGACTTCTTTAAAAAATATACCTCTCACTTTATTGCAACGTTTGTGTGTGAGAGGGAGTTAGAGACTGAAAAAAGACTGCAACATATTGACCTCACCAGCCCCTCCAGACATAGCCATGTGTTGTTCTCGTTCTCCTCGACTGCTGCACAACCAGAGGACCGGAGGCCCACACTGTTGGGTGCGAGCTTCCTCTACCGCATCTTGTCTCCAAACTATCTGGGGGTCCCGGGGCCCTCTTCTGCCGAGTGGTAGCTTTCCCTACCACATCTTATCATCAACTTCTCTGAACTCCAAGTCTCTGACTTCCTGTCGTCACCGAGTTATATAATAGTTCTCTCGCCCACTCAATCTTTGGAATGGCATGTTTGATCGTCATCAAGTGGAAATAACTGTCATGCAGTTCACAGGTCACTCTTCTCCGGTGCATCAGTATCATGGGCTTTTACCTTGTCCCATTTCGTCAGCCAAATACGCTTACACGATTTCTTCTCATAACTGCCATCGGAATGTGTCACTTCCTTCCGGTCCATCACTTTGGAATGGCATGTTTGACCGGGTCGAAGGTCAATATACAACACTATTCTTAATTCAAATAATTAACCACGTAAGAGCAAAGTCTCCTTAGGTCTCTTCTAAATATTGTCGCCGACTTTTAGCAATAGCGGATAATTTTTCAGTCGATCTGTTTGGTCCATCAATGAGTCCTTAACCTTTACTCCCACTCACAAAAGGCCCGAGCGTAATGGCAATAAATATGTAATTCTAGAATTCCCAGAGATCACTTATAGATACAGTTTATTTTCATGTTAAGGACCCGGCTTTTTTCTCGGATATATTACCCATCTGCTTGTGCTGTAACGCAGAGAAAAACACCAACAGTGATGTATGAAAATTTCCGCCGAGATAGCTGCGGTCCCGTCTACTTTGGGTACCAGGTGTATTTCCTCTCATATTTGTTCCAGTGTCTGACTTCCGCAGCTGCGTCGACATGTAAAAGGGTCTGAAAGTCAACATCCAACACTTGGGGATTCAGTCGACGTAGACTCTACCGATAGGACGTACTTTCATTATTATCATTTTGTCTATTTACTAAGCCTCGCTATATTTTCCATTTGAAGCTTCACCACTGGATTCATTTTTAGTGTCATACCAAGAATTCAAATATTTTAGTTTGTAGGGGAACTTACTCTATTATAGAGAATGCCGTCTGAGACTTCTTAGCCGCATTTACAAGGTTTTAAATTCTATAGGTAATCCTTAAGCTAAATGGCCATCATTGATCACCTATAAACGTGAATGGTTATCGTCGTAGGAAATGGACACGGCGACACGAGTTCAAATCCTGGACACTGCTAATTGCATTTCACATAGCACTAATACCCTTGGGAAAGGTATCAATCCAATTATTCTCCCTCCAGCTATGTGTAAATAGTAGGACAGACTGGGTTCTTCAGCCTCGATGAGGCAACTAGTCTAGGAGAAGGAAAACTCTGAATTCAAACCTGTTAAACTCTGCTTAAAAATTGACCTTGTGTCATATCCTGCCCGAGCGGAGGGGTTGGTAAATATGATAAACGTGAATGTATTCACACAACATCACCGTCATTAGCAGAAAGAAACACCAGGTTTTTTAAAGCTTAGTAAAGCTGTTTTAAACTCATGTTTTTCCTTCTCCTTGCTTGGTTGTTAAATCATTGATGAAGTACCCAGTATGCTTTACTATTTACTAATAGCAAGAGAGGAAATAGATATAGTCAGATAAGCAGTTTCGTTTGGGATTTGAACTTGAATTGCATGTTCGATTTTTCTGCGAAGATAAAAATTATTGTGACAATACACCGCCGGCCGACCCCCACTATCTTAACCATCCAAACTACTCATGGCCATTAGAATTGACCAGTGTTTTTTCTCATCTCTGATCAGGGGTATTTCACATTTCTTTACGGACACACAACCCACAACATATAAACCAAGAGGGTCGAAGAAAAGAAGAACAATCATAGGCTTGGGTTAGCTCCAAGCACAAGAAAGGAGAAGTCTGTGTAACTTTCCTGGCATTCTGTGCTTCTGTGAGCTAACGTGAGCATGTATTCGAGCGAAATTCCCACAAAGCCACTAGGAATGCTGACTAATCTCCTCACGTTGGCCATACCGGCATCTCAGACCACAGGTACTAGCTGCCGCCTTTCTCGACCGTCAGCTTCCCCGACTTCTGTCGACTGATCTCTTCTGCTCACTTCTCTTGAATGCTTCCTTCTCTTGATTGACCTGTTCTCTTGATTGACTCATTCTCTTCCGGTCTCACGGGAAATCTTGCGTACAAGCCCTTTGCGTGGGTTTTACGCTAAAACAGACAAAGGAATCTTCTGACTGGCACTTACCCACACCCACAGAAATGAATGCCACCCATCGTGTCACATTATGCTAAGTGTGTAAATGTAAATAAATATATTTTATTCTAATTCTCTAAGTACGAGACTTCTTTTATTCAGTTCGTGTTTCTATCTGTATTTTTCATTATAGGGTCGATCAAATCTGAAAAAGACGCGGGAGACTTCTTTCAGTAAACATTAAAAGGACACTATGTTTGAGGGTCACAATTCAAGCAGGAAGAATACATTTCTATCGCATTATAAGAACCTGTGATATTTTTATTCTAGAGGGCATATTGGTGCCAAAATTAGAAGAGTTCGCTCGCTGTTTACAACGGAAAGAAAGAGAAGTGTGTTATCGCTTCACAGCAAAGACATTTGTTTGTTTTAAGCTCTATGCAGATCGTCTATCTTAAAGTCAAAATATCAGATTACCCTGCATGAAATGCCGCATTTTGAAAATAAATAAGTAAGTAAATAAAACAATACATTTTTGAAAAAAAAACATTGGTTTTTGCAAGAGTATTCAGCGCCCTAGGCTAGCTTTGAAATATGTCTCCTTTTCTCCTCCACTAATAAATTTTGGCAAGATATCTCTGGTTTAATCGGAAGGATAAAATGTATATGGTATATTGTTTTTTTATGGGATAGTGTTTTTTTATAGTATAGTTTTTTTTTCGGTAGGTTCTAGGGCCTTATACAATTTTGG
The DNA here is from genome assembly GCA_963585895.1 of Sepioteuthis lessoniana. NCBI lineage: Eukaryota > Metazoa > Mollusca > Cephalopoda > Myopsida > Loliginidae > Sepioteuthis > Sepioteuthis lessoniana. Next base: position 44,007,524 of record OY757929.1, on the reverse strand, counting down.
TCGGCCGCGATAATTCAAAAAGATTAACCAGTAAAGTAGAAAGAGAAAGATACAGAGATAGACAGAGAGAATTTATAACGTAATCCTGCTAATTTCGTAAACGTAGATTAACTAAAAGGGCAGAGAAGAGAGTAAAGATTACCAGTGAAGAGATCATACTGTATGCTTTTCAAATATAAACATTCTTGTTTTGATGCTTATATTTAAAAGCAATTGTGAAACTCAGAGTCGGCTGCGGTATTATAATGCACCAACTGGAGCTGCCTGTGGTGTAATGGTTATCGTCGTAGGAAATGGACACGGCGACACGAGTTCAAATCCTGGAAGAGACTGATCACATTTCACATAGCACTAATAGCTTTGGGAAAGGTATGAATCCAATTATTCTCCCTCCAGCTATGGGTAAATAGTAGGACAGACTGGGTTCTACAGCCTTGGTTAGGCAACTAGTCTAGGAGAAGGAAAACTCTGAATTCAAACCTGTTAAACTCCACTTAAAAATGGACCTTGTGTCATCTCCTGCCCGAACGGAGGGGTTGGTAAATATATATAATGCACAGACTGCAGCCCTGCAAAGGGGTAATACCACCCACCAGTGAGTGTCCTGGATATTACATTAAACATTATGATGCTGAGGTTTCAGGTCGATAGCTTTAAGCGAATATGAAGAAACTCTTGAGTGGCATTGCTCCCAGGTCAACTCTGGCCCGGAGTGGTAGCACTTGATATGTCAAATAGAACAGTTTGACATCAAAACTGCTGCCCAGTCGGCTGGTTCCGTAGAATACACTGACTGCTCTTCTGCAGATGAGTAAGACCCCCTAATGAGTATCCTGATATATGACATTTAACATTATGATGGTGAGGTTCCAGGCCGAGAGCTTTAAGGGAATATGAAGAACCCCTTCAATGGCATTGTTCCCATGTCAACTCTGACCTGAAGTGGTAGCTCCTGATATGTCAAATAGAACAGTTTGACATTTAAACTGTTGTCCAGTCGGCTGGTGCTGTAGAATACAACGGCTGCACCTCAGCCGAGAGGTAAGACAACCTGGATATGACACTAAACAATCAGGTGGTGATGTCCCAGTAATGCTGGAGCTTTGGGGAATGCAGAGCACCCCTTCATTTCCATCACTCCCAGATTCACTCTGGCCCGGTGTGGTAGAATCTGACAGAGTATATTCTATGGGTTAAATAGAACTAAACCGTGGTTTCAAGAGTTTCCTGTTTTTGCATTTAAACTGCATACTTACACTAAACTGAATAGTTTGGAATAGAACTATTTTTAACATTGAAACTGTACTACGCTATGCTAAATTGGTCGAAATAGAATTGTTTTGATATTTAACTATTTGTAAACAAAAACTATACTTCTATGAAATTAAATTGTTTGAACAATTTGACTCAACTGAATAGCTTGAAATCGAAATGTTTTTAACAATTAAACTGTGTACTCATGATAAACTAAACTGTTTGAAATAGAGTTATTTATTTGTATAAAAATGAATTCGGCATTAAATAACGTTCAAAGTTTGATATTTCATAAAACCCAAACAAACATAATTTTAGTTCTTCGATACGAGGAGTGAGACAATTCTTAAGAGTATTTCGTTATCATACCATGCTAACCACATACTATCTGACCCCACAAACGCGCTGCACATACCGTGATTTTTAAGATCTCTATCGGTTTGAGATCTGCAAGAGTCCAACGACATGCCTCAATGGTAGTGAACTCAATTCTCTACGCCCCAATGGCAAAGACTCAATTGTCTGCCTGCATGGTCCAATCTCAAATCCTCAACACCATGGTCGGACCCCAACTTTTCAACACCATGGTCGGAACTCAACTAAATCTTTTTCAAAATCTTCCAAATTCTCAACCCATCTCTTCTGGGCGTGACATCATCCACACTTCAGCCCAGTTTTCTGTCTGGGGTGTTATATGACAATGGTGATTGCCATATCCTTTGCGCACGTGCGTAAACTGTACCCAATGCTATGCACCTGAACTCTCAACCCGAATATTTCAAAGCCCAACCAAACTGAATGATAATATATTATTAATAAAAATGATTAAGATATATTATATAATAATAGCAGTACTAGTCTTCAAAAAAATGATAAATATCGAATAGAATTATTAGGGTTATATAAGAATAATTGAAACGATTTAACTGTAGAAACAATAGCAATACTTGTGTGCGAACAAATTATTTCTAACTCATTCAAAAATTCAAATAACAACGAACTATGAGGGGAAACAAATAAATGATAATAAATTCTGACTGTTATATAGCAATTAGTGTGTTCGCCAATGTCCCGGGAGACCTGGGTTCAATCCCAGGTCGAGTGATACCAAAGACTCAAAAAATGGTTCTTGATACCTCCTTGCTTAACACTCAGCATTATAAGGTACGCATCAAAGGTAAAGTGGAGCAATCCAGGGAAAGGAGTAGCGCCCTCCCCTACACCTTGGTGTAGTAGCCATCGAAAATGGAGCCTTCGGGTCACCCTCGACTATGGTCGCTAGCTTTTTACTTTACTTTTATATAACAATACTTGAAACCATTCTATAGTATGCAAATAAAAGTAGCTCGAACTCGTTTAAAAATGGTATCAGGAAAATGGGTTTACAGATCGTACATTTAATATATATGCATGAAGAGGATTTGACATTAAATAACTTCCATTGATTGGTATGCCATAAAACCCGACCAAACCAAATCTTACACATTTAATATATATGTATAAAGAAGATTTGGCATTAGATAAGCAACAATTGTTGATATGCCATAAATCCTAACCAAACCAAATCTTTTGCATTTAATATTTATGTATAAAAGGATATGGCATTAAGTATTCCACAGTGGTTCATATGCCATAAAATCCAACTAAACCAAATCAGAATCGCAATGTAAGGACATTTATATTCAATGCATATCCGAAATGGATTAATATTATCATGAGGTAGCATTAGTGAGCAGTCTTCAAAACGACATTTATTTATATGCTTAGAATTCATTAGTCTATTTTTTGTCATTGCTATCGCAAACAAAACACAAGAAAAAAGTGTATTTTGATTTTTAGGGGTAAGTTTATCTTCCATATTTTCTCCATAACGGATTGTTAGTGCTGTCATTCCTAAATCCTCTTTATGTCTTATTCTGTATATATTAAGGTCTTCGCTAATGTTTGTAAATATTTTTTTTAAAGTCTTAAAAGGAATAACTGGCTAATTTGTCTTTTTTACCTTTCTTTTAGAAATTAGAAAAAATATGTGCCAAGTGTGCTGAACTGTCGTAGAAAAATGCGGAGTATAATGTACGTTTTATTATAATATAAATTCATCTTTCAGTTCGGTCAAGAACTATTCAGCATTCATTCTTATATAATAGAACAATGAGGCGCAAAAAACAGCCTATCCATAATTCAAAATCTCTCTCTCTCTCTCTGTCTCCCTTCTTCCATCTCTATCCGTCTCTCTCTCTCTCTCTCTCTCAATATATATATATATATATATATATATATATATATATATATATATATCAGTTTGTTCATAATTCTCTTTATCTCTCTTGTTTGTCTATTTTTCTGTGTCTGCTCCTTTCAATCTTTGATTCTTCATAAAAAAGCGGCACTAACCTCTATTCAATGCATTAAAAGACTGTATTACCTACATTTACATAAATACATTTTAAGGGTTTATCTCTCTCTCTCTCTATATATATATATATATATGTAGTATACGGTAAAAACATTTAAGAGATGTAAAGAAAAGTGACTTATCTATTTGTTCTCCTTTACAAGCGGTTTTTAGAATCCTTGTTTTAATAACTAACGACATTGCTACATTCAAAGTAATCTTAGACTCCATGATAGACAGAGGATAAAAAAGTACCGAAACATATACGTTGTCAGTTTATCTGTTGTTAGATCCCAAAGGAATTCGATTATCTCTAGAACAGTAACGAAATCCGAGGCAACTGCGTTTATCAAAGAGCTAATCAAATAGCAAGCAATCCGGGGCTTCATTTCTGGGCTCTGCTAACGACCACCAACACGACATTAAAAACGATGGACAGAGAGGAAGAATAAAAAAAGATAATAAAGAACCCATCTAAATATAAAAGTAAAGTATTGGAATTTCATTATTAGCAAAAAAAAAAAAAAAAAAAAGAAAGAAAAAGAATTAAGTCTGTTTGTTGTTGAATAAAATTAAACAAGCCAAAAGCTAACAATCCTCGTCTAAGACAGATTCTCAGCATATTCATAGCTACAGATGTGTGTGGTCTTCAATATCAGATTTTGTCTCCCGTTATAGAAATGTAGAGAATGTATTTTTCTGATAAGGAATACTTCAATAACTCTTGTAATTGTTTTTATTGTTATTATTATTATTATTATTATTATTATTATTATTATTATTATTATTATTATTATTATTATTATTATTATTATTTACTCCTTCAGAGATTTTCACATCAGCATCAGCTGATGGTCTTTTACTGGAGTTTGAGTGTCAGCAAGTCTCCTCAAGTCTCCAGGACTCTTCTCAGTATTCAGGCTGTTCTCAATAATGTAGAAGTTTGGATGGTCCCCACTCGTCCGCCAAATTCCAAGTCCTCCAGTCCCTTTAATAATCCTTTAGTTACTGTTCCTAACGCACCAATCACAATTTGTATAATTGTCACCAGCATGTTCCTAAGTTTTTTTCAATTTCCTAGCAAGGTCGAGTTACTTATTCTTCTTTTCACATTCTTTCAGTTTTATTCTGTGGCCAAGATTAGGTGATCCGTATGTATGTCAAAGTCCCATAGGAGTTTGTTATTATTATTATTATTATTATTATTATTATTATTATTATTATTATTATTTTACTCCTATCGAGCTTTTCCACACCAGTTTTAGTTGATGGTCTTTCCTTTACGTCTGCGTGACAAGAAGTCTCCTGAGGCCTTCAGGACTCTTCTAGGTATTCTAACAATGATGTGTTCTATATTGGATCGATTTTTCTTCCAGTCTTTTTTCCAAGCCTTTTGAAATTGTTATTACTGAGCTAACTATAATATGTATCTCCATCACCTTCATGCTGCATAGGTGTTTTTTTTTTTAGCTTCCTGGAAAGATCGAAGTTTCGGTTACTTTCTTTCATTTTCACCTTGTGGGCCGTCGAAACTGCAAAGTCAACAAGATGACATATTCTTTTTTTTTTTTTTTTTGTTAATTAACTCTAGGTCTGGTCTTCTTGGCGGAATTTGGTGATCAGTTGGTATTTCAAAGTTCCTGAGAATTCTATTCATTTAATTTTTTTTTACGGATTCTGGTCCATTTGCTTATATTGTTTCGAGGGGAAATAGAATGATTTAACTGGATTGTTAGAAATTTTACTTAAAGGAAAAGGTGGATAAAAACTTTATGAAATCCTAAAAAAAGACCCCATATTGGATAGTGTATCCAGGCCTGGGCTCCAGTGACAAGAAATTGAAAATGGAGGGATCCAAAGACGAGTGACAAAATAATAAAAAGAGCATATGATTACTCTTACAGGAAGAAGTTAGAAGTAACTTCCTTACGAGAACAAGAATGAGAGTTGAATTTTGAAATAATTAATGAAATTTCTAATTATGGTTGACATTTTTTTCGATATTTTTCCTCGAACTCAACATTTTGTGTCAAGACAGATTTAAAAAATTAAGTCCACAAACCATCTGGATTTTTATTAATAAAGTTATATATTTTTGGGGGGAAATGCCTAATCCGATCAAAATCACCAACGGTGCAAAATTTTTTCCGATTAAATTGGACGGTTTCAGATATAGGGGAAAGAAAAAGAACTTAAAAGGGAATTTTGGGGGACTATTCGATGAATTACGTAATAGAACTTTATTTGTATGTAGATATAGCATTAATAGTATTTTTTATTCTGTGAAAAGATTTCAAAAAGAATAGTTGATTTAAGATGTTAGGAAAAAGCGAAAATGTAACAGGAGGTATCATAAACAAATGAAGGATTAACCATATCAAAGCGAGAATAGATAAGATGCAACAAAACAGCAGTTGCAGATTATGTGGTGATGTGTGCAAGAAAATGAAGTTTGATTGGTTTCTTTCTTTAATGGCATATCAACTCTTTTTAGGTTATTTAATGCCAAAGCCATTCGCCTAGAAGAACAGTAGTGGTACTATTTAACCCATAGCTGGGAGGATAAGGGGGTTCATACCTTTCCCAAGGGTATTTGCCCGAAAGTGAACGTAATAGCGCGACTGGAGTACGAACTCGCGTACTACTATTCCGCAGTCCATCTCTTTAACCATTACACCACGAGGACACCCCCCCAATGAAGTTTGACCACACGAACAAATTATATATACACAACCCAACAGCTATCCTGGAGAACCAGACGCACAAACTCATCTGAGATTTTGAGATACAAACGGATAACCTAATCTCGGCCAGACGACCAAACCTAGTAATAATCAACAAAAAAGCGAGAACTTGCTGGATGGTAGACTTTGCTCTGCCAGCGGAACACAGGGTAAAATTGAAAGAATGTGAAAAGATGGTTAGTACCTAGACCTTGCTAGGGAATTGAAAAAACTGTGAAACATGAAACTGATGATTATACCAATTGTAATTCGTGTTCTTGATACAGAATTTAAAGGAATGGTACAAGGACTGGAGGACTTGGAAATAACGGGACGGGTGGAGACTCCCCAAACTACTGCATTGTTGAAATCGGCCAGAATACTAAGAAGAATCCTGGGGACTTGAGGAGACTTGCTGTCACTTAAACTCCAATGAAAATCCATCAGCAAATGCTGATGTGAAAACACTCGAGTATAATAATAATAATAATAATAATGATAATAATAATAATAATAATAATAATAATAATATACATTCATGAAGACAAATTTGCACGAAAGATAATTTGTATCATAAATCTAATCTTCTCTCTCTCTCTCTCTCTCTCTCTCTCTCTATCTATCTATCTATCTGCCAATCTTTTTCATCTCTTACTTATTCTATTTATCTATTGGTATGATTGGTGATTATCGTATTTTACAACAAAATATGTTTTCTAAAAGTTTAAACATATCTAATTAAAGAGAAACGTGGCTTCAACAAAAGAAGTATTTATTGACTCTAAGGAAAGAATTCTAAAACTCAATTAAGAAGGCAATTCACAATGTGTTGCAGTCAGTGCTATAAAGCGTCTTCTAACCAACAACATGGCCTCGTCGGCTGGGGCTGTAGAGTGCACATCTTTGCAGAGGAGTAAGACTCCCCTAATGATTGTACTGGATATGACACTAAACGATCTGTTTCTGAGGCTTCAGTAATGTTGGAACTTTGAGATAGGCAGAGTACCCCTTCATTGCCATCACTCCCAGATCCCGATATTTGTCGAGATCCTGCATACGCGAGAGTATGGCACATGGCCTTTATTATTGTGAGAACCAGATGCAGGACTGTGCCAAATACACGACTGGAAGTTCAAAAATGTCTTGAGCCCTGTCGATATTCCACTAAAGAATTGGGTGCCTCATGCGCCAGGCTATAAACCTAGCCTTCCCATCTTGGGTAGGTGCGCGGGGGAATTACCTCCTGAGGCTCAAAGGGTCCCGGTCTTAGCTTCCCCGAATCCACGTCCGACGGCTTCGACTGACTGCCATCGGAACCAAGATGTTGTAACTCAATACAAACCTCAGAGTGGTAGCACCTGATAGGATCCTATCTATGGGTCAAACTGAACTAAACTGAGTGCTTTTGCTAAAACGAATTGTTTTAAATAGAACTGTTTTAGACATTAAAATTGCGTACTTATGCTAAACTGAACTATTTGCTAAAGAACTGTTTTTAAATAGGACCAAAGAATAATTATGCTAAACTGAATTGTTTGAAATAGAACAGTTTGGACATTTAACTGAACTGTTTTGACATCTCTTTGTGAACCAAAACTATAATTATGCAAAACTGAATTCCTGGAAATTTAATTCGGCGTTAAATCTCCTGAAAAGGTTTGATACGCCGCAAAACAAGACAGCCAACCAACTTGATCTATAGATATAACCCTAAACATACACTTGAACTATGGCCTGGGTGGTCCATCGTTGGATGGTTCGTTGGGTTCGGTTTTATGGCGTATCAAGCATTATGGGTTATCTAATGCCAAATCTTCTTTATACATATACATTAACTATGATTTGTAAACGTATGTTTGTTAATTACATTTTAAAATGATCTAGAGACTATTCGTTTTCATACAGTTAAATGGTTATACATATGATTTGTAAGTCAATGGTTTGTTGGTAATTCAGTTTATAAAAAAAAGGAAATTGAATGGTTCTAAATATTCTAACACGAATAATTCTATTTAGTATTTATGATTTGTTTTTAATTACTTCAATGGTTTTAATATTGTGATCTATCATAAATAGTTTTTTTTTTTTGTACTCTATGAAATGGTTTCCTGCATCGCTATGTAAAATAAATAGTTCAATTTAGCTACACAGTTAAAACGTTTCAAAAATTGTAATTTAACACTTATAATTCTATTCAACATTACTAATTCGTTGGCACACAATCAAATGGTTCCAAGTCCAGCTATGTATCACTAATAATTCACTTCGTTACTTGCTTACACACAGTTAAATGATCAAACAGTTTTATTTGGAACAATTCAATTTAAGTCAATTTTCCCGCAGTTTAAATATCCAACAGTTATATTAGAATAATAGATAGGACCCTATTTGGTGCTACCATTCTGGGTGGGAGTGAACCTGAGAGCATTGGCATTCCTCAAAAATCCTGCATTACTGGAGCCTCACCTTCGGATTGTTCAGTGGCAATGGAGAGGCACTCAATACTCCCAAGATATCCAAAACAAGAGCCTAACAATCCAATGCAGTTTATCGTCATACCTAGTACACTCTTTTTATGGGGATTTACTCCACTGTTAGGGATACAGGCTGCATAGTCGAAACTCCGTCGACAGAATAATCAAAATACCTCCTCAATCTGGGAAAGTGTTCTCGTCGGCTAACATTTACTCAGAAGATATAGATGATCAGAAATTCAAGACACCCTAACTCCATTATATTAGGAGTAAATTGTGGTGGTAAAATTTTATATTTTCTCAAAGACAGTAGTCTTGTCTCTAAACAATGAAGATTTTCACAACAAAATTGTGTTCTTACTATACGCAGTGACTCATTGATAAAACGGATACGCTAACTAAAATTTGTAAAAAGCAAACCGAACCGAGTGAGACATATAAGATGTCTGCTTAGCCAATTGCGAGAAGGCAAAATTGCGAAATACAGTGAGATTATATCAGTAATTTGAGAAGTTATCTGTTGTTCGGATGCCTTTATAATATTGTTACAAAATGGCGACAACGGTTTCTTCTTCTTCTTTTTTTAATTCAATCAATTGACGTCTTGTCTCGCTCTGAAACAATAAGCGAAGGTTTTAAATATTGAACAGCTGCCATGAAAAGTGGTGAATATGATGAGTTTGCCAGCAGAAAGTCTTTTCCTTAGTGGACTATCTTCTACCTGGAACTGTTAATTAGTAAGTTTCACCTTCGTTTGAGTACACGGTCAGAGATGTGAAGCACTCAGAGGGAAAAGAACTCAAGAGTAATCATCAGCAATTCGCGGATTGTATATATATATATATATATATATACATATATATACGAGGTGCATACGATAAGTTTCCAGACTTTTTTCGAACGGGCACTTTTATTGATAGTACACACATGAAACTCTAGTCCCCTTCGAAGTAATCTCCTTCAGCTGAAATGCACTTGTGGAAGGCCCTATGGAAATCCTCTTGTGGGAGCGAGTCAATGACCTTCGTCACAGTCTCTTTCATCTCAGTTGTCTCATAACGACAGCCTCTGAGCTTAGGGAATAAACAAAAGTTACAGAGAGCAAGGTCTGGACTATAGGGAGGCTGAGGAACTGTGTTGATGCCCATCTTCCTCAAATAGTCAATCTTGGTCAAAGTTAGCAACAACATCATCGGACTCAAGTAGAATTAGGAAAGCTATCAACAAAATAATCTCTTATTTAAAAAGACAAAACAAAAAGAAAACTTCTTATTATAAAAAGATTCAAAATAATTTAAAAAATAAAGTTGGTGACCTTAGTCAAGGGTGACCTGAGGGCTTCCTTTTCAATAGCAACTGCTCCAAGGTGGAGAGTAGAGTGCTACTACATTTCTTTGACTGCTCCACTTTACCTTTGATCCTTACCTTATAATGCTGAGTGTTTACAAGGTGGCATCAAGAACCAATTTTGAGTCTTTGTTATGACTCGAACTTGGAATGAGCTCCAGATTCCAGGACCATTGGCGAACACTCTACTCATTAGGCAAATGGCTGGGTATATTTTTTCTTTTTGTTTAGAGCAAACTATGCAAATTAGCTTACTTCATTAGGAGAAATATCGCTACTTTTGTTAAGTTATATAACAGGCTACTCAGTAAGTTGCTTGAGGTGAGAAACAGTCTTATACAACTAAATAGAACATATAGCAAGATATAACTAAATTATCTCTTGATGATTCTATTATCATGAATGACTTTAGAGAGTCTGTTAAACATTCTTTCGACCGTTTGTAAAGGGGTTGTTCTCGTGGTGTAATGGTTAAAGCGATGGACAGCGAAATTGTAGTAAACGAGTTCGCACTCTGGTCGCACCCTTACGTTCACTTTTGGGCAAATACCTTTGGGAAAAGTATGAACCCCCTTATCCTCCTAGCTATGGGTTAAATAGTACCACTACTGTTCTTCTAAGAGAATGGCTTTGGTATTAAATAACCTACACTGGTTGATGTGCCATTAAACAAAGAAACTGACCAAACCGTCCGTAGGTAAACAGAAGGAGCATCGTAAAAGTTTGGACATCGTAAGGATACCCAAATCTATGCAACATTTTAAGAATATTAAAAAAGATCTCTGAGGAAAATCAATGAGTGTCATCACCAAAGAGCTCCAGGTGTCAGATAACTCCACTAAAACTGTAATGTGTGAGAATAACTGAATCTAATCTTATTTGATGAAAAGAGATTGATCCATATCTACGACCGATGAAAATTATAACTTTTCCCATGTAGAATACGCTGATTGCACTTCCACAGAGGAGTAAGGCCTATGCCAATGAGTATCCGGGGTATGACACTAAACTGCATCTGATGGTGAGGATCTAGTTCTGGATATCTAGGCAATGTGGAGTGCCCCTTCATTACTAAATCTCCCAGTGTCTCTAACGCAAAGTGGCTGTACATATTACGATCCTATCTATGGATTCAAGTTTTTGCTAAGGACAAATATTTTTAGTTATTTGAGACCACACAGCTTTGAATTTTGTTTGTGATTTTTTTTACTGCTGTTTTTGTCAAGTTGTTGTTAGCTATAACACAACGTTTCAGCCACTATATAGAGTGTATATAGAGTTGCAAACATATGAGTACTCACACTCGTTTTAAGATTATTATGTATTAAATATGCTCTTCACAACACACACACACATATATATATATATATATATATATAATTTTGAAAATAATTCCGACATAGCCAAGAGTGAGTTTACCTAGGTTTCACCAAAACGGCTCTTCAGGATGACATTGGCAAAGTGGGTCAGGATAAAATACAATTTATTGATTAAAATGACCCTTCACCTATGCAGAAATTAGCATAAAAGATTTAAAAAAAAAACAAAAAAAACTTTATATAAGAAACGGATAAAATATTTTCCTCCTTTTTTCTTCTTTGAACAATTTTATATATAAATATATATATATATATATATATATATATATATATATATATATATATATATATATTGTCATCCACAGACAGACTGTTTTGTTCTATCAGAACTCTTCAGTATGGCTAGACACGTAGGACGCTCGAAGTCGGGATCGAAACCCATCCAACTTTACGTTAGACTAAGTCTCAGACCGCTCGGGCAACAAGCGTACCACGTTGTGAATTTTTAAGGTATTATGTAGAAACAGCAGCAGCAGCGTCCGATTGTTCACATTTTTGTACCCTATCGGCTACCAGCCTACCAACATTAAAATTCACTGATCCACTCAAAGCGCTTAATATAAAAAAAAACATCTGCCTTCACTTGTTTTTGTATGTTGAGAAAACCTTTGACAACGATCCAAAAGGAAACTTTTGAAATAACGGGAGATCCTTCTGATGTCCATAGGGACTATTATGGTTTCAGGACGTGCAGATAACGAGATATATAACATGTTACCTTAATTCTTTCTCCAAAGTTTCATGATCAATTCTTCAACCAAAATTTATAGATTGAGTTTAATACAAAATAACAGAAAAGAATAATGAAAATATCTGATGGGATCTAATCTGATCAGTTATTTTAACGGCATGTCAAGCACTGAAGAGTTTTCTATACCTAGTTAGGATATCGCCTTCATTGTATGTTTATATTTACATTTGTGGGGTAGTTGTTTTTTGGCTCACGATCCAATTGGGTATTAATGATTTTAAACAAATCTACTCACCGCGTAGAGTGTTCCCGAACAGGAAGAGAGTGGACCTCCGAATATTATTAAATAAAATATATTATACGTACATTCCCCGGCTCCCCCAAAATGGAGCCTAACTGTCAGAAACAATTTAGTTTCTTTCCAAAATTACCCCCGTTTTATTTGGGGCGTTAACCCTTTGCAAGAGATACAGTCGACTTATTCTAAACCCTGCTGAGAAGGCAACTTTCTGAAAACAGTTCTTTACTAAACTGGTTGGCAATAGGAGTCGATACATATTACATATACTTATTATACGTACATTCCCCGGCTCCCCCAAAATGGAGCCTAACTGTCAGAAACAATTTAGTTTCTTTCCAAAATTACCCTCTTTTTATTTGGGGCGTTAACCCTTTGCAAGAGATACAGTCGACTTATTCTAAACCCTGCTGAGAAGGCAACTTTCTGAAAACAGTTCTTTACTAAACTGGTTGGCAATAGGAGTCGATACATATAACAACAAGTCTTAGAAATCTCAAGTGGCTCGACAATAGATTGTTGAAAATTTTCATGGTGATGGGATCCGTATTTTTTAGCTTCCTGATTCTCTAGATTTAACCCCCCCCTGCTACATGTGGAGCATAATGAAGAGGGAAACCAACCAGTATTTATTCACTACCAAAGATTTGGAGGTGCCCGTTGTGTAATTGTTATCGTCGCATTTCACATAGCACTAATACCCTTGGGAAAGGTATCAATCCAATTATTCTCCCTCCAGCTAATAGAAGGGTAGACTAGGTTCTTCAGCCTTGGTGAGGCAACTGATCTAGGTGAAGGAAAACTCTGAATTCAAACCTGTTAAAGTCCGCTTAAAAATTGACCTTGTGTCATATCCTGCCCGAGCGGAGGGGTTGGGTAAATATGACCAAAGATTCCTGAAGGCAACTATTGTGAAGATAATGGCTTATACGAATAAGGATTATTTGATTTGGACATGCAAACGCTTCCAGATCCTCATTCAGGTCGACATCGATGCTGAAAACGCTTCATTTGAATAAACTTGAACTATTACTAGCAAATAATATTTTATATAGGAGTTTGTTGTTTTGATCGCAATTTGATATTTAAGTACAGATTTTTTTTTTAATTTAAAATTAATTTTTTTTTTTCGTCTTTTCTCATTCGTAAACCGTTCGATTAGGAAGTTTTAACGTATAGTAATGCGCGGCGTCTGATTTAGTTCGTAATTGTATATTCATGTACAGTGTTTAATGGAAATAAGTTTTAAAACAAAACTAAACGTATGTCATTATATATAGGAGTTTGTTGTTTTAATCGCAATTCTTTAGTTATGTACAGATTTTTAAAAAAATTATTTTTATTTATTTTTAAGTTTGTTTTTTTTTCTTTAAGTATAAAATAAAAGAAATAAAAGAAATTTAAAAAAGGGGGAAAAAAGGAAGAAATACATACCGGAATGAACAGATAACTGAATAACGACCCCATTGTGGCAAAGAAGCAGAGTAAAGTGGCATCCCGATTTTTAAAGGAAAGATTTAGAAGTCATCAGTAGAGCTTAGCTCTGATTGGCTGTTGCAAAATTATATTTAGAGCCTTTTCTGTGGTCATTTTTTTTCTCCTTGTGTGGATGCACGCACAGGTTAGCTGCCGGGATGGGAGTTGGAGTTAGATCGATGCCAACTGGGTCATTTGGGTGAGGGGGTCTGATGTTGAAAGACCCGAAACCCCCCATGAACCTAAAGGAAATATCACTGACGACCCATCCCAAAGCATCAACTAAGATATATGGTATAAATGTATAGCAGTTTTCATAAAACATGCTGAGTTTTTTTGTTTGTTTGGCTGCTTTATCAATTTAACGGAATATAAACGCGTCTTTGCATCACATGGACGCTGACTAAGCGTATAGAGGAAAAGCTAAACAGGAATCGCCCATGGATGCTACATGTTATATTTTTTAAAATCCTGAAAGCAACATCTCTATAACCATCCAAATAAGGCAGACAAGACATACAGGACACTGCTAGATGCTGACAAAATAAAGACACAGGGAACACAAAAAGGTTTAATTGAAAAACATACATTCAAGTAACAGAAACAAGATGCAAGTGAACCTGGTTAATCAGTAGTTAGTTGATAGTAAGCTGAGAGTCCAGAGGGGTAGTGACTATCCGTCCACTACGCTAATCGTATCACATGTGATTGTGACACGCTGATTCGTGAATTCCGTCTGACCCTCTCGTTGACTTGTATTTATGGAGTCAATTATGTAGGGAGTACGACAAGAAGTAAGCACGAACTTCTATGTGACATACTCCAGTGAACTTCTTCACATGGACGTGCAAGTGTTAGACGACCAACTAGAAATTATTTACACCAGCTTTGTATGGAGATAGAATGTAGTCTAAAAGACCTGCCAAAATCGATGGATGATAGGGTCGAATTGCAAGGGTCCGAGAAATCCGTTCCAGCAGCATGACGTGATGATGATCTGGGATATTTTATACCTCGAAGCTAAGGAATTGCGTTCTGTTTAAATTCATATATACATTTTTCTGTTGTGCTTCTTAAGCTTTTTTTTCACAGTTATGTCAAATATTCTTATCAAATACAAGTAAGTTGTTTACATATATATCTGATGCTAATAACTCTTAAACAATTATATAGTTTCAAGTAATTATTTCTTTTTGTTTATTGCTATTTGTTTGTTCACAGTTGTAGAGCTTCAAGTAACTGTTCACAATACAAATAATTTACAGTTATACGGTATCAACTACTCTTATCGAAAACTAATTAGTTTAGACTGATGAAATTTAATTATCGATAGAACTCTTGGTTCAAACTTGGCGTTCAGAGTGGGTCTTGGAGTAACGCCAATGAAACTATCTCCTTCATTTCCTAGATATCCAGAACTGGAGCCTCACCATTAAATGCAGTTTAGTTTCCTATTCCCCAATACACACTCAAACAATCACGCACAGAACTTAGAAGGGGCTCGAGTTATTTGTTTCTGATGTTGTGTTATAAAATTTCCCTCAGATAATATTTTGATAAACAGAAAAAAAAAATGTTTACATTCAACATTTAGCTGTTAAATTGAAATAAAAATATATTGATTTAAAAAGGGGAATAAAAATACATTCGAGATTTTTAGAGATTATTCTTTTTTATTATTTCAATCAGAAATTTATTTATCTGAGTCTTATTAATTGAAGGATTTTTTTTTAATTTTAAGGGCCCTAAATTACTAGCCACGTTTTTTTTTCTTTGTCTAACTTTATGAACACTTTCAGCAAAATTTATCTAAATCGACATTTTATGGCATGAAAATAAAACAAAATTATAAAAGTCATGGAGTTTAAAATTATTCATGATGATTTGATTCAGGACGAGGGTGACCTCATGCTGTAATGTTTTAAAGCGCTGGACTGCTGAATCGTAGTAAGCGGGTTCGAACTCCAGTCGTTCACTTTCGAACGAATACTCTTGGGGAAAGTTGTAGAATCCCATTATCCTCCCATCAATGTGTTAAATAGAACCACTATTGGTCTAATGAGTAGAGTGTTCGCCAATGGCCCGGGAGACCAGGGTTCAATCCCAGGTCGAATCATACAAAAGACTCAAAAATGGTACTTGATGCCATCTTGCTTAAAACTCAGCACTATAAGGTGAGGATCAAGGGTAAAGAGGTGGAATCCTGGGAATAGAGTAGCACCCTTCCGATCACCTCAGTGTAATAGCGATTAGAAAAGAGAACCTTCGGTTCACCCTCGACTAAGGTCACTAACTTTACTACTTACTGTTCTTCTAGAAGGATAGAGTTGGCATTTAATAACCTAAGAAGGTTGATATGCCATTAAACAACAAAACAAGATTCAGGACTTTGAGTTCAGCCAAAGTCAAAAACAAATGACTTGTTCTGAGAGAATTTTTCTTTCTTCGAAATTGACTTGAGAGAATATACTTCTTCCCCGGAGGCGTCATATTCTATTCCGATTATTGATGTATGTCAGAGGCGAGGCCTACTTAATTAGCTATCCGGTAAAAGAATAAACCCTAGAAAGATGATTATTAGATCACTTCACATTTTCTTTTTAATATCATTTTTTTCGATCGATGTTCACCATAACTTTTTGGAGGGTTGGTGTGTTATGAGTAATCATCTTTGTTATATCACTCCGTGCAGCAAAGATTACTGGTTAGCGTCCATCTCCTCTCCAATCAACTTATGAGAGATTTTATCGAGTTATATGGTATCAGAAACAAATAACGTTTCAGATTTGTTAACGAGCACCTGAATAAATTAACTTTTACAAAGCTAAAACTTTATGTGAATGTGTAACATAGCCATACATGAATATGTGAAATGTACATAGAATGTTCATAACATATATACATAGAACATAGGAATCCCGAAACACGAAAAACACTTACGACTTCTTAGTTCAGGTACGAAACCTTTTATTACCTTTGAGTTAAAGGTTTCGACATAAGAAGAGAGGTACAATCTTTCTATGCTGGCTTTTCCATCTGCCCCACCAACACGTGTGGCACCCGCCACAAGGCCACTGCGAGCTTGCGAAAGTTACCCTTCTTCTTCGGACCGCAAGACTCAACTAACTGGCTTTTTTCAAAATCCCCAAAATCCTCCGCGCGCGCTTCCGGTGCATGACGTCATTCACATCCCCAAGTCACAATTTTCTATCTGGGATTTTTATTTTGACATCCTCCCCGCACTCGCGTTAACACCTGCGCTCAAGTTTACACCTAACTAACCCATGTGCTGAGCCGAAAGGTTCTCAGCCTAACTAAACCCAAAGGCAAGATATGTAAAACGAAATCCCTTGGCCAATATATTACAAATGTAAACTGTCTCAGTTGGAAATTGAACTAGGTTCGCAGTTTCTGTTCTTCTACCGACTTATTCTATTGATCAAGACAATTCATGAAATTTATTCATGCAGTCAAGTTGTTTTGCTTTTAATGCTCTTCGCAACTATAGTTTTCATTTAATTTTTACATTTTAAATTTAAAATAAAAGAATAAAGAGTCGGTCATTATATCAAAAAAATATCTTACCTTGTGCAAATAATACCCATAAAAATGACTGTATTATGCAAGAATGGATTGACACTTCTGTTTAGCATCAGTTTAGGATTAGATTGCCAAGAAAACTACGAGCAGGATCCTCCAAAGTAACTTATTAAATGTTACCTTCCACAGGGTTTTAAAAGATTATCAACTATTTCTCGACAACAAATGGTAATAGTCACCTAATAATTAAAAAGCAATGGTCGTCCAGCACGATTTTTCTTGTTAAAAGTGATATTTTTCCCTCTCAAAAATTAAAACTTACTTGAATGATGATTTTCATTTCGTTTGATTTTATGTTTTAACTATTTTCGTTTGGCTTTATATTTTAATCTATTTCATTTAGCTTTATATACTTGAAACCATTTAAATCTGTACAAACAAATGAATACAATCAAAAAAAAAAATTTGCACCGTTAGATGAAAAAAAAAAAAAATTAAAACCGTTAAAGTGTGTACAAACAAATGTTGTCTGGTTCATTTAATGTTTCCTATAAACGGTTTACAAATTATACATATATATATATATATATATATATATATATATATATATATATATATATATATTAAATAATAGCCCTTACGGTAAAAAAAACGGCAAGTGATTTGAAGATGAAAATATGCAACGAATCACTGTCAAGGGGAAAAATACATATTGAAGAAAAAAGTAAAGACCAACTTTGTCATACCAATTGAAAAAAGTCAAAAGACACGCAATTGGTTGGTCAAAAGAAAAAAAACACCGTTCGGACTGCTAACCTACAATGCAAAAAGTGCTCAATACTGAGTAGAGCAAAATAGTATCCTGTCTCACTAAATAATTATCGATACTATATATATATATATATATATGTGTGTGTGTGTGTGTGTGTGTGTGTGTGTGTGTGTGTGTGTGTGTAAACAGGATTTGGCATTTGTAAAACAAAACCATTGATATGCTAAACGAAATCAGATCAAAATTATTTTTTGTATGCAACTTTTTTATTCTGAAATGTTCTGTCATCGTCGTCTATTAAATCAATTTTATAATCATCATCTTTCTCATTTTGCTTCTCATAATGTTGACACAAACACATGTCTGTGCAAACAGGCTGATTACATTTCGCATAAGTATCATCTATTTTTCATTCCCTTTGGCATTTGCAAGAACAAATATCTGTAGTAGCTTAAAACGCTGAAAATTGACCGATAAATTGTGTTCCTAAGTATCTATATTCATTTTCCCATGAATATTCTATAAAGGAAAGAAGAATCAGTATGAACGTTTCTGGACTATTACCACATCATGAACATGTAATGATTTCATATTAAAGTTTATGGAAGATCAATACATGTCTTTATCGAACCATTCTTCTTTAGTTTATTAACAAGAGGCATTTGTATTTTGGGAGCTTCCTTTATCGTCTGATTTATCGTTTGTGTTTCCCATATCTTCTATTCATTACAGAATACTAGCTTTGTTATTTCAATGGAATGACCTTCCGTCAATGCTGAAAGTAACGAAAGGAGCAACTGTGAATTTGTATCTCACAAATATTTTAAGCTGTTGTACTTCTGTTCGTGTCATCTAATTTCTTTCTTTTCTAACTGAATTAATCTTTACGGCAAAATTCTTTTATTTTTCTTCGCTAATAACGTTAAGAGTTTGAAGTTATTTTTCTTCATTTCATCCCACATACTCTTCTTGCGAATAACGCATTGGTCAATATAATTGTCATACTACCATTCGCCTTTACTTTTTGTCTGATTCCGGACATATTTCTCGGTTTCTTTTGAAATAATTGCTTTTCTTGTTACATTTATATTGTAATCTTCATTGCTGTCTAAATTCACGTGATATAAATGTTAATTAGCGGAAGTATTTTGGTATTTTCTGTAAAACTTTGGTTAGTAAGATATGATAGTTGAAGGTCGTAATCTTATTTACTCTTACTTACAATAATCTCATATTGATTCTTAAATTCGGTGCTGGCTGAGGAAATTTGAGGAACTGCAAAGAAGAATCGTTCTAAATCTACCATGTTACTAGTAAGGACACGTATTACTCCAATTACTTTCAAGGGGGTGTCCTCGTGGTGTAATGGTTAAAGCGATCGACTGCGGAATCGTAGTAAGCGAGTTCGTACTCCAGTCGTGCTATTACGTTCACTTTCGGACAAATACCCTAGGGAAATGTATAAACCCCCTTATCCTCCCAGCTATGGGTTAAATAGTACCACTACTGTTCTTCTAGGAGAATGGCTTTGGCATTAAATAACCTACCAAGGTTGATATGCTATTAAACAAAGAAACCAAACCATCCAATTACATTCACGGCTCGATTTTCGTGTTCCATCCAATGATCTGTTCGTATTATATAAAAAGTACATTAGTCTTATTTAAACTAAAGTTACCAAGACTTAGAAATTGCCACGGCTCAAATTACTCTTTTTTAAAGCATACATCTCTGCAAAGGGAAAAAAGGCACAATACATGCGTGGTTTTGTTGATCATGTTTAAAAAGCAATTTGTTCAAACGTAAAGTAATGATTGGTGACACTGCCAGCATCTTTGTCTAGTTGCACAAAAAATAGTAAAATACATTGAAACATCATCATCTAGTTTCTGTAAAACATAGCCTGCTTTACCAAAGTATCATCAAATCCATATAACCTTTCGTCAAAGCCTCTTTGTTCGAGCGAGTTAAACATACTTTCTTTCGATTGATTTGGTTTTGTTGGGCTGAGTTTTATGGCACATCAACAATTGTAGATTATTTGATGCCAAATTCTGTTTATATATATATATATATATATATATATATATATATATATATATATATATATTACATACATGATTTGTAAACACATTTTGTCGGTACACACAATTAAATGATCAAACTTCTTTTTCTAACAATTCAATTTAGCATGAGTCTACAAGGTTAAATGGTTGCAAGTATTGATATGAATCACTAGCAATTCAATTGAATATCAGCCATTTAATTACACACGGTTAAATGATCCAACAGATCTATTTAAAACAATTCAGTTTAGCTTAAGTCATTTTTTACTCTCACAAACAGTTCCATTTGACCCAAAGATAGTACTCTAACAGGTGCTAACACTCCGGGTGAGAGTAGACCATGAAGCAATGGCAATGTACGAGTGCTCAGCATTCCTCAGATCTCCAGCATTACTGGAGCCTCACCATTAGAAATTGGTGGGTGGGTCTTATTCCTCTGCAGAGATGCACTTGGTTTATTCTAAATCCCTAGTTGACTGGGCTTATTTTCTTTCGAATTTGCTAAAATTGTTTTTTAAGTTCATCAAATGTACATCACTAAGACCAATGTTTTGAACATCATCCATATTTACCCAACCCCTCCGCTCGGGCAGGATATGACACAAGGTCAGTTTTTAAGCGGAGTTTGAATTCAGAGTTTTCCTTCTCCTAGACTAGTTTCCTCACCAAGGCTGAAGAACCTAGTCTACCCTACTATTTTACCCATAGCTGGAGGGAGAATAATTGGATTCATGTTTCCCAAGATTATTTATGCTATGTGAAATGCAATCAGTCTCGTCCGGGATTTGAACTTGTATCGCCGTGTCCATTTCCTACGACGATAAACATCACACCACGGACACCTCCATAAATGTTTTGAACAGCATCGTTTGATTGTTTTTTTGTTTTGTTTTGTTATTGCTTATTGTTTTGTTTCGTTTTGCTTCGTTTTGTAAACTTCATCAGTTGTAAAAAAATGTTTAATGTCCAATCTATTGTGAATGAAGTAAAATATTGTGAATCATTTGATCCCCTTCTACATATGTTTACCAACTTTAATTATTTTTTCCCTGTTCATCATCATCCTTATGATCAAGGTGCTCTGACCCTGATTCTCTCTCCACACCCGTCCTTTTTATCCATCAGTCCTGGAAGGTCTTCCAAAAAACACCCTTCGTCCGCACATACCTTATGTAATTAATTTCTTGCGGGTTGGCCAACAAAGGCTTGTCCATGTATTGGGGTCCATTAAAAAACGTCACTTACGAGTTCGTGTTTGTTTCGCCAGCTGTGTCCCGCATGACCTGTTTGTCTTACTAGGATGGTTTTTAAGATTGAAGGAAAGAGGGTGTGCAGCTCTTGTTTTTTGAGGTGTTGCTTCCAGGATTTGTTTAAAATAGCCTGTAGCATTTTCGTGTTGTCCCCGTCAAGCCTTTTCTTTTCACCATGGTTATCATAACTTTTGTCCGTTAATTGATCATAAATGTCAGCTTTTGAAGTTCATTTGAATGTACTTGCCCATTGATTTTTGAAATGCAAAAACAGTATGTGATTCACCACTTCTGGACATAAAATTTCTAATAGCGTTATCTTTGGTTTATAGTTTCATTGCTTTTACGTACAATTGAACATTATACGAGATAAAGGTTTTTCGTCCTGGATTTTCAGTGGGATTTATATATTGAACAATAAAAAGAGCAATTTATTACGTTGACGAGACAATAGTTGATGTTCTTGTTAGGAAAGAAGGGTATGGGGGAACGGTCATGGTGCAGACGAATAGACTGGACAGGATGGTGAAGCCAGACAAAAAAAAAAAAAAAGGAAAAATGATGAAAAATGATAATACTTCAAATTATTAATTTACTGAAAAATAACAGATACAAAAAAATGGAGAAATAAAGGAATAAAAAATGAAACTAAAGATAAGAAATCAAAAGAAATTTTGAAAAAAAATTGTCTTAATATTGGGATAGTTAATTATTTGAAAAATGTTGGCAAAGAAGAAGAAGGAAAAAAATGAAATATTTTTAAGGGAGATGAAAAAGACAGAAACCAGAACTGAAGGCTGACTACGTAGGGCACATTTTCACAATTAGGGGTCAAAGTGCACATTAAAAAAACAGAAGTTATCCCATTTAGCCTACTGTTTGAAAGCGTTTGAATATATCGCATGATGAAAATGGTCATATATATTGTTGTTACTTGGGGGTTCTTCACATATGTTTATTGTATTTGTCGAAGATTCTATGCAGCTCTGATCATAACGTCTTCTCTTGACTTGGACAACTTCTTTAAATTCTTGTTTAGTTTGATACGCAACGGTAGCGTTTCCATGGAAGTCCCCTTTGCCATGAATGGAGTTTGTAAAGCAAATCTATATGACCGATTGCAAAGTAAACGGGATGTTCTTGATTAATTCTACCGGGAACGTAAATCTTCTTATTAATTAGAAACACACTTTTCCGATCGGATAAAAGTTCACGATATACAACATGAATGAAAATTAAAAAAAAGAGTAGAAATGACAAAAACGGTTCAAATAATTGTGTATTATTTTATAACGCACACACACACACACACACACACACACACACATATATATATATATATATATATATATATATATATATATATATAACTAATATATAAAATGATATATAATTTATAACTAAATAATACAATTTATATATATTTATCTGTATTATATATATATATATATATATATATATATATATATTAGTTATATTAATATGTTATTAGTTTAGTTATATATTATTTAGTTATCTGTTATAAGGTGTGTATTATTTAGTTATAAGGTATGTGTTATTTAGTTATCTGTTATAAGGTGTGTATTATTTAGTTATAAGTTGTGTATTATTTAGTTGTCTGTTATAAGGTGTGTATTCCTTAGTTATAAGGTGTGTATTATTTAGTTATCTGTTATAAAGTGTGTATTATTTAGTTATAAGGTGTGTATTATTTAGTTATCTGTTATAATGTGTGTATTATTTAGTTATATGGTGTGTATTATTTAGTCATATGTTATAAGGTGTGTATTATTTAGTTATAAGGTGTGTATTATTAAGTTATAAGGTGTGTATTATTTAGTTATCTGTTATAAGGTGTGTATTATTTAGTTATAAGGGGTGTATTATTTAGTTATCTGTTATAAGGTGTGTATTATTTAGTTATAAGGTGTGTATTATTTAGTTATGTGTTATAAGGTGTGTATTATTTAGTTATAAGGTGTGTATTATTTAGTTATCTGTTATAAGGTGTGTATTATTTAGTTATAAGGTGTGTATTATTTAGTTATGTGTTATAAGGTGTGTATTATTTAGTTATAAGGTGTGTATTATTTAGTTATAAGCTGTGTATTATTTAGTTATCTGTTATAAGATGGTGGTGTGAATATTTAGTCAGATTGTTAAAAAAATCCCATTAAAAAGGAGTTTATTCAATGTTCGTTGTAGTTAAGAAGAAATTAACATGAAAAAACGGGAAATGTATTTGTATACAATATTAGTACTTAATAGTGACGTAATTATCTCAATGCACACCTTACGATTTTAGCTTGCGAGGATCACGAATCCACAAGGCGCACTGGTGCAAGCAACGTAATTCTCCTGCCGGAAAATGTAAATCGAATGATGGGCCTATGAATCAGGTTTAGCCCCATAGTATTCACGAGCTCATTGCTGACCATCAGCGTCCTGGAGACATTCCTTGCAAGCCAAGAATTTAGTAGCCTAAGGATAATCAGATAGGATAATCAGATAGTAACCTGGACAAACTTAGACCAGGAGCTTTCATTTTACTCACCACCCATCTTAAGGGCCCCGTTGATCAACAAATAACATCGTTCAGCAGAATTATATATGACGTTTGTCTCGAGTGCTTTTGGGCAGTAATCATAAAAAAGATAAAACTGAAAGAAAACGAACCGAATAGATGACGGATATAGAAAGGATTTCAACATGAATGATATACACGCGGATCCACCTTTCTCGTGGGATTACGCAAAATCAAGAAACGGCTGCTATGACATCAACGGCCGTAAGTAAATGCGTTTGTAAATCACAAACTGCAAAAAATGAAGATGAATGAACGTCCAATGTAAAGTCTGCTTTTAGTTGATCTGGTGTATATATAGATATATATTTCTTTTAAATACCCTGTCCGGTGGCAAAAGCTGCTTGGTAGCGCCAGGAGTGGCAGTACCGCCTTGAGCTACCGAAACTGTGTTATCACCCTGGTTGGCGGCTGATGAGGACAGAGTATCGCATGTGCTTTCACACGTTGTATGATGAAAAAAAAATTGATACACGCGTAATAATTTCAATATACACGTATAGGTATGATTCAATACATGTAATGATTTCAATAAACGAGTAATGGTTTCAATAAAGGTTAAGATTTCAATACACAAGTAATGGGTTCAATGCACGCGTATTGAGTTTAATATACGTAATGCTCTCAGTACACACGTAATGACTTCAATAAAGGTAATTATCTCAATGACCACGTAATGATTTCAATACACGTAATGATCTCAATACACCCCTAATGATTTCAATACATGTAATGAACTCAATACACACGTAATGACTTCAATAAAGGTAATTATCTCAATGACCACGTAATGATTTCAATACATGTAATGATCTCAATACACACGTAATGGCTTCTATAGAGGTGATGATCTCAATGACCACGTAATGATTTCAATACATGTAATGATCTTCAATACACACGTAATGGCTTCAATAGAAGTGATGATCTAAAGGATCACGTAATGATTTCAATACATGTAATGATCTCAATACACACGTACTGTCTTCAATAGAGGTGATGATCTGAATGATAACGTGATGATTTCAATACATGTAATGATCTCAATCCACACGTAATGGCTTCAATAGAGGTAATGATCTCAATGATCCCGTAATGATTTCAATACATGTAATGACCTCAATACACACGTAATGGCTTCAATAGAGGTAATGATCTTAATGATCACGTAATGATTTCAATACATGTAATAATCTCAATACACACCTAAGGATTTCAATGCACACAATGTTCTCAATACCCACGTTATGATTTTACTGCAGGTAATGATCCCTACAGACACGAAATGATTTCACGGTTTCAATACACGTAATGATCTCAATACATTAGGTTTTCGAATGTGAGCAGTAACGATGTTATCCTGAATCTATGATACTATAATTTTTCATCCATTAGGAACCAGATTTATAATAATCAAAAAAAAATTATAAAAACTTATATTTCATTTTATTGACGATTTTTATCGGCTTCAGGTGAAAAAAAGAGGATTTGCCAGATCTCACCAAAGTTCAGTTGCCGGTCAACTCTTTATAAATAGATATACATTTTATCATTGAAATATCGAATTTCCCAGAATTCTGTTGAAACTCAGTCTTCTGGGGCTCTCAAGCTGACTTTATCCACGTTTTTGAATCGTGCCGGCTCTGAATATGAGTATTGCATGAGTGTTCTAAATATCTACCTTAGATCCGTTTAAGGAGTTTACTCACACTGTTACAACGGGCAGCAATGATGGAACTTTTCAAAATTAGCAAAATTTTTCTATTTAGAGCTTTCATTTTGACCCTTAAAACATGCCTAAAATTGGTTAAGAATGTACATTCACTAACAAAAATTTGTTTAAAAAAGTGGATTTTAACGTTTTAATCCAACCGGACAATATTTTACAATTTCCCAAGACTCTTAGAGCAAAAATCAATTATTTAGACACCCAAAATATCTGCATGTTTGATAAAAATAGGAAAATCGTTGTTATACGGGAGTAACACGTGACTTCAATTGTACATAGGTGTTTAAACCATCTATAGGCGAGGACTGATATCAGTAGGTTATCGATTAAATGGAAGAGATGAATATATTTCGTTCGATTCCAGTTTATTTTATTTAATAGTATATTTGTCTTTGTGAGATATGTCAAAACTAAGCTTTTAGAAGAAGAGTAGGCATGTTATTTAACTCATAACTACGTAGGATGTTTTTTTTTTCCTCTACCAAGGAAATTAGTCCGAAAGTAAACGTAATACCGTGACTTGATTTCGAACTCGTTTACCGCGATATAATAGTCTATCACGTCAGCCACTACGCAATTTGCCCAGTCAGCTGGGGCTGTAGAATACACTGACTGCACCTCTGCAGAGGGGTAAGACCCCCCCTAACGAGTGTCCTGGATATGACACTAAACAATCTGATGGTGAGGTTCCAGCAGTGCTGGAGCTTTGGGGAATGCGGAGTACCCATTCATTGCCATCGCTCCCAGGTCCACTCTGGCCCGGAGTGGTAGCACCTGATAGGGCCCTATCTATGGGTTGAATAGACCTAACAGCATACTTATGCTAAAATGAATTGAGTAAACTGAATAGCTTGAAATAGAAACGTTTTTGACAATTAAACCGTACTTACACTTAAACTGTGTGCTTATACTTAACTGAATTATTTCAAATAGAACTGTTTTTCGACATTAAAACTGTATTTACACTTTACTGAATTATTACATATAACTGCTTAAATAGTTTGAAATGGAAATGTTTTTGACAATTAAACTGTATACTTATGCTAAACTGAACTGTTTTCAATAGAACAAATTATTTACATAAAAATGGATTTGGCGTTAAATAACCTACAAAGGTTGATATGCCATAAAACCAAACAAACCAAACCAGACCACTACGCCATAAAACTTCCTACATAACATTTTTGTTGTGGAAGCATGCTGCTATTTCTTATCACGGTTTCATGGAAAGGTGAGTCCTTTGCAAATATCTGTTCCATGTCCTTATGGATTTCCTTGGATGGCACAACTTTCGTTATCAGATATTATATAATTAATTTGATGATTTTTTGGCCCCTTTTACAGATTTGTTGGCACACTTCTCACCTCTGTATGAGCCTCACGTGCTCAGTGATTTATACAGAAATCTCAATTACCCTCTGTGAGGCTTAGAACTTTTTAAGCGACCCCTTATGGTTCCATTCGACATTTATTTTCAGTGTTGGCGGTTTGGTGCGTGCAAGTGTATGTGTAGGTGTGCAAGTATGTGTGTGTGTGTTTGAATGAGTGTGTATGTGTGTTTGTGTGAGTGTGCGTATTTGTGTGTGTGTGTGCGAGTGTGTGCCTGAGTGTGTGTGTGATGTGTGTGCATATGTGTGTGCGAGCGTGAGCCTGAGTGCTTGTGCGTGTGCGCATGTGTACTGGTGTGTGTGTGTACTCGAGTGTGTGTAAGTGTGCGTGCATCTGTGTGAGTGTGAGTGTGTGCGTGTGTATGAGTGTGTGCGTGTGTGTGAGTGTGTGCGCTTGTGTGTGCGTGTGTGTATGTGTATGTGTGCATTTGCTTGTAGTCAGTGTGTGTCTATGTACGTATGTGAGTGTAAGTGTTTTTTCCGTATGTGTATGAGTGGGTACATGAGTGTATATGTGTGTAGGTGTGTGCGACTGTTTGTGTGCGTACCTGTGTGCGTGTGAGAGAGATGGTGAGTGTATGCGTGTGTATATGTGTATGTATGTGTATATGCGTGTGTGTGTGTGTGTGTGTGTATGAGTTTGTGCATGTGTGCATGTGTGCGTGAGTGTGTGTGCATGTGTGTGAGTTTGTTCGCACATGTGTGTGAGTGTGTGCGTGTGTGTATGTGAATGTGTGAGTGTGCATTTGCTAGTATGTGAGTGAGTGTCTATGCGAATGTGTGAGTGTGTATGCGTAAGTGTGCACGTAAGTGTGTAAGTGTTTTTTGCGTGTGTGTATGTGTGAGTGCGCGTGTGTATGTGGGTGTAGGTGTGTGCGACTGATAGTGTGCGTACCTGTGTGCGTGTGAGAGTTATGGTGAGTGTATGCGCACGCGCGCGTGTGTGTGTGTG
The DNA here is from genome assembly GCA_963585895.1 of Sepioteuthis lessoniana. Taxonomy (NCBI): domain Eukaryota; kingdom Metazoa; phylum Mollusca; class Cephalopoda; order Myopsida; family Loliginidae; genus Sepioteuthis; species Sepioteuthis lessoniana. Next base: position 43,979,206 of record OY757929.1, on the reverse strand, counting down.
TGGGTGTGTGTATATATGTGTGTGTGTATACGTGTGTGTGTGTGTGTGTGTGTGTGTGTGTTTTCTCAGAGTGAAACGTAAACATACAAGAAAAGAAAACGAGCAAAATAAAGGGAAACCTTTTCCGTTGTTAATTTTTCTTTGTAGAAATCCTAGGAATGATGGTGAAAAAAAGTGACGAAACCTTGCAAGCAACACTTGAAATTTTTTTCTCCCGTTTTCTTATTTGTTTTTAACTTTGACACTTCTTTTTCCTTAATTTTTCGAAATCGTCTTCCTGTTTCTTGGCATTCGTTCTTCTCTCGTCTTTCTAAAAAAAAAATACCACCCACCCAACCAACCCATCCCCCGATCCCCTAACACTGCCACTCGAAGCAAACAAACACTTCAGCAAAGTACGAAACAAACACAGGAATTTTTGTTGGATCTTCTTTCTTGTTAGGGTTGTCGTCAAACAAAACCTAGGCGACTAACACCAATTAGCAATCGTCTTTCATCGAAAGTTTAAATGAGGAGAACGGACAAAGGCTAAGAAAACGTGCTCGGATAAAGCAACGTGCCTTCTCGAATGCAAATCAAAAAACTTGTAAAATATACTTCAACGATGAGGGGAATGGATTAGAAAAAACAGAAAGATTTACGTTAAAAAAACATCGTCATTATTAGAGCGGAGCTGTAGGAGATGGGGTAACGCTTAATGGTACGGAAACTGGGTTTGGTCAGCCGAGTTCTAATCCTTGTTGGGATAGTTCACATTGAAAGGTAGGAATCTACTTATGGTCAATTCTAATTTTATTCGATTCACTGAGGAAAGAGCCTTACTTTGCCTATTCAACGATTTTTTTCCTAAGTGAAACGGTTTATAAAATGATATTAGGTTCAAAATGCTTAACTGTTCAAGCGGTCAGTGGCCTCTAGGGTAAAAGCGTTTGGTAGGAACTATTACTGGTGGAACTAGCTGAAAGAAGTGAGTTCAATTACTCCTAGGTCTACTGTGGCCCTGATTGGGTCCTATCTATGAGTTAAATAAAACTGTTTGACACTTAAACTGAATTGTTTGAAATAGAACTGTTTTTGCATTTAAATGTGTGTAAACAAATGACTTATGTTTGAATGAATTATTCGTGATACATAGCTATACTTGAAAACATTAAACTGTGTGCAAACAAATAATTTAGAGAAAATAGAATTATTCGTATTTGATAGAAATAAGTAAAACTGTTTGATTACGTGAAAAAGAAAAAACAACACACACACACACACACACACACACACACATACACACACACACATACACACACACCATAAAAGATGATTTGTAAACGTATAGTTTGGAGGTAAGATTTAAACAAGCCAGATCTTATTTGTTTGCACACAATTAAATCTATTCTATTTCATCCATTGATGAGACCCTAATAATTACAACCACTCCAGGTTAGAGTGGACCAGGGAGTAATGACAATATAAGGGTTCTCCACATTTCCCTGGGCCCTAAGACTGCAGTCTCACCATCCAATGAAGTTATATCTTAGAGACCGAAAGAAAATGATTATTATAAGGACGAAAAAAAAATAAAAAAAGAAGCGAATTGAATGTTTCAAGGATGGAATGCGATTAGTACAGTTAGAAATTCTCTGAGGGTAACATACCGAATCTCCCCAACTAGAGTAACCTGAACAAACAATAAGAATACTGCGGTTGAAACCTTGGTGTTTTATAAAAGTATAAATAGCAGAATTTGTCTAAATTACTGTGATGAAGAGTTACAGGTTGGAATATCGTTATTGACTTAAATGTGAGATGTACTAAGTTTCTTCCGTTTTATTATCCTGCCTTCTTCAGGGGTCACAACAGGTGTGAATGCTACATATTGACTCTTGGAGGAGCCATCAATCAGAGATTTCAATAAACAAGATGCATCAATGTAAATAAGCAGAAGCAGTCACGTGGTTGATAGGAAATCGTTGGCGTTATCAAAAATATATGTAGGTGCCTCATAAGGGTCTCAGTCAGTGTGAGTTTTGAGTGAGTGCCTGCTTGCTGCGGAGTAAAATCGGCAGATAGTGAACCGTAGCTTCCGGGGGCCAAACGGCTACCTAGCAAGGACTGGTTGAGTACATCTCGTCGGAAGACAAGACGCAAGACCTTGAAGATAACACAGAGCAGCCCACAGCGGGCTTCTGGTTGAGAACCCCGTGACGAGAAGCAGAAGTGTTCAGTGAGGTATTCAAGATAACTCAGCGTGGTGTGTTCAAGAGAAAAAGAAGTTATGGGTCAAGAGAGCAGTATGTGTTTGTCTCCCTGTCTCTGTTAGTCTCTCTTACACACACAGAATCTTCAACCCCTTTATAGAATAGAAGTGATAGAGTTATATTTTTATAAAGAGTTGTTGTTGCTCTTCTCTCATCACGAGTATATAACATAAAACCTTAAATTCTCATATTTTGCTCACTGGCCGTAAAACCTTGATTTAACATCATCAGGGATCATATTGTTACAGAAGTTGAATTATCGAGAAGTTTTTCTTACTGTACCACCTATAATCTCTGTACTGAAAAAAAGATATTGATTAATGCCTTTCCCAAACGCAAACAGTCTTGGCTAAATTTTAAACTCGGCTTGCCCATTCCTCTATCCATGGTCTTAACCGTTAGGTAATCCCCATCTTCATAAACTCGTAATTCGTAACAAATATTTCATTATTTTGGGACTTGACAGCTGTTTTTGTCGTCTATCTACACCTTCAGGACAAAGCTTTTATTTATTTCGGCACAAGAAAACTGAACTATCGGATATGAATTTGTATACTTTTAGACTATAAGGTAATTTTCCACTGAATGAACGATACAAAGATTTTATTAATTCCAGCTGAATATCATATAAATAAAATATGTTATGTATTGTTTATGAGCAAACTCTACAGCATTTAAACTATTACATTCATTTTTGACTTTGGGTTTTTTTCAAATTAAAGTTTTCTAATAAATTGATTGACTTTTACATTTTTAAAGTAAGTAAAGTTGGCGATTGTAGTCGAGGGCAACCCGAAGGCTCACTTTTCCATAGCTACTACATCGAGGTGTAAAAGGGGCGCTACTCCTTCCCTTGGATTGCTCTACTTTACCCTTGGTACGTACCTATAATGCTGAATGTTAAGCAAGGAGGTATCAAGTACCTTTTTTTAGTCTTTTGTATAACTCGACCTGGGATTGAACCCCGGTCTCTCGGGTCGAGTCATACCAAAGACTTAAAAAATGGTACTTGATATCTCCTAACTTAACACTCAGCATTGGAAGGTACGGATCAAGGATAAAGTGTAGAAATCCTGGGAAAGGAGTAACGCCCTCCCCTACACCTTGGTGTTGTACCTATCGAAAAAGGAACCTTCTGGTCTCCCTCGACAACGGTCGCCAACTTTACTTTTACTTACATTTTTAAGGACTACAGGCTTTTTTTTCAGCGATATGCCAATCTTTTTAAGTTGATTTCATTCCTCGATGTTAAAGAAACACAATCACTGTTCGTTCCTTTGGTTTGATTCCTTTGTTTAATGGCATGTCAACCTTTTTAGGTTATATAATGCTAGAAGAGTGGTGGTGGTACTATTTAACCAATAGTTGGGAGGATAAGGGGGTTCATACCTTTCCAAAGAATACATTTCGAAATTGAACGTAATAGTCCAACTGGAGTTTGAACTCGCTTACTACAATTCTGACCAACAGTACTTTAACCCTTACACCACGAGGACCCCCCACTTGACTCATATTTACATATTTTTGTTCATTTGTTTCAAGAGAGTTAGTTTCTTTTTTCGTTTTTGCGTACGGTCCTTGCGTGTTTGAATATGGGACTGTCGTATCCAGGACACTCGTTGTGGGGGGGTCTTAACCCGCTGCAGAGAAGCAATCGGTGCATTCTATAGCCCCAACCGACTGGGCAAACACGTCTTGGATTATTGCCTTCATCCTGTTGGTTATCATATTTACCAACCCCTCCACACGGGCAGGATATGACACAAGGTCAATTTTAAACGGATTTTAACAGGTTTAAATTCAGAGTTTTCCTTCTCCTAGACCAGTTGCCTCACCAAGGCTGAAGAACCCAGTCTGCCCTACTATTTACCGATAGCTGGAGGGAGAATAATTGGATCTATACCTTTCCCAAGGGTATCAGTGCTATGTGAAATGCAATCAGTCTCGTCCAGGATTTGAACTCGTGTCACCGTGTCCATTTCCTACGACGATAACCATTACACCACGGGCACCTCCATCTTGTTGGCTATATTCATAATGTTTCGATCGATTCTGGCGTTGTAGTTGGTTATCATTATGGAATTTTATTCTCTATTTTATTGAAGTTATTTTCAGTGGACTCTAATTATATCAAGCGCTACTGAGAAAATAGATTTATCAAAAGTAGTCCTTTGGTAACATAATACTGCTTGTAATAAGCCTAAACTAGCAAATCTAAATATTTGTGTATATATACCGTAATTAGGAAAACTTTTCGGAACCTTCACAGCTATTGAATACTATTGCCAAAAGGAATTAATGGATGGAAAGCCCTTTGATTATATTAAAACGAAAGACAACAATGAGAATAATTTTGAGTTGGTTGATTATTGCATTTCAAAGCGAGTCGTATGACAATGAGATGTCCTAAGGAAATAATATTAGAGATTTACGGCATATAAACGAAATAGTTACAGCTTGCCTTCGAGATTATTAATTTTAGTGTTTAAGAGCACAGATTTTAATGACATCCAACGTCTTATATAACAAAGAAGAGTATGTTAAGCTGAGGACATTAAACAAAGTGTAGCTTGTGATTGACTCATTTTAGCTTCGTCTATATATATATATATATATATATATATATTAAAACCAATTGTACGAAAATCATTCCCAGAGCTGTTCCTAGGGTCTGGATGTAATTTTTATTGTCGAAGTGAAAATTTATTTAAGATTAGTTCTATACCGTTTTGGAGAAGAAGCTAGACGGCAATTATACAAGAATGTTGAGAGCAATATTGAACAAGTCCTGGCAGCAACACCCCAAAAGGCACCAACTATACAGTCACCTACCACCTATCACAAAAACTATCCAAGCTAGACGAACCAGACATGCCGGACACTGCTAGAGAAGCAAGGACGAGCACGTAAGTGATATACTCCTGTGGACCCCCGCATATGGCCAATCAAAAGTAGGATGACCAGCTCGAACATACATACAGCATCTATGGGATGATACGGGATGTAGACCTTCCAGGGGTGATGAACGATAGGGAGAAGTGGCGAGAGAGGGTAATGGATATCCGTGCTAGCTGCATGACATGATGATGATAATGAGTTCTATACGATCAGTGATTTATGTTTTAATTAAATCTTCAGCGAAATCCATCCGTGTATTTTTCTATCCCAAATGATATATCCTGTTTTATATATATATATATATGTGTGTGTGTGTGTGTGTGTGTGTGTGTGTGTGTGTGTGTGTGTGAATCATTGAATAAATAAGGAGAACAATGAACTGCATCTGACGGTGAGGTACCACCCTATTACCATTTCTCTCCGATCCACCCTGAGCCGGAGTGGTCGTACCAGTTAGTTTCAATGATTTTACGAGGGATTATCATATTTATGACAGTTGGTTTTTAAGCAGAGTTTAACAGGTTTGAATTCAGAGTTTTCCTTCTCCTAGACATGTTGCCTCACCAAGGCTGAAGAACCTAGTCTGCCCTACTATTTACCCATAGCTGGAGGGGGAATAATTGGATTACTACCTTTCCCAAGGATATTAGTGCTATGTGAAATGCAATCAGCCTCGTCCAGGATTTGAACTCGTGTCACCGTGTCCATTTCCTGCACCGATACCCATTACACCAAGAGCACCTCCTACGATGGACTATCATTATTATTAGATATGAAATACCATATCGCTGTGTGCAAGGTATTCGAATTGCTTTGATTTCTATTTGCTCGCGTATCAACCATTTTTGGTTATTTAATTCCAAATCCTGTTTTTACATATTTTAAATATATGATTTGTAAATATAATTTTGTAGAAATACAGTTAAATTCTCAAACAGCTTTATTTCTAACTCAATTTAGCATTACTCAACAAATTATAATGGTTCCAATTTTTGCTCGGTATCACTAACAATTCATTTAAACATTAACCATTTACTTACACAGTTATATGATTAAACTGTTCGCTTTCTAACAATTCAATTTAGCTCGAGTCAACAATGTTAAATGGTTCTAAGCATTGCTTAGTGTCATTATCAATTCAATTATATATCAGTCATTAGTTTACACACAGTTAAATGAACTGTTCTATTTCAAACAATTCAAATTAGTATAAATCATTTGCTTGCATTCAGTTTATATGTCAACACTTCTATTCGACCCACTGATAGGACCGTATTAGGTGCTACCACACCGAGACAAAGTGGACCAGAGAAGGATAGCAATGTAAGGATACTCCACATTCCCCAAAACGCCAACATTATTGGAGCCTCACCATCAGATTGTTTAATATCATATCCAGGATACTGGTGGGGGAAGGTCTTACCCCTCTGCAGCGATGCATTCGTTGTATTCTACAGTTCTAGCCGACAGCTCTTTATTCGTATGGGACCCGAATACTTTAGAAAATTGAATTACTAATATTGAGTTGGCATACTTGGTTCAATTTATCTGTGTCCATACAAATGATTAATTTTTTAACTGGGTAAAAATAAATGATTGAAAATAGATTACCGTATGTGACGGCGTATAAAGGGGACTTTTTCCAATTAAAAATACCTTTTAAAACTCCCCTGCATCTTATATGCCCTATGTAGTTAGTCGGTCGAAATTAGTTACCTGGCAACTCCTATTAGCTTAGACTTAGAGTAACTTTCATCTACCTATTGTTATTATTATTATGTGGATTAATAGAGTTATCATCGATAATATTCATTATATTAATTTCATCACGTTTAATATTAGTACTTTGTTTTTTTCTTGATTTGCCCTGTGAAATAGGTGTGCATCTTATTGTACAATAGCCAAATACAGGAATATGCGAAATGTACATGGGACGTTTATTACATACATACATAGAACATAGGAATCTCGAAATTCGAAAAACACGTAACGACTTTTCAGTTCAGGTACGAATCGTTTTAGTACCTTTGAGTTTAAAGGTACTTCGACATAAGGAGAGAGGCACAATCTTTCTATTCTGGCTTTATCTTCTCATCCCCCAACACGTGTGGCACCCGCCACGAAGGTCTCCGTGAGCAAGCGAAAGCCAACCGTCGTCTCCCGAGGCAGGTCTCATCTCAACTCGGTGTCTAGTCTCAACTAACTGACTTTTTCAAAATCTCCCCAAATCCTCCGCGCGCTTCCGGTGCGTGACGTCACTCGCACTGTGTAACCCCGTTTCCGATCTCGGGCTATTGTGATATCTCTGAGTGACACGTCCGCTCTGCGCGTGCGCGTGAACACCTATTTTAATATTGCACCTAACTAACCCATGTGCTGAGCCGAAAGGTTCTCAGCCTAACTAAACTCAAAGGCATAAACCGAAATCCCTCGGCCATTATATTACATTATTCACCCATGCGTCTTATATACCGTTAAGTACGGAAGGTAGGGATGCCTGATCAATAGAATTTCTATGTATCAAAACTAGAAACCATTTAACTGTGTGCAAACCAATGATCTTTAACTCTTTTAAAAATAAAATTACAAACAAACTATTCACTTACAAATTATGCATATGTATAAATAGGATTTGGCATTAAATAGCCATAAAGGTTTGATATGCCATTTAACAAAAAAAACTGATCTTTTTTAAAAAGAACAATTAATTTTATTTCTGAATTTTTTATCATTAAATTCAAATCCTGCATTATTTCTAAATTGTTTATAGCAAAAATCTTTCTGATTTAGACGGAATATATTCATTTTCATGTAATTCAAAATGGCTGAAAATCAAACAGAATACTGCAGACATGAACAGAAGTTTTATCATCAAATATTTGGCCCTCTGAGAAAAACAAACGACATGAAATTTCTTGAATAAGGTGCCATGTATACGGAAAAACTTGCTTCAATAAAAAGCGAATTGAAAGGATAAAGTCTAAAATGTGTTGACAAAGGATGTCTGTATTGCTTAATTATATATATATATATATATATATATATATATATATATATATATATATATATTGAGCTTGTATTACATTACTCCCATCACTGAGCAGGTAGTCATATGCACACACACACACACATATATATATATATATATATATATATAATCACCCACTCACTGATGGAAGTAATGTAATACAAACTCAATTTTTTAGAGGAGCACAGATGATAAAAATTCAAAATTTTCCTCCAAATAGATTGGTAATTTTATGGAAAAAGAAGTCTGCCTTTTCAACAATTTACCCCATTTACCCATAGGTGAAAGGAGAACGGATGAATTCATTCGTTTTCCTAGCGTGAAGCGAAATACAGACATCTCCGTCTCCGATTTGAACGCGGATCGCCGATTTCGTTTCGTACCATTGGTGACACCTACTCCCAGCATGCTTTTTCTATATTGAGCCTATCCTTATTACATTCGTAAAATTGCATTTACTTTGTCAGCTGGATACAACTTGTCAGTATTTGAATTGTAGATGTAATGGTGTACATAAATTTACCGGCGTAAGATATGGATAAAGAATTTGCCCAAGTGCTATCAACAGCTCATTCTTTGCTCTGTCAAGAATCATTGCATGCCAAAGATTAGACTCTTAAATATTACATGATCATATGATAACTGTTCTATTGTGGTAAGGAAAAGATACCCAGTGAAATAAAGTTAATTTTTTATTAATTCAAGTGTTACAGTCCAACAAGTATTATAAGTCTCGCGCTGTTGGTGTTACGTCCTAAGTAGGTCTTACTATTGACCGACGTCCTTTCAGAGCTGTCTCTCTGCTTTCGCTTCCCTTTTGGCTTCTGAAACACGGCGTTTTTATACTTCTGCGATGCTGGAAGTCACGTGGTACGAGCCACTATACAACAATAACGAAATGGGAAAATTGTTTTCACGCATTTAAATGCATTAGACCGTCATATTTCTTTACCCTATTTAAATGCATTCAAATTATTAGTCTCCCATTTTATCTTTTTTTTTCTACAGAATCCTTCTTATTTTTAAAGCATGGTCAATCTTCCTTCTTTCTTTCTGTCTTCCTTTACTAATCCGCATTCTACTTCCTCCATCATGTCATCAGTCTTAATTGATTTCTTCTTCTTCTTCTTCTTCTTCTTCTTCTGATCTTTTTTTCAATTGAAATCTTGTAAGGCCTTCACCAACTTCTATGTCTTCTTTCTCAATCAAACTTGTTTCTCCTTCTGAACGTTTTAGTGAATCTCCTCCTTTATTTCTTCCTTTAGAGGAAGTCTAATCAATGTAATGGGTAAAGTGCTGGACTGTGGCCTCCGAGGAAGCGAGATCGATCTCCAGTCACGTTATTATGTTCAGTTTCAGACTAAGGCTCTCGGAAAAGCTATGACCCCTAGTTATCCCCACCACTATGAGTTAACTCATATCGCTACAGTTCTTTTCAATGATGGCTTAAGTAGTAAATAATACAGTTAAGTTGATGATATATCATTAGACAAAGAAACCAAACATCTTCTTTCGTGTTCTCCTATTTTATAGAATTCTTCTTTTCAACAAACCGTTTCATTCTTATTCTTATTTTGTAATACCGACCTCCCTCTTCACCCTTTAGTTCCATCATTATGTCATTGTTTTTTCTTTCTTTTTTTTTCTTTTTTTTTTTTTTTGTCCTGTATTTTAATCAAATTCTTGTAAGGGCTTCAAGTTCTTTATTTTTCTTTCTCTGTCGACGATGTTTCACCAAATAAAAATTTTCAGGAATACCCTCCTAATCCAAATTCTCTTCCTCCTCCTACTACTCCTCCTCTCCCTTCTTCTTCTTCTTCTTCTTCTTCTTCTTCTTCTCATCGATTCTTCTAGACTTGAAAGTCTACTTTAATTAAAGAAGCGACCCTCCGCTGGCTGTGGTGTCCCGTGGGGACATGACTGAATGACTACATCAATATAGAAATGACGTGAGTCACAATTAGCATCTTGCATCGTGACGAGCTTTAAATAAATAATTGTTTTAAAACAGTTGCAAAGATTCTTGGCCATTTCAAGGTATCGAAAACCACCTCTTGATACGGTAAAGAACAAAACCAAACCAAAACAAACAAACAAACAAACGAAAAAACAATCTTCAGTAATTTATGCCAAATTCGGAATAAGATCAGAATAATTTATTTCAGAAGATGGATTGTTCTGTCTGAGCTCTCGAAAAGTTTTTTCCATTAATAATATAGAATCTTATCAAATGAGAGTTTTAGCTCAAAACTAATAACTCGTGATTTTGATCCTAACTCGTTTTTCAACTTATTTTGTTCCGTGTAGAACTAATCCTTACAGCAATTATTTTAGCACTCATAAATTCCTGACAGTTTTCAAAACATTGATTAATTTTCCGTTTATTTGACCATTTTCCTCTTAACCGACCATCAAGAAAAAATCAGTTCGCGTTCATCATTACGGCAAGAAAAAGCAAATTATTTTTATGTTCATTAATAAGCAAGTTTCCTGGGTATGAGACTAAATTGCTTCTAACGATGAAGCTTGAATCCTGGATATTTGGGGAAATTTGGAGTTTCGCTTCATTACACCCAGGTTCACTCTAACCCAGACAGGTAGTACTTGTTAAGCTCCCATTTTCGGGTCAAATAGAATTGTTTAATCATTTACCTGGGAGGATTAGAACTTGTTATGTGAAACTATACTGCTGTATGCAAACTTTACGTATTACATAGGATATTACATAAAATAATACATAGGAATCCATTATAAATAGAATGACTAATGCTAAATAGCAATACTTGAAATTATTTAACTGTGTGCAGACAAATGAGCTCGAATTACTCGTAGTTAGCTACAAACTTAGAAATCCTATACAAAAACAGGATTTGGAATTAAATAACCTGCGTGGGTTAATATGCCAACAAAATGGAAGAGATATGCGACAAAATTAAAATCTGGGTAAGGCTTATAACTTTTTGAACTATCCTCGTATATATATATATATATATATATATATATATATATATATATATATGAATATAAATATATATATATATATACAAACACACGCACAAACACACACGCACACACACACACACACACACTCATATATATATATATATATATAGAGAGAGAGAGAGAGAGGGGGAGAGAGAGAGAGAGAGCGATCCTGAGCAATACTGAACAATTCCTGGAGGCAGCACCCCACAAAGCAACATCTGTACGGCCACCAACCCCCATCACAAAAACTATCAAAATTTGACGAACCAAACATGCGGGACACTATCGGAGAAGTAGAGACGAGTTCATAAGTGATATACTCCTGTGGACCCCTTCACATGGTCGAGCAAAGGCAGGACTACCAGCTCGAACCTACATACAGCATCTCTGTGCCGATGCAGGATGTAGTCCTGAAGACCTGCCGGAAGCAATGGACGATTGGGAGGTGTGGTGAGAGAGGATCAAGGATATCCGCACTGATGGCGCGACATGATAATATATATATATATATAGAGAGAGAGAGAGAGAGACAGACAGACAGACAGAAGTATATTCTATGAGTTACGAAGATATCTCGTCGCTTACTATGTTCAATGTAGTTTAGTCCTTAGGTGTCTAACCTATTGTTATCAAGTCGTCAATCATCTAAGTGGTGGTGGCGGAAGAATATTATTCAAGGACATTTTAATGAAGTAGCATAGGCTGTTTATGAATACGCATATTTACACACAGAAACAGAGAGAGAGAGAGAGAGAGAGAGAGAGAGAGAGAGAGATTATGCAAATATGCCCATACAGGCCATATATAGACGATATATGAACGGCGACCAATAGCAGTTCGGTAGTTGAGCCGTTCCAGCATAAAATCATGTATTGTACTAAATCATTAATTGTACAAATTGTCATCATGGGTTTTTAATTGATTTTCATAGAGAGAATGTGGCATTTTGGTGATTCCGGTGCTCCCGACAAGCATGAAGGAGCTCATTGTATTGTAAGAATGGGTCGGCGACTGTAGCTAGTTAGGGTCCTTAGAAATAACAGGGAAATAATGACTGCTCCCTTTCCTCTTCCCCACATTCTATATGAGGCGTTATGCCTCAAAACAATATAACATGAATTTTTTTATTATTCTAATTTAGCAGTTGAGTCGTACCAGTTGTACTTGTTGTCCAGAGTCCAGTTGCCAAATAGACATCTCGTCATACGTACCACCAACGCTCCAGTACAGCCTCAAACAAACACTGCTAACCTCAACCAATACTGCCGACCTCAGGCAACCCAACATGTACTGAGTAGGTTCATTGCTGCTCATTTTAACTGACTCGGTATAGAAGTTCAATCTCAGTGGATTTCTCTCCAGGAGGCACTTGGCACTTCGTCAAAAAAAGTGATAAGAAGGTTTAATGCTTAACGCTATCGGTGCCCACTTTAAGAGAGTCTCGATGAGATTCGGACAAATCTGGGATCACTTCCTGTTAGAATTCTCATGGTATACTGACCTTGTGTCCCACCCAAAGAGTGTGACGGTTGAGTGTAAATGAATCTACTTTACTGACGTGTTTTTTTTTAAATTTTGTTTGCTTTTCTTTTTCTTTTTTATTTCCCTCAGATAGCAATGTTCTCCAAAACAGCTCTAAAAATGCTTACCCGATGCGGAATTTGGTGGTGTAGGCAGAGAGTTTTTTTTTTTAGCACATCAACTAAAAAATTCTAATCATGCCTATAGTCTAAAATTATACTCACCAAGGAGTTACTGACAGGCTGAAGGTGACGAATTGGAATGTGATTTTTTATTGACTAAACAAATTAGCGTTTTCATTGGTCCCCGCTGAACCTATCAAAATGTTTCGTAGCTGACACAAAAAAAAAAATAATAATATGCATACTTGATTTTCTCTGGAACTTCACGTACTGTAATAGTTTGCAAGATTAAGCAGCACACCCTTGTAAGTTCGATTTTTAGTTTTGTTTGGTTTTATGGCATATCAACCATTTTTGGTGCACGTGGTGTAGTCGTTATCGCCGTAGAAAATGGACACGGCGACACGAGTTCAAATCCTGGACGAGACTGATTGCATTTCACATAGCACTAATACCCTTGGGAAAGGTATGAATCCAATTATTCTCCCTCCAGCTATGGGTAAATAGTAGGACAGACTAGGTTCTACAGCCTTGGTGAAGGCAACTGGTCTAGGAGAAGGAAAACTCTGAATTCAAACCTGTTAAACTCCGCTTAGAAATTGACCTTGTGTCATATCCTGCCCGAGCAGAGGGAATCGTAAATAGTATCAACCATTTTTGGTTATTTAAAGCCCAGTCCTGTTTTTACATATCTATGAAATATATGACTTGTCAACAAATTCTGTTGATACACAAAGTTAAATGATCAAACAGTTATGTTTCTTACAATTCAATTTAACATGGGTCAACAAAATAACATGGTTCCAAGTATTGCTATGTATCACTAACAATTTAATTAAATATCAGTCATTTGTCATCACACAGTTAAATGATCACACAATTCTATTTCAATTAATTCAGTTTAGCATAAGTCATTTGTTTGCGCTCTGTATGAATGCCAAAAAGTTCAATTTGAGCCAAAGATAGGAATCTGTCAGGTTCTACCATTCCGGGTCAGAATAAACCTGGGAGTTATGGAAATGAAGGTATACTCCGCATTCCTCAGTCCTCCAGCATTACTGAAGCCATGCCATCAGACTACTTAATGTCATATCCAAGGGAGGAGTCTTACCCCTTTGCAGAGATGCAGTCGATGTACTCAATAGCCCCAGCCGACTGAATGGGAGTTCGAATCACATTAGTTGAACCGTACTACTGACATCATGCAATATATATATATATATATATATATATATATATATATCCTTTGTAAATAGCAATATGATATGGAGTTTGAAAAAAAAAAGAATGATTTCTAATCTGCCCCAGTATTCTATACAGTAAAGGGAAAAAGGTTGGTTAGTTGGTTGGTTGGTGGAATTTTTATGGCATATCAACCTTTGTAGGTTATGTAACGCCAAATGCATTTTTATACAAATAATCAGTTCTATTTCAAACAATTCATTTTAGCATGAGTACACAGTATAATTATAAAAACATTTCTATTTCAAGCTATTCCGTTTATTCAAACAGTTTTAAAAAATCAAATAAAAACGTACAAGTAATCGTTGTATAAAATTGTCACTCACGTTGGTTTTAATTTTGTAGCAATTCCATCTACACGTCTGAACGAATCGTGGTTTCATTCTTTGTTTAATGTCATATCAACCGTCGAGGATAATTTAATGCTAAACCCATTCTTATAGAAGAACAGTGATAGTCTTATTTAACCGATAAGTGACGGGATGAAGAAGTTCATGCCTTTCTCAGTGGTATTGTCCGAAAGTGGATGTAATATTGGAACTGGGGTTCGAACTCACTACGATATCGCATCCCACCAATTTCGCAGCTAAGCCACTACGCCACTTTAGTTTGAGAATGATTTTATGAGTGTAAGTGCGTTAGTGCTGATATGTACAAGGTTTTGGAACTCGTAAACTCACTTTGGAGGTGCCCGTGGTGTAATGGTTATCGTCGCAGGAAATGGACACGGCGATTCGAGTTCAAATCCTGGACGTCTCTGATTGCATTTCACATAGCACTAATACCCTTGGGAAAGGTATGAATCCAATTATTCTCCCTCCAGTAGGACAGACTAGGTTCTTCAGCCTTGGTGAGGCAACTAGTCTAAGAGAAGGGAAACTCTGAATTCAAACCTGTTAAACTCCGCTTAAAAATTGACCTTGTGTCATATCCTGCCCGAGCGGAGGGGTTGGGTAAATAGGGTAAACTCACTTCCAGATTCGATCACAAAATAAATATAAATACAACATTAATATAAGGTTTAGTTCCTTTGTTTAATGGCATATCAACCTTTGTAAGTTATTGAATGCCAAAGCCATTCTCCAAGAAGAACAGTAGTGGTATTATTTAATCACTTGCTTGGAGGATAAGGGGGTTCATACCTTTCCCAAGGGTATTTGTCCGAAAATGAACGAAATAGCGCGATTTGAGTACGAACTCCCTTACTACGATTCGACAGTCTATCGCTTTAATCATTACACCACATAATGGGAATACTTGAATACTATTAACAAATATCCTTAGAAACACTTAGTCATAAATGACTGTTTCTTAAGTTAACTGAAACCATACAATTACTTTAAAAATCAAGTTGTTGGCGTTTACAGCCATCCAACCGACCAACCAATAAATCTCTCTGTTTTAACTAAAACTTGCTTTAGAGGATTGGAAACCTTATTCATCTATCAATTTTCGTTCTTCATTTTGATGCCAATTTCAATATTCCATCTCGTCGAAAGTATTTCTTTAAATTGTTTACATTCATGTAATTCCCTCAGATACCGTAACTGTAGTCATAGAGGTCCATTGAAAAGTCGATCGCTTTTATCCCTGTTTCTCTTCAAAACAATTTGGCTTATAATTCTCTTTATTCTTTTATTCCTGCTCTTCTTCTTCTTCTTCTTCTTCTTCTTCTTCTTCTTCTTCTTCTTCATAATAATAATAATAATAATAATAATAATAACATGCAGCATTTTGAGATCGGCTAGATAATTGAGAAGAGTCCTGGAGACTTGAGGTGACTTGCTGTCACTCAAACTCCAGTGGAAAACCATCAGCTAACGCTGGTGTGAAAATCTCACAAGGAGTAAAATAATGATAATATAAGACCAAACAGGGCTGAAGGGCAAGGTGACCCACTGGTAATTATGCAAGAAATTGAAATTTAACCATACGAACAAATGGTATATGCACAACACAGCATCTGTCCTGGAGAATGAGACGGACAAATTGCAATGGGACTTTGACATACAAACGGATCACCTAATCTCGACCAGACAACCAGACCTTATAATAATATATAACTGCAACAAAAAACAACAACAACAACAAAAGAGAACTTGCAAAATTGTAGCTTCTGCTGTCCCGCCTAACCACACAGTAACATTTTTTAAAAAGTGAAAAGAAGGATGAATACCTCGACCTTAATAAGGAATGGGAAAAAAAAGTGTGGAACACGAAAGTGATGTTTATACTAATTGTTATTGGGGATCTTGTTAGCGTCACCGTAGGATTATTAAAGGGACTGAAGGTATTGGAAATAAGAGGACCAGTGGAGACCATCCAAACTACATTATTGAGATCGGCATGAATACTGAGAAGAGACCTGGAGACTTGAGGAGACTTTAGGAGACTTGCTGTCACTCAGACTCTAGTGAAATACCATCAGCTAACGCTGATGTGAAAAACTGTTCAGGAGTAAATAATAATAATAATAATAATTAGTTGGTAGCGTTACAGACCTCTTTGTTTTATAACCAGTCTAGGCACTGTTGTTACATGCTTATCTAAGGAGTTGGAAAGCCGGATGTTTGATAACGTCCAGTCATCATGTTCTATCCAGGGAGTCGTAAACGAAATCAACGTCAATATGGCAGCTGTTAACTTCCGGTAAAATGGCTGAATCATGCTGCTTATCAACATATACACAAATATGACGTAATGTTAGACGTATTTTGTAATGAGTGTTTTCGTTATAAGTTTTAAAAAAATATTCACTATGATGGTACAAACCTAGAAATAAATGGACATGTTCGTGAATGTCTTCTATATTTCTTGATTAGCGAAGGTTGTTTTGCGCGATTTTTTCGAGCTGTGTTTTCAAAGTTACAATATTAATTTTAATTTGGTTTATTTTGGATAGGTTTAATGGAATATCAACCATTGTAAGTTATTTCATGCCAAATTTTGTTTATACATATATATGTAATGTATGATTGCTAAACACATTTTGTTGATAACATTTTTAAACGAGTCTGAAGTCATCATTTTACACACAGTTAAATGTATTATTTCTATTTCATTCGACTAATTCTATAATGGTCCGGGAAACCTGGGTTCAATCCCAGGTCGCGTCATGCCAAAGACTTTTAAAATGGTACTTGATACATCCTTGCTTAACACTCAGCAATATAAGGTACGTATCAATGGTAAAGTGGAGCAATCCAGGAAAACACTTCGTTGTAGTAGCTATTGAAAAAGGAGCCTTCTCGTCGTCCACGACTACGGTCGCCAACTTTACTATTTACGATTTATAATGTGTTTTCACACAGTTTAATGGTTTCAAACATTGAGATGTAATAGTAACAATTTTCTATCAGTCATTTATTAGCATACATTTAAATATTTATGCATAATATGTAAGGGATCAGTTTGTCGGGGATTTTATTTTTAGATGATCTAGAACAGATTTATTTGCACAGTAGTACTTTTATTGATTCAACAAATCTAAATTGTTACAATTATTGCAATGTAACACTTACGATTCCATTGAATATTAATCATTTTCTTTCACACAGGGAAGTTGTTACAAGTATTGCTATTGAACACTAATTATCATTTTCATTATTACTCATTCGTTTGCACACAAGTAAATGGTTGCTTGTATTGCTATGTATCATTAAAAATTCTATTAAACATTAATAATTTGTTTGCACACTGTTAAATAATCAAACAGTTATATTTCTAACAATTCATTTAAGCATAATTCATTTGTTTGCACTTAGTTTAAATGTCAAACAGTCCTATGCAACCAATAGATAGGACACTCACATGCAACCACTTTGAATCAAAGTTGACCTGGTAGTGATGACAATGTAGGGGTACTCCACATTCCCTAAAGTTCCAGTATTACTGGATCGTCATTATCAGATTGTTTTGTGTTATTGACAGGGCATTCATCGGGATGGAGGACTTACCCGTCTGTAGAGTTGTAGTCAGTATTTTCCACAGCCCCAGGCGACCAGGCAATTCAAACTTAGGGTTTACTAAATTTCAATAGATTGAATGGTTTATATTAAGTGCATATCAACCCGTTTAGGGTAACTTTATCTTGTGTATTTTATGCTTACCTTTATCTGGTTATTTATATCTAAAGAGTTTTTATCGTTTTTGTATTTTTGCATACAGTCTTTTTAAATATGAATAATTTTTAAACAGATTTGTTTTATCAACAGATGAAAACTTAAAAGTTACCATGATTTTAAGTCCAAGCGGAACTTGAAGTAAATCAATTAAGGGGTATTCCACATTCCCTCACGAACAAATACAGTTTAGTGTTACACTCATGGAACCCAATTCTAAGGGGGTTCATATTGCTAAACAGAAATACAGTCAAAGTATTCTAAACCTCACTGACAGGGCTTCTTTTTATGAAAGTAATGCCCAAGGTAGAGGTTGTAAATTGTTACATTAATTTTATATGTGAATACGACCTGCCTGCCTGCCTTACAAACTCCCACAGCTCATTCGAACTAGTTAGATTTTGTTACTATAATATCTAAATATGCTACAGTCATTTAATAACCTTATCTTGCTTATTATCTATTTATTCATTTGTTTTTTAACGGCATGTCAGCCAATTCGGCTGGGGCAGTCAATTACGCTAACTGCATATCTGCAGAAGGGTCAGACTGCCCTCAACTATGGTCCAGGATATGATAGTAAATTACATCTGATGTTGAGGCTGTTATTAACACAGGTGCATTTCTTCTTTTGACAGCTTGGCCGGGGTCAATATGTAACACACATTCTATCCTTATTCTCAGCCTTGTACTATTTCAACTTAAGACAATTCCTTCATAGAAAATAAATGTTGTACCGATGTTGAAATAATGGTGACGTTAATAGTCACTTCCAATAATAATATATAATCCCTAAACAGAAGAGGATAATTTTCGTGAATGTAACACAGATTTTTCTGTGTAAAGAAAGAGATTTAAATCCAAAATGTATGAGATATAAGCTTTGGAGTAATAGCAAGGGACTCTTTATTCCCCAGAGCTACATAACTGAAGCCTTATCATCAGAGGCAGTTTAGTGTCATACCCAGAACAACCCTTTTGCGAGCAGTCTCGCGCTTCTGCTGGGAATGCATGGTATCAAGGAAAGGAAAAATACACAGTAAAATAAAGTTAATTGTTTATTTACTCAAGTCCGATTAGTATAATAAGTCTCACGCTGTTGGTGTTACGACCGAAGTTGGTCTTACTACTGACCGACGTCCTTCAGAGCTATCTCTCTGCTTCTCTTTCTGCTTCTGCTTCTGTATCTCCATCTTTAGAGACTTTTATACTTCTGCGATACCGGAAGTCACGTGGTACGAGCCACTATACAGCATATGGATAAAATAAAATTTTGAAGCAGATTAATTATAATCCATTGGAAATTAATGAAAGATGTACTGCGCGGTATTTAAATACTCTTTTTCTTCTTGATTGACACTGAGGGACGTCAGAATTTTGATAAAATAATCACTGCCGATTAAAAATGAATTGATAAGGTAAATTTAAAACTAACAAAGTCGAGAAAACTTGATGCAGGACGTCTTTAAATATCACTTGATTTACAGTAGAAAAATATTTATTTATTAGAATTTAAAGAGAAGTGCTGGGTGTGAAAGCAAAATTAGGAATATGTTAGTATAATAATAAACGACTCTTTTATATAGTAAGATTAATTTTAATTTCAGAAAATAAACCACAAAATAAGAAGATAAACACAAAACAGTAAATTTACTCAATTTCGCCGTCATTTTTTCGGTTATTGTATTAGCACGCCTTCGAAATGACTTGCATGCTCTCTAAATAAAGTATCTAGACATTTTATTCCATTCCTTCCCAATAGCAGTCTCAAGCAAACTAATATTTAGATAGGAAGTCGTATTTGTTTTGTTTTCTTGAACGCCCAAGATAGCGTAATCAAAGGTGTTAAGGTCTGGGTTTAAATCTTGTTTAACTGCTGTCCTCACAGTTTTCTTGTGGACTCTTAATTCGTCAGCATGCTTTCTTATTGACGTTGTGGGTTCCTCCTTAATAGCCGTAACGAGAGTAGTTAAAAAGCCTTCTTTTCGCTTTTTGTTAAATCCTCCAATTCCACTTTTCCTTAAAAAGCTCTTTTTCAGTAAAAAAATATTTCTTTGGAATTTGGTAGATAAAGAAACTTTAGCTTGATTTCGACGTAAAGCAAATAATAGATTCTTTATTGTTTCTTTTCTTGCCCATTCATATTGGGCTGAGTTTTAATTTTAAAAATGCTTGAATAATAGACCTTATCATAAAATTTTAGACTTATCGAGTCTTTTTAAAAAAATTCGACTCATCAGTCAAAAAAACCTTTTGCTTCTGCACCCTCTATTACAAACAAGTCAGTAATATTACATATTGCATTGGCAAAATCTGTTATTGACATGTTCTGTTGAATTTGAAGAGGTTCTGACCGTTGAACAGTATGAAAGAATACCTTTGGGAAAATTGCGTTTGAGTGAAAGCATATGAACCCGGGATCAAGCTGAGGCCACAGCTCGGATTAGATAGTTTCAATCA
The DNA here is from genome assembly GCA_963585895.1 of Sepioteuthis lessoniana. NCBI lineage: Eukaryota > Metazoa > Mollusca > Cephalopoda > Myopsida > Loliginidae > Sepioteuthis > Sepioteuthis lessoniana. The sequence goes on along the minus strand of OY757929.1, from coordinate 43,958,577 downwards.
TGTTAGCTAACGGTTCAAGAGCTTAAAAAATAGTATAATATTTAGTCAGTGGGTTCAGAGATAGGGATGAGCATACATGTGAAAATAATGCTTATTTTTTCCCTATCAATGGAAATAACTCCTTGATGTAGACGTGTTATCTAAAAAAAAAAAAAGAAGAAAACAACGTCATTGTTAGGAAGTAAATAAAGTAAGTGTGCACACAAATATGTTTTACTTTAGTGTTTATTCTTCCCGGCAAGAAATACGACTTGCAGAGAAAGAAAAGAGTTGGGCCATCAACACCACACGATGGGGACGTTAAAACAATCGCAATTATCAACCGAATAAGGTGGCTGAGGACTATCAAACATTAAATTGTATATATTTGCCCGTCCCCTATGCTTGAGCAAGATTCCACACAAGTAAGTAGTAAATTTGGCGACTTTTGTCGAGGGCGACCCGAACGCTGCCTTTCCATAGCTACTACACCAAGGTTTAGGGGATGGCGCAACTCCTTTTCTTGGATTGCTCCACTTTACCCTTGATCCCTATCTTATATTGCAGAGTGTTAAGCAAGGAGGCATCAACTACCATTTTTTGAGTTTTTGGTATTACTCGACCTGGGATTGAATCCAGGTCTTCCGGGCCATTAGCGAACACTCTAACCATTATGCTAATGCAAGCTGATTTTAACAAGTTTGAATTCAGAGTGTTCCTTTTTCTAGATCGGTTGCCATACCAACGTAAAAGAACCCAGTCTGCCCTACTATTTCCGCATAGCATGAGGGAGAATAGTTGGATTCATACTTTTCCCAAGTGTATTAGTGCAATGTGAAATGTAAACAGCCTTACACAGGATTTGAAGTTGGATTACAGTGTCCATTTCCTGCCTCGATAACAATTACACCACGTGAAACTCCACGCCTGGAGAACCTAAATAGTTATTATCTGTTTTCGACCTGACATTATTAGTTTGTATGACCTTTGTGCTGCTATAAAAGACGATTCAGTTTCTATCTTCCTGTTTCCTCTCTTTAGCCATATTACGGTCACCACCAGTGTATGAGCTATGTATAATCAACGTAAAGTTCTCGACAGGGTTAGGGCTTTACTATATATAATCAAAATAATGCAAAAATCACAATAGTTGCTTTTTTCACCATGTCCTTTCAGTTGGTTGGTTGGTTGGTTGGTTGGTTGGATTTTTTGGCAAATCAACCTCCGTCGATTATTTAACGCCAAATCCATTTTTATCCAAATAATCAGTTCTATTTCAAACAATTCAGTTTAGCATGAGTACGCAGTTTATTTGTCAAAAACATTTCTTTTTCAACCTATTTAGTCAAACAGTTCTAATTCAAACAATTCGGTTTCATATCTGTATAACTTTTGTCCACACAGCTAAATATCAAAATAGTTCTATATCAAACAATTCAGTTCAGCATAAGTATGCCGTTTAAATGTCAAAAGAGTTCTCTTTCAAGTAATTCAGTTTAGCATAAGTACGCAGTTTAGTTCTATTTGACATATAGATAGAACCCTATCAGGTTCTACCACTCTGGGTCAGAGTGACCCAGGGAGCGATGACAATGAAAAGGTTCTTCGCATTTACCAACTCCCCAGCATTACTGGAACCGCACCATCTGATTATTTTTTGTCATATCTAGGACATTCGTTGAAGGAGTCTTACTCCTCTGCAGAGATGCAGTCGGTGTATTCTGCATCCCCAGCCAACTGGGCCAACTCACCTGGTAATCAGAAGTTTGAATAACGTAAAAGTATTCTTAATCTTTGATCAGTCAGCATAATGTTCAAATACTGAACAAATGTTCTTTTATAATATTATCGTTGAACAATGTTCATCCAGGATCAATAAGTTTTATAGGTTTACATTTTCTGTGAAGTAAAAGATATACGAATCTCCTTCAGCTCTCAGGGTATATTGTAATTTTTATCTTAGTAAAATTGATACCGACATCTAAACTCCAAAAGAATGAAGAAGAATTTACTTATCACAATAAATTTAAAGGAGACGTTTTTGGGAACTATAAGAGGAATTCCTCAACAGAATTTGAGTTGTATTTAGATATTGTTTTAATTTTGATTATGTTCTGTGCGAAAAGTTCTTTTTTAAAAGGTTGATGTGAGAAGATAGTAAAAAAAAAGTGATTCCCAAGAAGGTATGACAAACAAATAATTATTAAGATAATTTTTACTCGTAATTTAAAAAAAAATGATTCGGCTTCCAAGTGTTGTATTTTGGCCTTTGACCCGGCCAAAAATGCTATTCCAAGGTGATGCACCGGAAGGAAGTGACACATTCCAATGGCAGTGGGCGGAAATTGGCTAACAAAATGGGACAAGCTAAAAAATCCCATGATACTCTCATAGACTGACGCACCAGAAGAGAGTGACCTCTGAACTGCATGACAGTTATTTCCGCTTGATGACGATTAAACATGCAATTTCAAAGATCGAGTGGGCCTTGAACTATTATATAACTCAGTCAAGACAGAAGGCAAGACAGTTGAGTTCAAGTTTCAGTTACAGTTGCAGTTACAGTTGGAGCGGGGTTATAGTCGAGTTGTGGTAGGGAAAGCAACACCCGGCTGAGGGGGCCCTCGGGAACCCAGATGGAGTTTGGGGACCAGAGAAGTTGCTGATAAGATGCAGTAAAGAAAGCCAGCACCCAGCAGAGTTGACCCCAGGGCCTCAGGTTAAGCATCAGGAGAACGAGAAAGACACAACGTTGACGGCCATAAGAGTGGGGGTCAAAATATTTCAGTTCTGTTCGGTCTCCAGCTCCCTCTCACACGCAAACCTTGAATAACCTTTTCGAACCCTTGCAATAAAGTGAGAGGTACATATTTTGTTTAAGAAGTCTTCCTGCGTGCGTCTTTATTATTGTGTCGTTGTGATGCTGTAGATGACAATATAACAATAGCAAATTAATCTAAACTCATACTTATACATAGATTATATCTTAGATGCGTCTTTGTTTAGGTTAAGATGTAACCCAATGTAGTCTGTCACATGTTACATGGAGATCGTTCGATTATCTCAAGTAAACACCATTTTCCTGTGACGCCATTATCACGGCATGCGGACATCCCGGATTTTTTTACTCTCTCTCCCTCTCTTTCTCTCTCGTTCTTTTTCTCCCCCTTCCTCTTTCTCACTCTGGTGATCCTTCATTATCGACCATCGCTCTTGGTAGGTCATGTAGACGATATCCAGTGTCCGAACTGAGCTGTTGAATACAGTTTTTACTGTTCAGCCAACACTGGTGTGTCCCTGAGTTGGAGACGATACGAAAAAATCCCTTATGAGTTCATCCTTATTTCTTCTGCAATACTAAGCATGACTTGATCGTCTTCTTTGGATGTTTTGTAAGATGGAAGGTAAATGGCGGTACAGCTGCTTCCAGCGTATTTTCAACACAGCACGTAGCATCCTTGAGTAGCTGCTATCTTACTTTTTCTCCAATTCTTCATTAGAATACAAGTGGTGCAATTATACCGTAGGACTAACACAGCAACAATTTGGAAGAATTCCTATTTTATTTTATCAAGCAGATCAAATTCCCGTATAGTCATTAACTTGTTAGAGTCATAATCAAAATGGTACCATTTCTAAATCTGAAAATAATAGACTAGATCATATACTTCGGTAGCAATATCTCATCTCCTGAAAATGATCTTAAAATACTGATTGGTAAAACATGGGCTGTTAATGTCAGGGTGCAATATCTTAATAGGAATTACTCGACGGGACAATTAAACGACCTTATATGTGATGTTAAACAACCTTTCATACTCACTGCTGGCCTTAAATTGAGTTCGAACGACTTATTTTGGCAGTGAAACAGTCAGAAAACTCTCTTTATACATCTTCAAACTCTAATAGTAAGCAAGCATTAACAACAGAGGTAAAAAAAAGAAAAAGAAAAACACTGAAAAACAGAGAGAAAGAAAAAATGAAAAAGGGTGGATGAGAAAAAAAAAAGGGAGAAAGTCAACTCAGCATTGACGTGAGAGAGATGGCTCCGGGCAAAGAAGCAGGAAATGAATTTTGATATCATTACTAACAATTATGCAAATGCGTCAACCTATGTGTTGAATTTTACGGACGATCGCCCCAATGCCTGCCAGTGACGACGGTATCCCGTTTCAGAGCCCCAAAGGTGTACCAGACATACTCATTAGGAGGGATTATGAAGCTTTTTTTTTTCCACGTTGGTTAGTTGGGGAAAAACGTGGAGGGTTCTGGGAAATTAGAGGAATAAACTCAGCAGGATTAGAATAGAAATGAAATCTGTTGCTATATGTGAGGGAAAGAAAATGCATATATATATATATATATATATATGTATGTATATATATGGAATAGATATATTATCTCTCTCTCTCTCTCTCTCTCTCTCTATCGCTCTTTCTCTTTCTCTTTCTCTCTTTTTTTCTCTCGACACACACACACACACACACACATATATATATATAATTTACATCCGCGAATATAAATTAACGTATGTGCGAACAGGGAATAAAAATTATATATATATATATATATATATATATATGTGTGTATGTGTGCGTGTATGTGTGTGAGTTCACACAAACAAACACACGCACATACAATCATATATATGAAGACACACAAGCATACATATACGCTGCGATACACACACACACACATACATACACACGCACACACACACATATATATATATATATATATATAATTTGGTGTGCGTTGAATATTTGATTATATGTTTATATTTTATTAGCATCTTCCTACATCATAATACATTGTAACATCACAACGTCAATTTCATATTTGCTTGTATTTCTACATAGGCAAGAAGTTTTTTTTTCTTTGCACATAAATGTATATTTATAATGTTTCTGAAAGCATAAACAGAATTATCAATACGTAATAAATAAAGATACTCTCGAACACACTCAACTACATATTAAACCTCAACTGAATCATTTGGTACTCATGCATTGTATGCGATGAAATAATTCGTATATACATATTTGTTTATGTACATGCGTAAATACACGCATACGTATATGTATGTGTGGGTGAGTATATATATATATATATTGTCATCCACAGACAGACTGTTTTGTTCTATCAGAACTCTTCAGTGTGGGTAAAAACGTTCGACGCTTGAAGCCGGGATCGAAACCCATCGAACTTTACGTTAGACTAAGTCGTAGACCGCTCGACCAACAAGCGTACCACGTTTGGCTAAGGGAAATTTTAAGGTATGATGTAGTAACAGCTGTAGCCGTTTGTTTACATTTTTATACCCTGTCGGCTACCAGAGTGCTCAAATATATATATATATATATATATATATATATATATATATATAATTAAGAAAATGAAAATTAATGAGTATGTTCTATCATAAATTTATTTCATCCGTTTAAAACGGATTGGTCAGATGGAGAGGAACGGAAACTCTCTCTCTCTCTCTCTCTCTCTCTCTCTAAATCAACTGATTTACATTCGAAAAAATGTTAATCATATGCAAAAATGTAACGTAATGGCCAAGGGATTTCGGTTCGTGCCTTTGAGTTTAGTTTGGCTGAGAACCTTTCGGCTCAGCACATGGGTTAGTTAGGTGCAACATTGAGGCATGTGTTAACGCAGGAGCCCGCGGGCGGATGGAGGTGTCACTCAGATGTCACAATTGTCCGAGACGAAACGGGTGACGGAGTGCGAGTGACGTCTCGCACCGGAAGCGCGCAGAGGTTTGTGAAGAATTGAAAGAAAGTTAGGGAGTTGAGTATTAGACGTCAAACGAGAAGGATCGACTTTTGGAGCTCGCAGACGCGAGGCGAACTTGCGCCCTATGGGGGCCGCTCGAGATGGGGGCCAAATGAATAAGACAGCATAAAAGATTGTGTCTCTCCTCGTTATGTCGAAACCTTGGACTCAAAGTTAATAAAAAGGTTTCGTACCTGAACAAGAAGTCGTTACGTGTTTTCGAATTTCGAGATTCCTATGTTCTTTATATGTTCTATTGTTATGGAACAAAAATAGGCTGGAAAAACTTTAATCTTTATCCCTTTTTTTTTTTTTTTTGCATTTCTTGATCAATTGGCACCTATGCGTTCATTTGAAAGTTTCTTTGAGAATTAGCGAACGACAATATTTGACTGGCCGTGGAAGTTCTGATGGATCAAGACTAAAGAATTTTTAAGTTTTTTTTTTCCTTCCTACATTGTTAGAAATATGTAATATAATGGCCGAGGGATTTCGGTTCATGCCTTTGGGTTTAGTTAGGCTGAGAACCTTTCGGCTCTGCACATGGGTTAGTAAGGTGCAAACTTGATGCAGATTTTAACGTGTGCGTGCGCAGAGCGGACGTGTCACTCAGAGATGTCACAATAGCCCGAGTTGAGGAATAAGGTGACGGAGTGCGAATGACGTCACGCACCGGAAGCGCGCGGAGGATTTTGGGGATATCGAAAAAGTTAGAGAGTTGAAACTAGACGCCAAACGAGGAGGTTCGACTTTTGGGGTTCTCTGACGAGACGAATTTGAGCGCCATGGGTGCAACGCGAGATAGGGGCCAGGTGATAAAGACAGCATAAAAAGATTGTGCCTCTCTCCTTATGTCGAAACCTTTAACTCAAAAGTAATAAAAAGACTTCGTACCTGAACAAAGAAGTCGTTACGTGTTTTCGAATTTCGAGATTCCTATGTTCTATGGATATATGTTACCAACATATATAGTCCATTTAGCACATGGACGTATCTGGCTATGGTACAAATACATTTTTAACCAATCAAAACCATTGATAAATGGTGAACTTTTTAAAATCTAATTTCGAACCTACCTGATCTAATAGCAAAGAAATTAATATTTCCTTTAGTAACAATGGAATTGTTTTATATCGACTCAAATTTCGCTTTATTTATTTTTTTTTTTTGAGCGAAAACTTAACGTTAGTTTCTTTCAAGATTAAATTAAATTTCTACATCACTTTCTTAGATTAAATTGATATTTATTAACACTGCTACTAAAGCCTTCGCTTGCTGATGAAATGATTTTCAGCTGCAGCTACATCTTCTTTTCACGCATTAATATCTTTTTTTTCTCTCATATTGTCAGGACAAAGATTTTTTTCTCATATTGTCTTGATGAAGATTTTTGCACACACAAAATATGGCCAATCAGATTTAAGTTAGTATTAACTGCTACATTTCACGCATGAATCTTCACTTCCTCTTTTAAAGATATTCATGTCCTGACAAAAATTATCTTTTCTTATAAGAAAAGTTTTCGTAGCTTCTGCTTTTCAACGAACATTTCAGTCAGTTTAAAGAAATATATTTATTGATTTATATACTGATGTTTTCTTCTATAATTTATACCTTTGTCTTCCGCAAATATATATATATATCATCATCATCATCATGTCGTGCCGCCAGCACGGATATCCCGGACCATCTCTCGCCACTTCTCCCTATCATTCATCGCCTCCGGCAGGTTTTCTGGGTTACATCCAGTGTCCTCACATAGCTGCTGTATGTAAGTTCGGGCTGGTCGTCCTGCTTTTGCTTGGCCATAAGTGGGGGTCCATAGGAGTACGTCACTTACGAGCTCGTCCTTGCTTCTCCAGCAGTGTCCGGCGTGTCTGGCTCGTCTAACCTATATAGTTTTCGTGATGGGAGGCAAGTGGCCGTACAGTTGGCGTCTCGTGGGGTGTTGTCGCCAGGACTTGTTCAATATTGCTCTCAACATTCTTGTGTAGTTGCCGTCAAGTTTCTTCTCCAGCCGTTTAGTTAGTGTCCATGTAGTGCATCCATATAGCAGTATCGATACAGCCGCTGCCTGGAAGAAACTGCGCTTCATTTCATTGAGAGCCTATCTATAGCCGTCCATGCTTTCGTCAGTCGTGTGTCGATGTCGTTTTCGGTTGATGAGACGCTACTTCCTACGTAGGTGAATTTGTCCACTAGCCTCAGAGAGGCTCCGTCTAGTGTGGTAATGTTGCCCGTTTGGTTGTAACACATATATACAGTTTTGTGCGCATTGACATGGAGGCCAATGCCTGCTGCAGCTCGTTCCACACTATGCAGTAGTGTCTCTGCTTGATTAGGCGTATTCGCCAGTAACGCTAAGTCATCAGCGTAGTCGGTGTCTGTGATTGTTTTTGCGGGGTACCTTTTGCTTCTTTTCTTAGTCAGCTCGAAGCCATTTTCTCTGATTTTGTCGATCGAAGTTCTTAGCACGAATATATATATATATATATATATATATAAATATGTATATATATATATATATATATATATATATATATATATATATATTGGTTAGTAGTTATTGATTCTACGACTAATTCTTCTACTCAGCATTACTCATTCGTTTTTTCACTGTTAAATGGCTACAAGTATTGCTAAGTATCACTAAGAATTCAATTAGATATCAGTCATTTGTTTGCACATCGTCAAATAATCAAACTGTTCTCTTTCTAGCAATTCAATTAAGCATAATTCTTTTGTTTGCACTCAGTTTAAATGCCAAAGAGTTATATTTGAACCAATGAGAATACGATATCAAGTGCTACCACTTTGGATTAAAGCAGGCCTGGGAGTGATAAAGGGATAATTCGCATTCCCCTAATCTCCATTTCGGAGCATCAGCATTAGATGGTTTAATGTCGTATTCAGTACACTCATTAAGTGGGGGGGGGGCGTGGTGTAATGGTTGTCGTCGTAGGAAATGGACACAGCGACACGAGTTCAGATCCTGGACGAGACTAATTGCATTTCACATATCAGTAATAGCCTTGGGAAAGGTATGAATCCAATTATTCTCCCTCCAGCTATGGGTAAATAGTAGAACAGACAAGGTTCTTCAGCCTTGGTGAGGCAACAAGTCTAGGAGAAGGAAAACTCTGAATTCAAACCTGATTAACTCCGCTTAAAAAATTGACCTTGTGTCATATCCTGCCCGAGCGGAGGGGTTGGGTAAATAGGATTAAGTGGGGGAGTTTTACCCCTTTCCAGAGATGCAGTCGGTCTATTCTACTGCCCCACCTTACTAGGCATTCATCGGAAGTTCCTTTTCAATCACTATATATATATATATATATGTGAGGTGCCCGTGGTGTAATGGTTATCGTCTTAGGAAATGGACACGGCGACACGAGTTCAAATCCTGGAAGAGACTGATCACATTTCACATAGCACTAATAGCTTTGGGAAAGGTATGAATCCAATTATTCTCCCTCCAGCTATGGGTAAATAGTAGGGTAGACTAGCTTCTTCAGCCTTGGTGAGGCAAAAGCTCTAGGAGAAGGAAAACTCTGAATAGAAACCTCTTAAACTCCACTTAAAATTGACCTTGTGTCATATCCTGTTCGTGTGGAGGGGTTGTTATATATGATAGGATATATATATATATATATATATATATATATATATATATAGAAATCAGACGTAACCTATAAAATGAAACGGAGTTTCTTCCAGGCAGCGGTTGCATCGATACTGCTACATGGATGCACTACATGGACTCTAACAAAACGGCTGGAGAAGAAGCTAGACGGCAATTACACAAGAATGCTGCGAGCAATCATGAACAAGTCCTGGCGGCAACACCCCACAAGACACCAATTGTATGGCCACCTGCCTCCAATCACGAAGAATATTCAAGTTAGACGAACCAGATATGCAGGACACTGCTGGAGAAGCAGGGATGAACTCATAAGGGATGTACTCTTATTGACCCCCGCAAGCAAAAGCAAGACGACCAGAACGAACCTGATTAACTATGTGAGGATACGGGATGTAGTCCAGAAGACCTGCCAGAGGCGATGAACGATAGGGAAAAGTGGCGAGAGAGTGTCAGGGATATCCGTGCTACCAGCTTGACATGATGATATATATATATATATATATATATATATATATATATATATATATATAATTCGGGGGTAATGGCAGACTGTTACATAGTTGTAAGTGAGTACGAACTCCATTTTGTCTATTACGTTTATTTTCAGTAAGGTATGGACCTCGACATACCCAGATATGGGTTAAATAGTAGCACAACTATTCTCCTAGAGGTATGACTTCGGTATTAAACAAACGATGAGCGATGATACTCCATGAAACAAAGAAAACAGACTATATATTTTACTGATCATTTCGGCTCAAACTGCAAACGGAGAAGGAAAGTTCAGAATCATAGAAAGAACTGAAAAAAAGAAAGAAAAAGCCAACAACAACAAAAACACATTGAAAAAGAGCACAAAAAATAGTAAGATACGAAGATAGATGAATAAAGATTTGACAAACAATGATCCCAAATGGCTCTAATATCAAACTGAACCATCCTCAAAACAAAACTTCAAAATAGAAACGACAAATGTGTTGCATCCAAATAAACAAATGTCTAAGTCAAATACTTGACTAAAATAACTATGGCTGGCAAATATTATGCCTGTCAAATAGATCTCACTGACATGTGATCATGATAGTGGAGATAAAATGTTCTTTTGAAAACACTGGAATACCAAGAATTAATTCTCACTCAACAAATGGATATTTTACGTTGCCAATTCATTTTTCGTCACTTCTTTTGTGGCATATCACCTCTTTTAAAACTATTATAACAACTTAGAAAACACTCTTCCTCACAAAGACTTTTCTCCTGGTGCTGAGATGAAATAAATAACTTCGGTAGTATATTCTGATTTGATTTATCAATTTGGTTAATATATATATATATATATATAAAGTTGAAAAGTGGATTAATCGAACCCGTTGTAAGTGTTTGATTAATCCACTTTTCCAATTATTTTTATCATCATGTCAGATTTACAAAAATCTACAATTTTTCGGATATTTAAAAAATTAACGTTATTGATAAAACGAATCGGAATATTTCTCTGAATATATATATACGGGGTGCATTTCTAGATTTTTTTATACAGATATTTAAAATTGTCGTAGACTCTTGAAAATTCAGTATGTTATTGATATACATCTTATGAGATGACTGACCCATATTTATGATTTCACATTCAAATGAACAGCTACAACAGGACTTGGAATACACCCTACTAAAGCCTGATTGTCACCGCTGGTGAATTTCAAAAATTCAATCTGGATGTGAGGACTCTTTAGAAGAACGATATGCACTAAAATTCTGTTTTAAACTTGGAAAAATACCACATAAACTTATGGAATGCTTTAGGCTACTTTTAGACCATCTTGCAAGAATCAAGAATCTTTTTTGAGTGGCATAAGAGATTCAAGGAAAGCAGGGAGTCTGTGAGGGATGATGAAGGGTGTTGGAGGAGTAAGGAAGTCAGAACACCAGAATTGATTGGCGAAATAAAGAATTTCATGGATAAGGACCGTCGTGTCTCTATAGAGACAATAAGTGCAGTGTGGGTACTGCACACACAAATATTCACGAGGAACTGAAGGTGCGGAAGATTTGCGCCAAGTTTGTTCCAAGGGTGCTCAGAGAAAACCAGAAAGAAAGACGTTGTCATGACAGCAGGTCGAGCTGATCAATTCAGATTCTGCAGTTCTTGATGCTCTGGTGATCTGCTATGAAAGCTGGATCTACTGCTATGACCTAGAGACCAAGAGACAGAGTTCCCAGTGGAAGCATGCTGGCTCTCTCAGACCCAAGAAAGCCAGACAGAGGAAATCCACCCACAAACTTTTGATGATCCCTTTTTTTGACAGCACTGGCATGATCTAGATGCACTGGATTCCCACTGGACAGACAGCCGGAGGAGATTACTTCGAAGGAGACTAGAGTTTCATGCGAGTACTTTCAATAAAAGTGCCCATACGAAAAAAGTCTGGAAACTGAAGGCCCCTTGTATATATATAATATGACAACTGTGTATGATTCTCACTATCTCACTTAATGGGTTTATGGCAAGCCAAATGTGCTATATAATCTGGAGAGAGCTCAATATATGTGATAGAGCGATTATATGAAATAATTATAGATGAATATATATTATTTTTTATATATATTTGATAGCATTGATGCTTATCTGCAACCTCTGGTTTAATGCTGTATTTATATGACAGATGCCTTGTCGTATATAGAAAGCATGAAACAAGTAGTCACAGACAAACATCAATGCTATAAAATATGCATAAAATCTAATATATATATATAGTTGTGTGTGTATTTGTAAGTTTGTGTTTTTGTGTGCGTGAGTTTGTGTGTGTGTGTGTGTGTGTGTAATTGATGGAATAAAACAGACATTTAGCTTCAACTTATAAGAGATCCATTCAAGTTTTTGTATATGTTTAACATAGAGACGGAATGAATTCAGAAAGCTGCCATAATTTTCCAAAGTGCTTTCAGCTTCAGCTGGAGCCATTTACCGAGGCCGACAATTGAAATGACAAACGCAATGATGCGGCGAATACGTATATATATATATATATATATATATATATATATATATATATATATATATATATATATATATATGTGTGTGTGTGTATATATATATATAAATATATTTCTTAAGACGGCAGATGTGAGTTGATTGGTGCTATTGTTATGTTCTTTAATTATGTGTTGTTTATAGCACTAGTGTCGGATAGGTGGTATGTAAAGCGGGAAGATTGTGTAGTGGTTGTATTGCCAATGTAGATATTATTTTTCAGGAAAGTGGCGTATATATTTAAAGACTACATTGGTTTGGTTTAGGGCTATTTCAGGGGACTTTGTATTATTTTTGATTATTTGTTTGAAAGCGATTGGGTAAAACATGGGACAATTTTTGATACCAACTAGACCCTGTAAGGATCAAGGGTAAAGTGGAGCAATCCAGGGAATGGAGTAGTGCCTTCCCTTACACCTCGCTGTAGTAGCTATTGAAAAGGAAGCCTTCATGTCAGTCTCGACTCTGATCGCTTACTTCATGAAATACGGAAAAAAGACAACTTCAGAAACCACAATCAAAAACTATAAATAAAATGTATCCAAAGAGGAAGAATAAGTAGGAGGGGAATTTATGTATGAGAAGAATTTCCTGGGGGTAAAAATATCAAAGGCGTTTATGAACGCGGCAGCTAAATTTAAAATTGATCTTGTTTAAGGGAGTTTTGTTAAAGTTTATTCATAGAACTTCGAGAATTTGCAGTTTTTTTTAATTTATTTTGGGCTTGTGTAATATGGAGGTGTTTTCCGTTAGATTTTTTCGGTATGTCGATGAGGGGCACGAATAACTTTTAAGGTGTTGAGAGATGGGAGTAGTGTCGGATAAGAGGAGTGTTAAACGTCTCGATGTCAAATGACTCAGACGAAGACTTTAAAGGAACACTAATAAAACATGCTAAACAGAAGTGTCTGTCTTATTCAGACACATTTAAACGAAAAAGTGCGGCCTACACACACACTCAACACTCCCACACACACAAACACACACACACAACATATATATATATATATATATATACATATGTGTGTGTGTGTGCGTGTGTGTGTGTGAAGAAAATTTAAAAGCAACGTTCCAAAAGTTATTAAGAAGGTAAGTCAACGTTAAAACGTTTCGGTTTAATGAATCTTAAGATGGTGAAACAAGTGTTGATCAAAAAACGATGGATGTTTAATAAATAAGTTTATTCAACATCCATCGTTCTTCAATCAATTCTTGTTTCACTATGTTCAACTCCTGAGAAAAGTTCATTAAACATTTTAACGTTGTCTTTCTTTCATAATTTATCACTTTTTGATTACTTTGGTTTTCAATTTACAGTCGGATTCCTTTCCATTATTTACTTCCGTATGTTTGTGCATAAATATGTGTGTGTGTGTGTAGGTGTGTGTGTGTGTGATTTTCTCTCTGTGTGTGAGTGTATAGATATGTGTGTGTGTGTGTGTATATTTTTCTTTTATACTTAATGAAAAACAATTCGATCATTGAAAATACATCTTAAACACGTTTGACGAACTTGGCATTGGTTTATATATATATATATATAAGTGTGCGTGTGTGAGTGTGTGTGTGCGTGTGTGTGTGTAGTCGAGTCGCAGAATTTCATTCAGGCATGTTTGATTAAATAGAAAAGAGGCATTTTGTTAAGATAATTTTATTAACATCCTTTCAAGTTTCCTGATAAATGTCTTGGTTTCAGATTGGAATCGGTGGATGGATTTACCAAAATTTTTCCAAGTGCATTCAGACTTTTCATAACTTTTAATGATGGGCTATGAAGGTCCGAAAGTGCTCGGGACAATTTAGGTAAATTCCTCCACCGATTCCAACCTGAAACCAAGACACTTATTTGGAAACTTGAACGGATCTTAATAAAATTGTATAGACAAAACGAGCCTTTATTGTTTAATCAAACATGCTTAAATATATATATATATATATATATATATATATATATATATATATGTGTGTGTGTGTGTGTGTGTGTGCGTTATTTCATTTTGCCGATGTAGAAATTTGAAACATACAACAGAATTTAGTCCTCCATTTGAAACTATTTTGCCCTTTCCTTTACGGAGAACCTTTACTCCTTCAGCCGCTTGACAGGTCTTAGGATTGCCTGTCCCGTATTTTGGATGTCCAGCTGTAAGCTTATCCAGCCATTCTGTGCAATTGGTGGTCCCTTCATATCCGATAGTTTTGACCCTATCATAACATATTCCTGGCATTTTTGTGCAGGTGTTTCTTCAAGTATCTTTACCACGTGACCAGACACTGACCATCGCAGTTGCATCACCTTTGTTGACACTGCAGTCCATTCCAGAAAATATCTACCGTGGAGGAATGGACACAACGACCCGGGTTCTAATGCTGGACGAGTTTGTCAGCCTTTCACATCTCGGTAATACTCTTGGAAAATGCAAATATTCTCCATCCAAGTAATCATGTACTGTAGGACAGACGGGGCTCTTTAACCTTTATATGGCAAAGAGTCTAGGAGAAGGAAAACCCTGAATTCAAAGCTGTTAAACTCCACTCTAAAATTTACCCTGTATCACATCTTCCTTTTGCTTTTTTTATTGAAAATCTCTGACCTTTTCCATAGTATGCCGTTAAATTTAACATTGTCTTTATTCTAGGCTAGTGCCCTTCGTGACTAAAGAATCCCGTCTGCACTTCTATCTACCCAGGGCTGAAGAAGAAGGAATAGGTTGATGGCTTTTCCAGGCAGCACTACATGTTAACCTTCTTCCTTTGATTGCAAAAAGCTTCTTTTTTTAAAATTCTCGCGAGATTTTTTAAAAAATCTACTGTATTTTTCAAATCATTTTAAATGTTTTTTCCCCTTTTTGGCTTTCCTTTTTAGTGAAAGCAAGGCTACTTAGTTCTAGAGGTCTTTTCTGAGTATCCTTGCTGATATCGACAGTGCTGAGGGTCTCGATTCTTCTAATTTCCAGTTCAAGAAGCCCCTTTTTTCCCGCCATATGAGGATCATTCCAAGTGTACCATTTTTGATGAATATCAAATCAATTTCCACGGTTTATTCAGCTCTCTAGCAAGGTCAAAATATTTGTTAATCATTTTGCGTTCTTTAATTTTTACTCAATGGTCGGCTTGATCAGTAAAATCCACTAGAGGACTATATCTTTTTCATTCTGGTTAATTAACACACAGCCGGGTCTTTTGGTCTAGAATTAATGATTCCTTCGTATCTCACAGAATTGATAATTCCTTTGTATCTCATATATTTTTAAGCATTTCATTTTCAACGATAGATACTGGTTAGAGCTTATACCATTTGTTAGCATGGGGAAACATTAATATCTTGCACAATTGCCAATAGATCACGTTTCCCACCCAGTCATACATATTCTTGCATTGCTAAATATATATATATATATATATATATATATATATATATATATATATATATATATATATATATGTATCAGTTATAAAAATGCATACTCCAGTCTATCTATCTATCTATCTGTTTGTTTAAATGTATACATGTATGTATGAGTGTATGAATGTATATGTCGAAGTATGTGATTGTCATCTATTTCATCTTGTATTAATTTCACTCCATATATATACATATATATATATATATATATATATATATATATATATATATATATATATATATATATATATATTGTATTATTTGACAGCAAAGTAATGCTAAGGCATGTTTTGTTGAACTTGATAGGGAATATATATATAGTTTTTGGTTGTAGTTTATCGAGTTGTTTATTTTTTCCCGTATCTCAGGGTCTAGTTCGTGTAAAACTGTCCTGTATTTTTTCCAAGCGCTTTTAAACAAATAATAAAAAATAATACAAACTCCCCCAAAATAGCCCTAAACCAAACCAGTGTAGTCTATAAATTAATAAGCCCTTTTTGAGAGTGATTCCCAAAAATTAATTTCCACATTGGCCATACAACCACTGCACTATCTCACCACCTGAAATTCCACCTATCCGAAACTAGCGCTATAAAGCAACTCATTATAAAAGAACACAACAATAGCACCAATCAATTCTCCTCTGACGTAAGAAAAGTACTTATAGATAATACAGCAATAATATACAAAAGCAATAACAAAAAACGACAACAAATCCTCGAGGCAATATACATAAGAATTAAAAAATTAAAAAAATATATATATATAAATGAAAAGGCATTTAATACAAGCACGAATATATTAAACATATTTAATTGGTAACATCCTCAACCCATTAGATAGACTCTCCCAACTCAATATATTTATTTGAAAAAAAAATTACAACTTAATAAAAAAAAGAACGTTGGGCACCTCTGGTGGTGTAACGGTTAGCAAGCTGGACTAGCAGACCTACACGAGTGAGTTCGAGTCTCATTGGGCGCCCCATTCATTCGGCCTTGTGCCACATCAAAGCAAAGCGTTTTGTAAATTACATAATAAAAAAAAGAACGTTGGGCACCTCTGGTGGTGTAACGGTTAGCAAGCTAGACTAGCAGACCTACACGAGTGAGTTCGAGTCTCATTGGGCGCCCCGTTCATTCGGCCTTGTGCCACATCAAAGCAAAGCGCTTTGTAAATTACAATAAAAAAAAGAACGTTGGGCACCTCTGGTGGTGTAACGGTTAGCAAGCTAGACTAGCAGACCTACACGAGTGAGTTCGAGTCTCATTGGGCGCCCCGTTCATTCGGCCTTGTGCCACATCAAAGCAAAGCGCTTTGTAAATTACAATAAAAAAAAGAACGTTGGGCACCTCTGGTGGTGTAACGGTTAGCAAGCTAGACTAGCAGACCTACACGAGTGAGTTCGAGTCTCATTGGGCGCCCCGTTCATTCGGCCTTGTGCCACATCAAAGCAAAAGCGCTTTGTAAATTACATAAAAAAAAGAACGTTGGGCACCTCTGGTGGTGTAACGGTTAGCAAGCTAGACTAGCAAACCTACTCGAGTGAGTTCGAGTCTCATTGGGCGCCCCATTCATTCGGCCTTGTGCCACATCAAAGCAAAGCGCTTTGTAAATTACATAAAAAAAAGAACGTTACAAACTTAAACTGGTCAGCCACCAACGACGATTCCTGAAAATTGGTTTGGTTTGGTTTCTTTGTTAAATGGCATATCAACCTTTGTAGGTTATTTAATACCAAAGCCATTCTCCTAGAAGAAACAGTAGTGGTACTATTTAACCCATAGCTGGGAAGATAAGGGGGTTCATGCCTTTCCAAAGGTTGTTTACCCGAAAGTGAACGCAATAGCGTGACTGGAGTATGAACACACTTACTACGATTCCGCAGTCCGTCGCTTTAACCATTACACCATGAGGACACCTCCCTGATCCCTGAAGACGATCAAAGTATTGTTAAAAGTTCTCGGAAAAAACATGGGGCAATTTTTACACCAAATTGACCCAGACATACAGAAAAAAAACAAGACAACCCGAGAAACTACAATGAAAAACTATATATATATATATATATATATATATATATATATATATATAAAGACGGTTGTTGAAGGTCCAAAGAAAGAATAAGGACATATTTTTAGATAAGAAGGTCCATGAAGAGATTTGTATTTTCTGAATTTATTTATTTTGTTCTTACATACGTTTTATTTAAATATGTATATTTCCAGCTCGTTTCTTTCGTCAGGGGACATACATGGGACAAGGCCTTATGAATGGGATATTCAATGAGACTTGAACTTATTCTTGTTTCAAGTATAAATCACAAAAGTGAGTTCCATTCTCATTGAGTACCCCATTAAAAGACCAAAGCAACAAACTGGAAACACACACACACACACATATATATATATATATATATATATATATATATTGGTTTTTATATATATATTTAATAGCACGGATCCTTATTTGCGAAATCGAAAAAATCAAAAAGACATAACCAAACGAATATTTACGTTAGAATTATATATAATGTCTTGTGTGTGTGTGTGTGTAGATTGTATTTGTGTATTGTTATGTGGGGTCGTATATTTGATTTTTAGTGTGTGTGTGTATGATGATACATGCGCCGTGTCGCAGATTTATGGATGTCTCATCAATATATCATCATCATCATCATCATATCGTGCTGGCAGCACGGATATCCCTGACCCTCTCTCGCTACTCCTCCCTATCGTTCATCGCCCTAGGTAGGTCTTCAGGACAACAACCTGTATCCTCACATAGCTGCTGAATGTACGTTCGTGCTGGTCGTCCTGCTTTTGCGCGGCCATGTGTGGGGATCCATAAGAGTACATCTCTTATGAGTTCAGCTCTGCTTCTCCAACAATGTCCTGCATGTCTGCTTCGTCTAACTTGAATAGTTTTCGTGATAGGGGGCAGGTGGCCGTACAGTTGGTGTCTTGTGGGATGTTGCTGCCAGGACTTGTTCAGGATTGCACGCAGCATTCTTGTGTAATTGCCATCTAGTTTCTTCTCCTGCCGTTTTGTTAGCGTCCATGTAGTGCATCCATATAGCAGTATCGATGTGACCGCTGCCTGGAAGAAACTGCGTTTCATTTTATCGGTTAGGTCTGATTTCCATATAGTCGATAGCCTATTGATAGCTGTCCATGCTTTCGTTAACCTCGTTTCGATGTCCTTTTCGGTTGATTCGACGCTGCTTCCTAGGTACGTGAATTTGTCTACTAGTTTAAGAGGGGTTCCTTCTAGAGTGGAGATGTCCCCCGTTTGGTTATAGCACACATATTCCGTTTTGTGTGTATTAACATGGAGGCCTATGCTTGCTGCTGCTCGTTCCAAACTATGCAAAAGTGTTTCGGCTTGGTCAGGTGTATTTGCCAGTATCGCTATGTCATCGGCGTAGTCGGCGTCGGTAATTGTTGTTGCGGGGTATCTTCTGCTTCTTTTCTTCGTCAGTTCGAAGCCATTCTCTTTGATTTTGTCAATCGATGTTCTAAGTACGTAGTCTAGACAAATGATAAAGAGGTACGGAGCCAGCGTGTCCCCTTGTAGTACTCCTGCTACAATGTCGAAGTATTCTGTGTCTCAAGTATACGGCATTTATTCTGCCTCAAAACCGCCAAGTGAGATAGTGACAACCATATACTGTACTAATATGTATATATATATATATAAAGACAAGGAGAGAGAGAAAGAGATAGATAGAGAGACACAGACAGAGATAGAGAAAGTGTTAGAAAGAGAGAGAGAGAGTGTGTGTCTGTGTGTGGTTGGTTGGTTGGTTGGTTGGTTGCATGTCAAATTAGATAATTAGTTCAGCGTTAAAATAATTTTCTTCGCCAGAAAGAATACGAACACTCGGAAAATAGCATTTAATTCAACAAGATCAGAAAACTTTTTATATAAGTGAACAGCAGATATACAACGAAAATGTTATCCTTCATGATTAATCGTAAAATGTATTTAATTTAGTAAGTAAAGTAAAATTGGCGACTTTGACGAAGGTGACCCGAAGGCTCCCTTTTCAATAGCTACTACATCAAGGATTGCCCCACTTTACGCTTGAACCTTACACTTATAAATCTAAGTGTTAGGCAAGACGGCATCAAGTACCATTTTTTGAGTCTTTGTTATGACTCGACCTGGGATTGAACCCCGGTCTCCAGGACCACTGGTGAACATTCTACTAATTAGATCAATTTTCCTTAATTCAGTAATTATTTCTTTCCAATAATCCCCAATTCAAAGTATTATCATTATTATTTTACTCTTTTTGAGAGTTTTTCACATCAGCGTTAGCTGATGGTTTTCCACTGGAGTTTGAGTGACAGCAAATCTCCTCAAGTCTCCTGGCTGATCTCAGCAATGCTGTACTTTGGATTATCTCCACTCTCCTTCTTATTTTCTAGTCCATAGTTTTTTTCAGTTCTCTTGCAAGGTCTTGGTATTTATCTCTCTTTTTGCTTTTCTTCAGTTTTACTCAGTGATCAGCCAGAACGGCAAATACTATTCGTCAGGTTGTCGCGATTAGATGATCCGTTTGCATCTCAAAATCCCAAAGGATTTTGTATATCTCATTTTCTTGGAGGGATTCCATTTGTTCGTTTGGTCAAATTTAAATTTCTTGCACAATTTCCGGTGAATTACCTTCCCCACCCAGCCGTATTTACTTTGATACTCTCTGTGCGCTAATTTACTGCATTCGCTTATTATGTGACTGATCGTTTCATCTCTATCACTACATAATCAATATCTGCAATTTTTTGGCGTCTTGTCTATTCTTGCTTTATTTTACTCGTTTGATAGTTTTTCCCTCCAGTGTTAGCTGGTAGTTTTCGACTGGAATCTGAGTGGCAGCAAGTCTCCTATTATTATCATTATTATTTACTCCTTTAGAGTTTTTCACATCATTGTTAACTGATGGTTGTTAACTGATGGTTTTTCACTGGAGTTTGAGTGACAGCAAGTCTCCTCAAATCTCCAGGACTCGTCTCAGGATTCTGGCAGTTCTTAGCAATGCTGCCGTTTGGATAGTCTCTGTCCGTCTGCCTATTTTCAAGTCTTCCAGGCCTTTTAATAATCCTTTAGTTATTGTGCTTAACGCACCGATCAAAATTGGCACAATCGTTACTTTCATGTTCCACAGCTTTTTCAATTCTCTAGCAAGGTCGAGGTACTTATCTTTCTTCAGATTTATTCTGTGGTCTGCCGGGACAGCAAAGTCGACAATTTTACTATTTTTTTTTTTTTTTGTTGATTATTATGCGGTCTGGTCTTCTGGTCGGGATTAGGTAACCCGTTTTATTATTATTATTATTATTATTATTATTATTATTATTTTCAATTTTGCTTTATGTTTTTACCTAAGACATTGGGTAATGGCAGTTAGTAATTATATATATCCTATGGATATGTGCCCGTGGTGCAATGGTTATCCTCGCAGGATATGGACACAGCGACACGAGTTCAAATCCTGGACGAGACTTATTGCATTTAACATAGCACTAATACCCTTGGGAAAGGTATTAATCCAATTATTCTCCCTCCAGCTATGGGTAAATAGTTGGACAGACTAGGTTCTTCAGCCTTGGTAAGGCAACTAGTCTAGGATAAGGAAAACTCTAAATTCAAACCTGTTAAACTCCGCTTAAAAAATTGACCTTGTGTCATATCCTGCCCGAGAGGAGTGGTTGGGTAAATATGATATATATCTATATATATGATATATATCCTATGGATTAATGTTGTTTTTTGATTGTCAATTCATTTTTTTTCAATCACATTGATGTTACTTTTTCAAGAAAATGAGCAAACTGCATATTTTGAATATCATATAAGCTGGGACTGCCTGGTGTCTCAATAATGTGATTATCTGACCCATTCTAGATCATAGCTCAGTCGCATGGTAGTATTAAGGTGCCACATTTTTTTAAATTTTCTATTTCCTGCTCTCTTTATTTACTTATTCAATTATACACTTTGGATTATGTGTTATTATCGGTTGGCACTGATATACCAATTAGAAGGCATATTTTTCCTTTTATTTTTTCGAGGTTTTTATGTAATATAATGGCCGAGGGATTTCGTTTAATGCCTTTGGGTTTAGTTAGGCTGAGAACCTTTCGGCTCAGCACATGGGTTAGGTAGATGCAAACTTGAGCACAGGTGTTGACGCGCGCAAGGGGGGGTGTCGTTCACAGATGTCAAAATAAAAATCCCAGATAGTAAGGTTGACCAGTGGATGTGAATGACGTCATGCACCGGAAGCGCGCACGCGGAGGATTTTGGGGATTTTGAAAAAGTCAGTTAGTTGAGTTGAGACGAGACACCAGAGGAGAAGGGTCGACTTTCGGGGCGGTCGCAGAGGCCAGACGAATTTGCGCGCTACGGGCGCCACACAAGTTGGGGGTGGCGGATGACAAAGCCAGAATAGAAAGAATGTGTATCTCTCTCCTTATGTCGAAGAACCTTTAAACTCAAAGGTAATAAAAAGTTTCGTATCTGAACAAAGAAGTCGTAAGTCTTAAGTGTTTTTCGTGTTTCGAGATTCCTATGTCCTATATATATATATATATATATATGAACATTCTATCTTTATTTTGCATATCCGTATCTTGCTATGGTACATTTACACTAGCGTTTACTTTTGAGGATTCTGGCCGATCTTAACAATGTTTTAGTCTGGGTGGTCTCGATTCTTCCTCTCATTTCAAATTCGTCAAGTTGTTTTTTCTAATCTTTAGGGATCGTTCCAGGTGTATCAAAAACAATTTTCCTATCCCTTGTTCTTGAATTCCACAGTTATTCAGTTCTCTGTCAAGGTCCAAATATTTGTCTATCCTTTTGCTTAACTGAGTGCAAACAAATAAATTGTGTTCAATAGAATCATCATGATCATGTCGTGCCACTAGCACGGATATCCCTGACCTTCTCTCGCCACTTCTCCATATTATTCATCGCCTCTGGCAGGTCTTCAGTGCTACATCCCGTATCCTCACATAGCTGCTGTATGTATGTTCGAGCTGGTCGTCGTGCTTTTGCTTGGCCATATGCCGTAGGAGTATATCTCTTATGAGCCCGTCCTTGCTTCTCCAGCAGTGTCCAGCATGTCTGGTTCGTCTAGCTTGGATAGTTTTCATGTTGGGAGGCAGGTGGCAGTCGTAAATAGCAATACCTGAAACTATTTAACTGTGTGCAAAAAATTAGCTCCTTTAAAAATGTTCTTAACAAAATGCGATTACAAATCTTATATATATATATATATATATAAGTTATTTGGCATTAAATAGATTACAACCCTTCCGCATGCACAGGAAGCGACACATTGAATATTTTATGCACAGTTTATGCTGACACTTAACT
>OY757929.1:43927851-43930351 GCA_963585895.1 Sepioteuthis lessoniana | reverse complement strand
GACGCTAACAAAACGCCTGGAGAAGAAACTAGATGGCAATTACACAAGAATGCTGCGTGCAATCCTCAACAAGTCCTGGCAGCAACACCCCACAAGACACCAACTGTACGGCCACCTGCCCCCTATCACGAAAACTATTCAAGTTAGGCGAACCAGACATGCAGGACATTGCTGGAGAAGCAGAGATGAACTCATAAGAGATGTACTCTTATGGATCCCCACACACGACCGCGCAAAAGCAGGACGACCAGCACGAACGTACATTCAGCAGCTATGTGAGGATACAGGTTGTTGTCCTGAAGACCTGCCTAGGGCGATGAACGATAGGGAGGAGTGGCGAGAGAGGGTCAGGGATATCCGTGCTGCCAGCACGATATGATGATGATGATGATGATATATATGTATATATATATATATATATATATGAATTGTCATCCACAAGTAGACTTTTTCGTTGTATCTCAACTCTTTAGTGTGGCTAGATCTGCTTCGAGACAGGATAAAAATTTACGTCAGTTGGATATCTTACGCCAGACATATCGTCATTCTCAGCGTAAGTGAAGGAATTTTCACGTACCCTTTTACATATACTTTATCGGCAACCTGGAATGTTCAATTCTTTGAGAAGAACGATTGCCTATATATACGAATATGTGGTAGTTAATAATGGACATGAATCCGACAAGATAAAGAAAAATTGAAAAAACAAGGTAATCCAAAGTGAACAATTTGATGTAAAAGAAAATCAACGTTATAAAGTGTCGGTTCTAATGAGGCGTCAATATCACTAAAAAATATCCTTCCTACTCCTGAAGATGGTTCATTAGAACCGAAATGTTATAATTTTGACGTTCTTTTTCATTAGTTTCTCCTCTTTGGATTACCTTACTTTTCAATTTCCTCTCTCTCTCTCTCTATATATATATATATATATATATATATATATATATTGGTATTGGATGTGATGAAAAAATTCAGTGTCAGCTCGTGTGTAAGAGTATAATAAACTGTTAGAATAAAGATAAGAATATATATATATATATATATATATATATATATATAAGTTTTTAGTACCTATAAATTCATGCAGACAAATGGCAACTGACATATGCAATAAGCAGATAACAATAAATGAAAAAAAAAACAAAAAAAAAAATATTGTAAGTTCAAGAGCCCTTTCTCCAATATTTGTCAAGCGAACCTATCAGAAATCGTATATACAATGTAAACAGATTATTTGATTAAAAAGGGTTGGGTGGGGGAATAAGAATGCTTCAGTAATACCAAGGGGGAAGAAAAAATTAATTAAACCACCCGTAGTCAAGTGACAATTATCTCCTATTAAATTTAAAGAGTGCTTTTCATTTTGCTTGCACACACACGCATACACACACACACACACACATATATATATATATATATATATATATATAAACATGTAGATAAATACGTATATATATATATATATATATATAAAATTAATTTGTTTACACGCATATATAAAAAAATTTACATATATATATATATATATAAAATAAAAATTTCTGTCCACACACACACACACACACACATATATATATATATATATATATATATATATATATATATAGTATTAATTTCTGTTTACACATAAACATACACTAGGTTTGTTTTGGTTTCTTAGTTTAATGACATAACAACTGTTGTGAAGTAAAACCTCGTGGTCACACTCTTATTTGTAGATTTCTCCAAGGTATTTAATTTTATAAATAGATGGAAGATGGAGGAAATACTTCTAGCCTATAGACACCCCAATGAAATCGTTGCAGTCATAGTGATGCTCTATAAATACATACAAGCAAAAGTTCGCTCACCAGATGAAGACACAGATTTCTTTGACACACACGCAGGATTTCTGCAAGGGGACAATTCGCCATATACCTTTCATAAGCCACCTAGACTACATACTTCAAACTCAATTGATTTAATGAGAGAAAAGGCTTTACACTGGAAAAGGCGTGAAGCAGATGATACTCAACACAAATGTACACGGACGCGGACGAGGTAGATCACATAGAGCTTTTGGCAAATGCACACGCTAAGGCCGAATCCCTGTGGAATAGTCAACAGCGGCCAGCAGGTGGCATAGATGTCCATGTGAACGCCGAAAAATCAGAGCACATGTTTTTAATCAAAATCAAAAAGGAGATATCTCTACACTAAATTGTGGCTTTTTTTTAACGAGTGGATAAATTCACTTACCTCGGGAGCAGCGTCACATCTACGGAAAATGATATAAATAAGCGACAACGAAAACATGGAAAGCTATCGATAGGTTATCGGTCATATGTAAGTCAGACCACCCGATAAAATAAAACAATTTTTCCAGTCGGCGGTGCTGTCCATTGAACTCTATAGATGTACCTGTAGTATAGCCACAATTAACGCCATGTACGAAATAGACATATAATGTTCATAACGATAGAACATAGGAATCTCAAAATTCAAAAACACGTAACGA
>OY757929.1:43790351-43922851 GCA_963585895.1 Sepioteuthis lessoniana | reverse complement strand
TACTGGTTGAAATGTTTTCATTAAAAGAAAGAAGATTAAAAGAAAGCGGTTGAACTCCAGAAAATGTCCAGACTTTGAGACAATCTATAAATAAAGGTTTCAATAGCAAACGCATCATATGCACTGGTCCATCTCATTATTGTAACTGATTGTATTTGAATAGAAAAGAAAGATATTTGTTAGATGGAGCTACCATTACCACTTGCACAAGTTAACTTGACAAGTGACAGAT
The DNA here is from genome assembly GCA_963585895.1 of Sepioteuthis lessoniana. NCBI lineage: Eukaryota > Metazoa > Mollusca > Cephalopoda > Myopsida > Loliginidae > Sepioteuthis > Sepioteuthis lessoniana. The sequence continues at coordinate 43,922,619 of OY757929.1, read as the reverse complement.
AAACTGGGCAGGTATTTCTTCCGCACTCTTCATTCAAAGTTATTTGTTTACGCACTGTTTAATGATCAAATATTTCTATTTCAAACAATTCAATTTAGCAAAAGTCATTTGTTTACACAGTTAAATAATCAAACAGTTTTATTTCAAACAATTCAATTTTGCAAGTCATTTGTTTGCCTTCAGTTTAAATGTCAAACATTACTATTCGACACATTGATTGGACCTTTTCCGGGTATACCACTCCGGGCCAGATTGGACTTAGGGGCGATGGCAATGAATAGGTACTCAGCATTCCCCAAAGCTCCAGTATTACAGCAAACTCACCATCAAGGGATTTAATGTTATTGTAACGTAATGGCCAACGGATTTCGGTTCAAGTTTAGTTGGGCTGAGAGCCTTTCGGCTCGGCGCGTGGGTTAGTTGGGTGGAACATTGAGGCAGATGTTAACGCAGGCGCGCTCGGGCGGATGGAGGTGTCACTCAGATGTCACAATAGTCCGAGACGAAACGGGTGATGGAGTGCGAGTGACGTCACGCACCGGAAGCGCGCAGAGGTTTGTGGAGAATTGAAAGAAAGTTAGAGAGTTGAATACTAGACGTCAAACAAGGAGGATAGACTTTTGGAGCTCGCAGACGTGGGGCGAACTTGTGCCCTATGGAGGCCGCTCGAGATGGGGGCCAAATGAATAAGACGGCATAGAAGATTGTGTGTCTCCACCTTATGCCGAAACCTTCAACTCAAAGTTAATAAAAAGGTTTCGTACCTGAACAAGAAGTCGTTACGTGTTTTCGAATTTCGAGATTCCTATGTTCTTTATATGTTCTATCGTTATGAACATTATATGTCTATTTTGCACATGGCGTTAATTGTGAATATGGTACATCATATCAGGACACTCGTTGGCGGGTTTTACCTCAGTGCAGAAAAGCAGTTGGTGTATTCTACAGCACCAGCCAACAGGACTCTCTATGTAAGTGTGGGTATGTTTTCGTGTGTCCGCGCACCATTTCTGTGTATGAATGTTTGAGTATATACTTGTATGTATGTATGTATGTATGTATGTGAGTGCATATGTGTGTTAGTGATTATCTCTATTTATTTCGGCACTAGTCTACTGCACTTTACGCTTTGATAAATATTTAAATGACATGCCCACTGTACATGTGGTAAATGTTGTATGAGAAATCTCTATAGACTCAATCAAATACAAATTGTGCTCGTTCAAATACTCATGGTTAGAACTTTCTATTATATTTATGGCCATTACCATATAGAACATACTAGTTATAATTATTTGAACAAACACAGCATCTGTTTCTTATTAACCCCTAACCTCTATGCATGTGTGAATATAATAATGTCTTTTAATCAGTATCTACTTTTTAGTATTTTTATATGCACATTGGCCATTTTAATTATAATTCTTTTTTTGAGCACAGTTCTATTCCACTGAATAAAAGGTGTATGCGTGAGAGCGCTCATTACAGCGCATGCGCGATTGTGTAAATGGATTTTCCATGTTTGCGCAAACTTTGTCATTTTTTTTTAATACTAAATATTTATCGTATATGATGGCCAATGTGCTACATTTTCGATTCAACCATTCCCCACCACTTCTTCACTGATAACCTTTTTGTCATTAAATTAATTGAAATCGTTCTACTTCCATTTGTTAAGCATCCTGGGTTCAGTCAAAAAGAGCAAAGTGCCGATTCATCATCTAGTGATAACATAACATTCGTTGAACGCCGCGGCTAAATGGACGCCATTTTGTGTCGTTTAAAATATTTTATTTTTCAATGTTTTATTTTTATCCTTACACAATATTCATTTCTTTATGGATTGATCATAGCATGAAATTTTTACTCGATTTTTCTTTTCGTAAACAACATCGCTTTTTTGTGTTTCCCGATGTTATCTCTCAATTAGCGAGTCTCTTTCTTTATTTTAAATTATTTTTAATGGATAAAAAAACATATTATATAGATTGGTATACTCTCCTCTTTTCCAAGTTTTTATGCATCAGACCAAATATTCTGAGCTTTTTTTTTTCTAAATGGATATATATCTATGGGTATCATGGTTATTTTCATAATAGAATCAAATTAGATGTATATTCTCCTCATCAAATAATGAAGCTTTATTTTTTTAAGTGGATCCTTCTGCGTCAGTCATTAGGTTACAGTGACAATGTGCCTAACCGGGTTCAGAAATTAAACTGGCAAGTCCAACGTCAAATTCAACATACAAATCCGTACAGAACGACCTAACTCTCCCTACAGCGGACACAGGATGTCGTTTGGAAGACCTACCGGGAGTGATAGATGATAGGGACTAATGGAGAGAAAGAGTCCGAGAAATACGTGCTATCAGTGTGATTGATAATGATTTAAACTCACTTTTTACAAATCTATATTTGAGCAAAAGGCTCAGGATTCAGGGAAAAAAGGTGGAATGTGAATAGGCACCAGATAATGTTAAATTAACTTTTATCCATCATAGCTAGTTTCATTCGCCGATCCACTCATACTTACAATAACTTCACTCATACGATCACGTTCGATCCCACCTTGCACCAAAATACCTTTTGCCTTCTACGGCCAGTACTACTTAAAACCTCAATAATGATTATACACTAAAATTTACAATACTCATTGTTCAAAGAGCAACAGCATCCATGGTGAAGACTGAAACCTATAACCGATCAACGGACGCCTACCACCGTTCTTATGCAATAGACAACTCCATTGCTTGCACAACATATACTTTTCGTTTAGTTGGGAGTTACAAACATCAACTCTGAAAGCAACAAAGGCAATTTAGTTGCAGGTACAGTTTTTAATTTCTAATTTGATTTTGCTATGTTGAAAAAAATTATGGGTGACTACCTGCATGGTTAATTGTTGGTCAGGTGTGAACGGATGGGGTGATTGTCTTTAGATGTTCATTTTATTTATGGTGACTAAATTAATCAAAACTAACATTTACTTTCAGCGGTTTTGCGCCAGTTATGTCACGTGACCATAGATTTTAGGATACATAGCAATACTTAAAAACATTCAATTGATTACAAACAAATGTTTAATACTAAATAAAATTATTCGTATAAGATAGGAGTCAGTGAAACCATTTAACTGTGTTAAAAAAAACATTAGTTCAGGCTCGTTTAAAAATGTTATCAACAAAATATGTTTAGAAATCATAAATTTAATATATATGTATAAAAAAAGGTTTGTCATAAAATAACTAACAATGGTTGATATGCCATGAAACTAAACCAAATCATTATTTTGGGAGTCCCTTTCTCTTCCATCACGAATTAAAAAAACTATATATTGATTACTCATCATACAGTTATCTTCGTGGTAAAAGTCAAATATGAAAAAGCTTATCGTTGATATATATATATGTTTGCGTAGTCATCCCCAGACGGACTACTTCTTAACATAATAAAACATAACAGCCACCAACAATTCCAACATAAGCAAGAGAACTTAACGTATATATATATATATATATATATATATATATATATATATATATATATATATATATATATATATATATATATATATTCTAACAACATTGTTGATAGTCACAATCTCACTTCGTGGGTTTGTGGAGAACCTGATGCGATATAATTTGGAGAGTGGTCAATATCTGTGGTAGAACTATTATTCAATAATAAAAAGAATATATATATTCGTCTTTATATATATTTTTATGTAATAGCTTCCTTGCTATTAAATATATATAAACACTAATATGTATATTTACTTATATATATATATATATATATATATATATATATATATATATATATATATATATGTTTAAATTATGGTATATATATATATATATATATATATATATATATATATATATATATATATATTCGACGATGCTTTTTAAAAAAAGTAAAATACATTTTTTTTCGGAATGTTTTGCCATAAATGTAAACCCTGCATTGTTTGCAATTGTTTTTTAGCAAAAATTATTTCAGTCAACAACAAATGTTAATTTTGAGGCAATTCATAATAGCGGTTAATCAATCCGAGTGCTCCAGTCTTCAGCAGAAATCTGTCATCAAATATATAGAAGCAAAGAAATGCAAACAGTGAGATATTTATAAAATAATGTATGATGTATACAGACAAGCACTTTTTAGTCAAAAAAAAGTTTCCAAATGGGCTGTACATGTGTTTGAGACTATAAGCCAATGTTGAAAAGAATGGAAGTGAACTGGCTCTCCGGTAAAGAAAAAGTCCTTGGCGTAGTGGTCAGTAAAGATGACTAAGCTGATATTCATCTGAGGCATTAGAGGAGTGATCAAAATTATTTATCATGAAAAAGGAGTAAATGTAAAGAAGGTTCCTATTGCCAACTCCTTATGCAAATTCACCTTAATAATTGAATGAACCTTGTATATATATATATGTATATATAGATGTTATCTTGGAAATATTTTTAACGGTACTCTTGTTTCCGATCTAATAATTTTCTTTACCTTTAAATGAATTTTTAAGAACTTTTTATTTAAGAAAAAAGTTTCTAAGATTCTTGGGAGAGAGAATTTTTTCTCACTGGCTTTGATATATATATATATATATATATATATCATCTTTATGTCATGCAACTAGCACGGATTTTCCTGGCCCCCTCTCGCCACTCGTCTCTATTCTTGATCGCTTCCGGAATGTCTTCCATGCTACATCCAGGGCTGTTGTAGATAGGTTCTAGCGGGTCACCCAACCCTTGCTCGTCCGTGCGAACTAGTCAACAGGAGTACATCGTCCTTGCTTCTCCAGCAGCGTCCGGCAGGTCTTGTCTGTCAAACCTGGATGGTTTTCGAGATGAGAGGTAGGTAACCGTACAGCTGTCGTTTTGTGGGATTTTTCCAGCAGGATTTGTTCAATTCAGCTCGTAGCATTTATGTGCAATTTCTGTCATGCTTTTTTTCCATACGCTTAGTCAGCGTCCATATATATATATATATATATATAGAGAGAGAGAGAGAGAGAGTGAGAGAGAATGCGTGTGTGAGTGAGAAAGGGAGAGATAGTGTGTGTGTGAAACTGATGCAGAGTGAAAGTGACCGGGCAGAATCTCTAGTTCTTTACTTCTTAAAACCAGATAGTGAATAGACGCGTAAAGTACAAATGTATATTCTTTTTTTTTTTTTGAATTGCTGGGGACTTTTGCACACGCCTAACACATAAGCAAACCTAAACGTAACTACATACTGCTTTTTGGAGTATTTTGTTGAGTTTGCCTTGGCAAAATAGCAAAGTGATAAGAGCAAAGACTATTAAGTAGACGATATGTTTGACATTTACGTATGTTTATTTGAACAGCGACACACAGGCGTTTGATTGTCTAAATCGCCGGGAGCCTCCGTCTGTCTGCTTTTCCCATCATCACACAGGAAAGCTATTGAGAACTCTACTCACGAAAGACTTGAAAACATTCAATCCCCCCACACACGCACTTTTTGTTTAGAAGGTAAAGAAAACCTTGGTTAACTTCGTTATGTATTTTGCCTCGTAAGAACAGTCTCGAATAATCTATTTAATAATGGCCGGTATTTTTTTTTTCTGACCTGAATCCCATTGAGTCTATTTGAAGAGAAAAAAGTAACAGACAAAAATATTTCAAATTTGGAGGAGCTAGTAGTTATTGCCCGGGAAGAATGTGGCAAAATACCAGCCAGTGGTGGTGTAAGGATTTGTCAAAAAAGATTAAAAGCAATAATCGAGGATAAAGGTTACTCAATTTATTATGAAGACAGTTATTAAATGCCTACATAGAGCAGTTCTACAAGTTTGTCGTCCCAGAAAAAAACGTCTTTACTTAAAGCTAAAACCTTTAAAAAGTAAATTTGGCGACCTTAGTCGAAGGCGACCAGAAGACTCCCTTTTCGATAGCTACCAAAATGAGGTGTAGGGGAGGGCGCGACTCCTTTCTCTGGATTGCTCCACTTTACCTTTGATACGGACCTTATATTGCCGAGGAGATATCTAGTACCATTTTTACAGTCTTTGGTATGACGCGACCTGGGATTGAACCTAGGTCTCCCGGACCATTGGCGCACACTCTACCCACTAACATGCAGATTAAATTATACTAGAAACTATTTAAAATATGAGAGTGAGTATTAGAACACAGTTATATGGTCAGATGAAACAAAACTAAAATTATATAGTCACATAAATCCTCAGTATATACGTTAATACTTTCTTGTGTTGTATCGTATAGTATTGCCCACCCATAAGTACAACTCTAAGAGTTGCTTAAATTTTTTCATAAAAGGGTAATCTTTTTTTCTAAACTAAATACAACAGCATTTTGTCTTCGCCAAAGAAACTACATAATAAAACTCTAAACCAAAGCGATAAAATCTCGCATATAATTTAGCATAAAACAGGAAAAATAGCACATTGAAGTAACGGACATTGGCATAATGGTTAGAGTGTTTGCCAATGGCCCGGGAGACCTGGGTTCAATCTCCGGTCAATCATACCAAAGACTCAAAAAATGGTATCTGATTCTACCTTGCTTAACACTCGGCATTATAAGGTAAGGATCAAGGGTAAAATGAAGCAATCCAGCGAAAGGAGTAGCGCCCTCTCCTAGACCATGGTTCAGTAGCTATTGAAAAGGGAACCTTCGGGTCACCCTCGACTACAGTCGCCAACTTTATTTCTCTCCAATAAAAATGATTGTAAAACATACAGTGTGTCTATAATACATCAACTTACTGAATAATGCAATTTCCAGTCAAATATACGACTTTGTATTTGTACCATAGAATCTGCCTTCACTCTCTGTACGATGTTTGTGCTTGAATGTATGCTTGATGAAGGGAAGTAACTGCTGCTTGCTGTTTAAAAAATCCCTTTCGAGAAAAAATGTTTTCTAATATTATGGTAGTAAACAATATACTAGATTTAAGGCTTGAATGCATACGTATACAAAAACTAAGTAATTCAAGTAAATTAAAACCTGCAATTAAAACCTTGAAAAATTAACTTTAACATAGAAAAGTAAGTAAAGTAAAGTTGGCGACCATAGTCGAGGGTAACCCGAAGGCTCCCTTTTCGATAGCTACAACATCAAGATGTAGGGGAGGGCGCTACTCCTTCCCTGGATGGCTCTACTTTACCCTTGATCCGCACCTTATAATGCTGAGTGTTAAGCAAGGAGGCATCAAGTACCATTTTTTGAATCTTCGGTATGACTCGACCTGGGATTGAACCCAGGTCTCCCGGGCCATTGGCGAACACTCTAACCGCTACGTAAAATCATGAAATCCTTCTTTTTTTTTCACAAATATCCTTATTTTCGGTATCTTTTTCTCGTTCGTCATGGATATTCATCAGTTTTTAAGAGAAACTAAAGGACGACTTTTTAAAGCAAAAATACCCTTGGCTAATCCCCATACACTTAGTTTTAAGACCAAAGTAAACAAAATGAGCAAATATAAGCAAAATGTTAAAATTCCGATGAGAACCGAAATCTTCTGAAATGATGACGTCATATCAGCTGGTGATGATTTTTTTGACCAATTGGTTACAGTCACTGCAACACCAATGGAAGAAGTGTGTGAACCACAAAGAAGGTTATTATTATTCATTGTGAATAATGTTCCCAATGAAAAGCTTTTAATAGTCCTGATTACTAAATTCAATATTTTTTGCAGCTTAAAAAAGTTTATTGATTAACCATCATTTTTCCAATTCAGTAATTTTTCTAATAATATATATATATATATATATATATATATATATATATATATATTTATAAAATTTATGAACAAATCATTAAAGCAAACTTTATGACCGCCTTTAATGGCCTTTAAGTGACTAGTTTATAATTCTAGAGAATTGTTTTGATAATTTCAACTACAGGACATTTGTATTGTCATTCAATATTTTTTTCTACTTTACTTTCCCTTTTTTAAAAATTCTATATGATCTCAAGTATTTTTCTCTAAAATAACGGACACTGGCATAATGGTTAGAGTGTTCGCCAATGGCCCGGGAGACCTGGGTTCAATCTCCGGTCGAGTAATACCAAAGACTCAAAAAATGGTATTTGATGCTACCTTGCTTAATACTCGGCATTATAAGGTAAGGATCAAGGGTAAAATGAAGCAATCCAGCGAAAGGAGTAGCGCCCTCTCCTAGACCTTGGTGTAGTAGCTATCGAAAAGGGAACCTTTGGGTCACCCTCGACTACAATCGCCAAATCTATTTCTCTAATAAAAATAATTATAAAACTTGCAAGGAACTAAACATTTCAAATTTCAAGCTAATAATAATAATCTCTAGTGAACAATTGTAGTTTTATGTAGCTATTTTTAATACAGATAATTTCCAGCAAATGCTTTTATGTAATCCTTTCAAACGTTAATTATTCTTTTTATAATATTTATTTTCCCACACAATTAAATCATTCAAGTATTCCTATCCAATATTTGTGGGGAAAATATCCGTAGTGTAATGGCCAATGTGCTGGACAGTGATGTTGAAACTAAAGAGTTTGAACTCCAGTCACGCTATTATGTTCATCTTTGAGCTAATTCCATTAAGAAAGGTAGAAACCCCCTTATTTCCCCAGCTATTGGTCAAAAGTCCCACTTGTATTCTCCTAAAAGGACGGCGTCGGCATTAAATATCCCTCAAAGTGAATCTGAAGAAAGTCACACATTTTCAAAATAGATGTATTCGACCCATAGATGTGACCCTAACCGGTAAAACAACTCCGAGTCAGAGTGGAGCTGAGAGTAATGGCACTGAAGATGTAATCCACATTCAAGAACCCAAGGCTGATTATCGGACATAATTTCGTGAAATAAACAACATCCTTTTTTTCTTTTTACCGGTCTTACCTATCTGTAGGATATATAAGTAAGTTGGTTGACCGTAGTTGAGGGCAACCCGAGGGCTCATTTTCAATAGCTACAACACAAAATGGCGGGCGCTTTTCTTTTCTTTTCCTCTTGATCCGTACAGTATAATGCTGCTTATACAGTCTGCATATTCTAAGCCCCACTGACAGAATTATTTTAAACAAAGACATTTATCGAAAATTGTTTGGTACATGATTTCTGTTAGAACGCATTTCGAGCAGTTATCTTTGTTGGAAATAGAATCGACAAACCGAGTTCAAATTCAGGTCAAGGATTATTTTATTTTTACTTTTTTTCCCGTTTCACTTAGAGCGAATGCTCATAGAACGGCACGAACCCATCCATTCAACCTCACTACGACCACCAGCTATGGATAAATAGGTAGGCCTATTCGGGTTTTGTTCAGTAATTATTCAAGAAAGAAAACTATGTATCCAAACTAGTTTTACCCCGCTTCAAAATCCACTTTGTGCCACATCTTGCACGACGCAGGGTTTTGGGTAAATACATACAATATTGGGGAAAATATTTCAGATGATGACGTCATATCTGCAATTGATGACTTTTTGACTAATTAATGGCTTTCATTTACTACAACACCGATGTAAGTATTGTGTCTCACAAGGCTATAGTGAAAAATAATCCCCGTTTAGTTACATTCCAAGAGAGTATGTTGGTCAGCCAATGAACTTTTCAGTCAAATATCATACTACATATTTTAGAATAAACCATAAACTATTTTATTGTTTGTAATGTGCTTCCTTTGATAAATATACATTTAAAATCTGTAATAAATTTCTAGATTTTTTTCACTAAAATATTTTTTCTTAAAATTGTTAACGTTTATCAGTGGATGTTATATTTTTGTAATTTTTTTTACTATGTGGCCAGATTTAATAAAATGTCTTAACAATTAGGAGACATTTTAATATGTCTTTTCAATATATTATGTGGCCGGATTGATTAAAACGAGTTAACTATTAGGAGACATTCTAATATTGCCTTCAATAAGTTTCCAGACTTTTTTTTGTACAGGCATCTAAAATTGTCGTAGACTCTTGAAAATTCAGTATGTTATTGCTATACATCTTATGGGATGACTGACAACTTTTTATGATTTCAGATTCAAATGAACAGCTATAGCAGGAATTGGAATACACCCTTATTGTCACAGCTGGTTAATTTCAAAAATGCAATCTGGACGTGAGGACACTTTAGAAGAACGATATGCAATAAAATTCTGTTTGAAACTTGGAAAAAATGCCACAGAAACGTATGGAATGCTTCAGACTGCTTTTGGAGCATCTTGTATGAATCGAGCATCAGTTTCTGAGTGGCATAAGGGATTCAATGAAGGTAGGAAGTCTGTGAGGGAGGATGAGAGATGTTGGAGGAGTAAGGAAGTCAGAACACCAGAGATGGTTGGCTAAATAAAGAATTTCATGGATAAGGACCGTCGTGTATCTATAGAGACAATAAGTGCACAGTTTTATGTCAGTGGGGGAATTGTACACACAATTAATGGCGTGGAACTGAAAATGCGGAAGATTTGCGCCAAGTTTGTCCCAAGAGTGCTCAGAGAAGATCAGAAAGAAAGACGTTGTCATGAAAGCAGGGAGATGGTCGAGCTGATCAATTCAGATCTCGCAGTTCTTGATGCTCTGGTGACCTGTGATGAAAGCTGGATCTATTGCTATGACCCAGAGAGCAGAGTTCCCAGTGGAAGCTTGATGGCTCTCCCAGACCCAATAAGACCAGACAGAGCAAATCCAACCACAAACTTTTGATGATCCCTTTTTTTGACAGCACTGGCATGATCTACATGCACTGGGTTCCCACTGGACAGATAGTCAACAAGGAATACTATGTTGAGGTTTTAAGGGAGTTCAGGAATAGATTCCGTCGGAATAGGCCATCACTCTTCAAATCAGGTCAGTGGCTTTTCCACCAGGACAATGCACCAGTTCACAACTCCATCTTTGTCACAGACTATTTGACCAAGATGGACGTCAAGACAGTTCCTCACCCTCCCTATAGTCCAGACATTGCTCTCTGTGACTTTTGGTTTTTCCCTAAGTTCAGAGGCTGTCGTTATGAGACAATTGAGGAGATGAAAGAGGCTGTGACGAAGGTCATTGACACGCTCACACAAGAGGACTTCCATGGGGCCTTCCAGAAGTTGTTGGACCGGTACAACAAGTGCATTGGAGCTGGAGGAGATTCATTCAAAGGGAACTAGAGTTTCATGTGTGTACTAAAAAGTCTGAAAACTTATTGAGTGATCCTTGTATGTCTTTTCTAATTAATATCTTGCCGGATTTAATTAAGCATATTAACAATGGGGTCATAGTTTTATATGTCATTTTTACTCGATCGAGACATTAGAAATCCCGATTTCAGTTTCTGTGTAGAGGTTCCATTGAACAGATAAAGTGATAAAATAAATGATTCTGAGTCGTTTAATTTCAATGTGTGAGTCGATATTGATAAGGAATTCTTTTCTATTGGGAGTTGGTTGGCCTCTTTCTTTAAACACAGGGTACTATTTACCAACCCCTCCGCTCGGGCAGGATATGACACAAAGTCAATTTTTAAGCGGAGTTTAACAGGTTTTGAATTCAGAGTTTTCCTTCTCCTAGACTAGTTGCCTCCCCAAGGCTGAAGAACCTAGTCCGTCCTACTATTTACCCATAGCTGGAGGGAGAATAAGGGGGTTCATACCTTTCCCAAGGGTATTTGCCCGAAAGTGAACGTAATAGCGCGACTGGAGTACGAACTCGCGTACTACGATTCCGCAGCTCATCGCTTTAACCATTACACCACGAGGACACCCCCCAACACAGGGTAGTCTATTTTTTGTTTGTATCCACTGATATCTGTCATGTTCCATCACAACTCTCCGTTATATTTTGCTTTCTTTCTTTTTTTCTTTTTTTCTTTCTTTCTTGCTTTTATTTTCAACCTGTCTTTGTTTATTTTTTTATCTTTTTATCAATATTTCTTTTTTCTTCTTTCTTTCTTTCTTTCTTTCTTTCTTTCTTTCTTTCGTTGTTTATTTGTTTATTCTTATATTCATTTCTATTAATTTATTTGTTTAATTACCGATTTATTTTAACCTTTTCTTTCTTTCTTTCTTTCTTTCTTTCTTTCTTTCTCCAGTCATTTATTGATTTATTTTTAATCTGTCTATCTTTATTCATCTCTTCATTATCAATCTTTATTTCTTTTTTTCATTCTTTCCTTTTTCTTTCTTTCTTTCTTTCCTTCTTTGTATATCTATTCATTTATTACTCTTTCTTTCTTTCTTTCTTTCTTTCTTTCTTTCTTTTATTTACTTCTTTCATTTTTTTAGTTACTTTTTCTATTTCATTCATTCATTCATTCTTTCATTTTGTGTTCACTCATTCTTCTGAAATTATTTGTCGAAATTCTATAATAAAGGTTTTCATCAATCCAAAATACATCATTTTCGAAGTAAGCTACGGAATTGGTATTCAGGCTTGTAAATCCATCAGTCTAGTTCCACGTCACCTACGCTTAACCAATTATTTTTAAACGTTTAGGGAATTTAACAGAACATCACTGACCATCAATAAGTAAGCTCCAAAAATGGTATTTATATTTCTTTATGAAACGTTAATTTTTTTCTTAGTCAAAAAGATACTAGTTTTTTTTCTAAAGGAACTTTATACTATCAAACTCTATAACCACAGATACCATTATGTAGCAGGCCAAATGTAAGTCTCCATATTATATATATATATATATATATATATATATATATATATAAATATATATACTTCGGCAGCTGTGTCTCATCGAGAGAAAGTGATTTCAAAATGCACCAAGCCAGGATGTGGATTGCTATCGATACGCTATCGATCATATATAAATCTGATCAATCTGATGAAATAAAACAGTGGTTAGGTCAATACTACTGTATAGATGCACAACATGGACGCTAACAAAAAGCATAAAGAAAAAGCTAGAAGAGAACTGCTCAAAAATGCTACGAACTCTATTGAAAAATCCTGGAAGCAACACTCTACGAAACAGCAGCTATATGGACACTTACCTCCCATTTCTAAAATCATCCAAGTAAGACAAACAAGATATGCGGAATACAGCTGGATAACCAAAGACAAACTCATAAGTAACGTTCTCTTATGGACCTTTTCACATGGACGTGCCAGTTTTGGCCAACAAGCCAGAACTTAACTACAACAGATCTGTGTGGACACAGGATGTAGTTTGGAGCACCTACTTGGAGCGATAGGGAAGGATGGAGAAAGAGAGGGGGGGTTGGAAAGTCCGTGGTGGCAGTGAGATGTGATGATATATACATATATATATATATATAAAAGTAAAGTCGGCGACCGTAATCGACGTTGACCCGAAGGCTCTCTTTTCAATAGTTATTGCACCGAGGTGTCGGAGAAAGCGCAACTCTGAATTTTTCTACTTTACCCTCTTGGATTAAAGCACATGCATTCCGTCTTCTCTGTTGACATGGAGGTCTATGCCAGCAGCTGCTCGTTCCGGACTATGAAGCAGGTGGGTAAATAAGGAATATACTTTCTATATAACTGAAATAGCGCGAATCTTTGGGTATTATGAATTTAAAGGGAACAGATACTAAAAATTCAAGGAAGAAGCATGCAAGATCGAACCCACGTGCAAACCGGATTTTTATCAAAAAACAACGTTATAGTGAAAAAAGTAATGTTTCGTGCATAACGTACAGATTTCAATTTTATGAGTACAGTTAAAGTAATGGGAATTATCTAGATTTGGTTTTGTTTCTTTGTTTAATCGCATATCAACCTTTGTCGGTTATTTAATGCCAAAGCCATTCTCCAAGAAGAATAGTAGTGGTACTATTTAACCCATAGCTGGAAGGATAAAGGGGTTCATATCTTTCCCTAGGGTATTTGCCAAAAGTGAACGTAATAGCGCGACTGGAGTATCGAACTCGCATACTACGATTCTGCAGTCCATCGCTTTAACCATTACACCACGAGAACACCCCTTAATTTTCTAGAGTGGAATTTCTAAACATTTGATACATTTGTTTTTGTTTGTTTGTTTGGGTTTTATGGCAAACCAACCTTTGTAGATTATTAGATGCCAAATACATTTTTTATCATATAAACAGTTCTTTTTCAAACAATTCAGTTTAACAAAAATACAAAGTTTAGCTGTCAAAACGAGTTCTTTTTCCAGCTATTCAGTTTAGTCAAACATTTCTAATTCAAACAATTCAGTTTAGCATAAGTACGCAGTTAAGTTCTATTTGACCCATAGATAGGACACTTATCAGGTGCTACCACTCCGGGACAGAGTGGACCTGGGAGCAATGGCAATGAAGGGGGTCCGCATTGCCCAAAGCTCCAACATTATTGGCAACTGACCGTTAGATCGTTTAGTGTCATATCGAGGTCACTCTTGGTGAAGGGATGTCTTACCCCTCTACAGAGAAGCAGTCGGTATATTCTGCAGCTTCAGGTGATAGGACCTTTGATACATTTGTTGACAAGAATATCGGTGAATAATGATTTTATGTCGAAACTGGCAAGAAATTTATTTTCTCTGTTTATCTTCTTTGTTTTGTAGAGTAAATCACCGGAGTTCTCGATTTGCGAATTACTAGTCGTGCCTAAGAGAAGGGAAAACATTTTAACTGAAGATTGTTAGTGCTACCAGTTCGGTTACTTTTAAGACACACCACGTATATAAGCAAGAAGCATTTAGAGAGGCGTTGAAATTTTATTTTTTGGTAAAATTTAAAAAGTGCTGTGTTTTAGAGTGGAAAAGTGTGGCAAATTTAGAAGAGGTTTACTGTCAATGGTCAGGAATTATAAAAGAAATTCAGGGTAGGTTAGGGCTATAACACATAAAATAAATTGTAAATCTCAGCTTAAAGATTCATGTAAACCGTCTAAATCTTGTAATTCTCATTAAAAATATATTTCAGAGTTCTACAGATAACGAAATCAATCAGCTTGATTGATCAGCTAAAAAGAAGTAGGGGGGGGTGAGAAGAAGAGTTAAGTGATGTTCAGTTTCTCTGGATGCCATCAAAATATTTATTATATTCACCAGCGGGCTTCAACCTTATTGAGAAAGAAAGAAAGAAAGAAAGAAAGAAAGAATGAAAGAAAGACAAACAAAGTAAAGGACGAAAGACAAAGAAATTAAAGGACGAGAGAAAAACAAATTAAAGGACGAAAGAAAGAAAGAAAAACAAAGTAAAGGACGAAAGAAAGAAAGAAAAAAATCAATTGTGGATTTTCAATTAAATGAATAAATAGATAAATAAATAAAGACGTAAACATAGAAAAACGAAGAAAGAAAAACAAAGAGAAATAAATTTTGAAAAATGAAGGAAAAAAATACAGTTGTAAATAAAAATAAAAATTATCAGACCTAACCGATAAAATGAAACGCAGTTTCTTCCAGGCTGCGGTCGCATCGATACTGCTATATGGATGCACTACATGGACTCTAACAAAACGGCTGAAGAAGAAGCTAGACGAAAATTACACAAGAATGCTGCGAGCAATCTTGAACAAGTCCTAGCGGCAACACCCCACAAGACACCAACTATACAGTCACCTGCCTCCTATCACGAAAACTATTCAAATTAGACGAACCAGACATGCAGGACACTGCAGGAGAAGCAGGGACGAACTCATAAGTGATGTACTCTTATGGACCCCCACACATGGCCGTGCAAAAGCAGGACGACCAGCACGAACATACATTCAGCAACTATGTGAGGATACAGGATGTTGAGGCGATGAACGATAGGGAAAAGTGGCGAGAGAGGGTCAGGGATATCCGTGCTTCCAGCACGACATGATGATGATGATGATGATATCAATATGAATTACAAAAAAAAAATGAGAAAGAAAAAAAACAAAATAAAAGAAAGAAAGGTAAAAAACGAATAAAAATAAACAATGGTGAGTATAGACCTACATAACAAAGAATAGATTAATGTTTAAAAAGCAAGCGAAATGTCCTTGATTTTAGGTAGATATGTTAATCCATACATAATGCATATTATCATTTCTGCCTCTACTATGATTGTTTTGACTGAAGACTTTTTCATTTCCAAAATCATTTTCAGCTAAACTATTTCGAAATCACGAAAGAGTTGTTTAGATTTACTAACTTACGGATTACTATGAAGGGAGTGTTTTTAGAATTTAGGAGAATGATAAAGGGAAAAATCAATAACTTTAGAATGAAAAATTCTCAAATGTCATGTGACTTCTATGTCGGAGAAGAAAATATAAAAAAGCCCCTGGCAGGAATCGAACTGTTAGGGCAGATGAACGAATCTTCGCTTTGTGGTGTTAGAAGAAAACTTGGCCAGCAGAATGTCATTAATTTAAAAATAAAACATTGATTTTCCGTTACTCTTAAAATCTTTTGACGAACTTTTGTATTTTAAATAAAGACTTTTTAATTCCCAAAATTATTTTCAGCAAAACTATTTCAAAATCACGAAAGATTTGTTTAAATTTACTGCGCTACTCTATATATCACTCATGACCTCTCAATGGACGAAAATTACGCACTTGATATAGTCTGAAAGCGCTAAGCAAGAACAGTTACCGTCCTCAATACAACCGGAAAGATATTAGTTGTAAAATATGACCAGCCTTTGCGAAAATAAACTCTCAAAATAAGGCAGTAAACATAGACCATAAAGATGATATAGGATAACATGAAACTAGCTCAGGATGTAAGTTCGATAAATAAGGCACACAATAGCAAGATAACGGACTTTAACTAAGTTAAAAACGTAGGGTGCATTTGTTTGTGTTCTGTTTTTTTTTTTTTTATTACCGCTGTTCATGAACTGTTACTATGACTGTTATTGTTCACCTCTGTCAGGCATGCAGATAATAAAAAAAGCCACAATATACTACACATGATAAAATATTGATATTGAATCAAAATATGAAACAACGTGGGACACAAACAACAGTCTTGGGTGTCGTGATTGGCAGGTGCTCTCCTGATAGCCAATGTGGGAGACCTGATTCTCATCCTGGGAATGTTGGCTGTTCCTTTTTCAGGTACACGAATGACAAGTTAAGAAACCACACCAACCAGAGACATAAACACAAAGCATGAACTCGGGAAGACAACTAAATTGCACTACACTGCTATTTTAGGAGCAACCCTACACTAAGAGGATAAAGGAAAGCAATGATAGAGACCTGGCCAGAATGTGCTGGTTATCAGACAACAAGTCAAAGACTTGCCGATCAAGTCAGTCCAATAATAAAGAAAGTTGTTTTCTGACCTGGAAATACTAGAAATACACCTGAAAATTAATAATGAAAAATATAGTAATACAGTACCTGAAACATCAGGTATTAACAATGAAAAATAGCTCTACCAAAATTAACCGCCAACATCGGAAAATGGAAACACCACACAACCAAACAACGCACAACCAAACAATCCCGAACAAACACTGACGCAAGAACAAAACGGGAATCTAGAAAATTTAAAGAGAATTATGGACATTGAAAAGATTACCATCATTAAAATATATAGAATCGAGAAAAATTAAGAGGGAAACTAATAAAATAAATCAAGTCCTACCTAATATATCAACGAATAATATAACTGAATTAAATGAACTAATCTATGTAGGAGTGAAATTAGTTTGAGAAAATTGGCATCCCCTCAAAAAGCACGTAAAGAAAATCAAAACAAGGATGGGAAATTCGACTGGAAACGCAGTTACAAATCTACAGAAACAGGCCAAAATGATAAAACAATGGAAAAACTCTGGAACATGTAGGCACAAAAAGGAAAAGGCTATACAATAAGAAAAAATAACAATACAACTTGAGGAAATAAACTAGAAAATTCTGAGGAAAGAAGGAAGACTGAATATTGACAAAGGGTAAAACAATATAAGCAAAACAGGTCATTCCAAAACAACAAAAGAAAATTCTGCTAATAACTGGTAGGAGATAACGCGAAAACATACCAACAACTGGATATAAAAGAACCCGAACGATTTTGGACAAATATATGGCAACCTAAAACAGGCCGAATGGATAAACAATATGACTAAAGAATTAAAATGATTCGAAGAAGGCCCGAAAGCGGAAATACATATAGATTTACTCAAAACGATACTAAAAAAATATCAAACAGGAAAGCGCCAGGCCATGATGGAATACATAGTTTCTGGTTAAAGAAATTCACCTCCATACACGACAAATAAGCACTAGAAATGGACAGAGGCCTACAAGGAACACACGTATCCGAATGGGTGACCAAAGGAAAGACCACATTGATCCAAAAGGACCCATGCAAAGGAACAGCTCCAAACAACTACAGACCCATAACCTGCTTACAGATGATGTGGAAAATATTAACAGCAGAAGAGATTTCCTACTCGCTAACAAGCCACAGATTGTTCGCTATGGAGCAGAAAGGATGCTGCAAAGGTTCCAGTGGCACAGCAGAGTCACTTTGCATAGATAAACACATCCTGAGAGCAAGATCAGACGGAAAAATCTAACTAGGGCCTGGATTAACTACAAAAAGGCAAATGATTTATTCCCGCAAAACTGGATAATAAACTACCTCAAAATGTATAAAATATTACATGAAGTCAGAGAAAACCATGAAAATCTGGAGAGTGGAATTGACAGCTGGAGAAAGAAAGTAAGCTGAAGCAAAGATCCAAAGAGGTATATTTGGAAGAGATTCCCTATCACCGTTTCTATTCATAATTGCCATGATGCCTCTTAACCACAAATTCAGAAAATGCATAGCTAGATACAAACTTAGTAGATAACTAGAAAAAATCAATCACCTAATGTACATGGATAACATAAAACTATTTGCAAAAAAATGAAAAAGAACTGGAAACTCTAATACACGCAGTTAGAATATACAGTCAGAACATAAGAATGGAATTTGGCTTTGAAAAATGTTCCATGCTAGTAATGAAAAGCGGTGAACGACATATGACTGACGGAATGGAACTACCAAATCAAAACATGATAACAATGCTCGAAGAAAAGAAAACATACAAATATTTGGGTATCTTGGTGGCTGACACCATCAAACAAGTGGAAAAGAGAGAAAAAATTAAGAAAATATCTCCTCGAGACAAAACTAAGTAGCAACCTTATTAAAGGAATAAATACCTGGGTTGTACCCGTCGTTAGATATCCGGGACCCATTTTGAAGTGGACCACAGAATTTAAACAAATGGACCAAAGAACAAGGAAAATAATAACCATGCATAAAGCATTACATTCCAGAGACAACGTTGAGAGACTATATGTATCAAGAAAGAGGAGAGGAAAGTGACTTGCCAACATTGAAGACAGTCTTGATGCATCGATACACCGACTCGAGGACTACATAGAAAAACACGGAGGAGGACTGATTACAGCCATCAAAAACGATACTGAAAACACGATGGACAACAGAATGACAATAACTCGGAAACAAAAATGGGAAGAAAAACAACTCTCTGTGCGTTTTAAACGACTAATAAACAACATCTCGCTCGACGTGTTTGAGAAAAAGAAACTTTAAAAGTGAAACAGAATCTCTCCTAATCAATCAATCACATAATAAGCGAATGCAGCAAATTACACAGAGGGAGAATTAGACTAGACACGACTGGGTAGGCAAAGTGATCCACTGGGAGATGTGCGAGAAATTGTAATTTAACCATACGCACAAATGGTATATGCACCACCCAGCAGTTGTACTGGAGAATGACACACACAAACTCCTATGGGACTTTGACATACAA
This sequence comes from Sepioteuthis lessoniana, assembly GCA_963585895.1. Classification (NCBI taxonomy): domain Eukaryota; kingdom Metazoa; phylum Mollusca; class Cephalopoda; order Myopsida; family Loliginidae; genus Sepioteuthis; species Sepioteuthis lessoniana. Next base: position 43,902,894 of record OY757929.1, on the reverse strand, counting down.
ACGGATCACCTAATTTCGGCCACAAGACCAGACCTTATAATAATCAACAAAAAAAGAGAACTTGCAAAATTGTTGATTTTGCTGTCCTGGCCGACCACACAATAAAACAGAAAGAAAGCGAAAAGAAGGATAAGTATCACGACCTTGCTAGGGAATTGAAAACACTATGGAACATGAAGGTGACAATTGTACCAATCGTGATTGGTGCTTTTGGTACAGTCACCAAAGGATTATTAAAGGGACTGGAGGACTTGGAGGTTGGAGGACGAGTGGAGACCATGCAAAATACAGCAGTATTAAGAACGGCTAGAATACTGAGAAGATTCCTGGAGATTTGCTGTCACTCAAACTCTAACAAAAGACCATCAGCTCTAACTGAAGTGAAAAACTCTCAATGAGTGATATAATAATAATGATAATAATAATGTGTTAAGTAGTACCGATAGACCCCAGAGTGATATTAAAAGAAAGCGAAGATTGATAGGTATGTTGATAAGTATGTTGATCTTGTTAGAAAAATAAAAAACTATCAAACGTTAAGGTGGCGGTGATGCTAATTTAATTTGTGCTCTTGGAACAATTTCTTAAGGATTTGTAAAGGGACTGCTTGACATGGAAATAAGAAGGCATGTGGAGACCATACAGACTAGAGCATCATTATGATTAGCCAGAATACTGAGAAGAGTCACGGGGACTTTAGGAGATTAGCTGTCTCTACAAATCCAGTCAAAAAACATCAGAGAACGCCGGTGTGAAAAACTCTCTTAGAATGACATAGTAAAAAGTTATAGGACATGAAAGTGATGTCTTACCAATTATAATTAGTGACTTTGGAACGGTCCCTAAAGGCTTGTTAACGAAACTCTGCCCCCTATCACGAAAACTATTCAAGTTAGACGAACCAGACATGCAAGACACTGCTGGAAAAGCAGGGACGAACTCATAAGTGATGTACTCCTATGGACCCCCACACATGGCCGTGCAAAAGCAGGACGACCAGCACGAACATACATTCAGCAGCTATGTGAGGATACGGGATGTTGTCCTGAAGACCTACCTATTCCGATGAACGATAGGGGGGAGTGGCGGAAGAGAGGGTTAGGGATATCCGTGCTACCAGCGCGATATGATGATGATGATGATTACTAAGATTGGCCCAATGACTGTGACGAATCCTGAAGACTTGAGAAGACTTGGTGTCACTTGGACACCAGTGAAAGATTATCAGCTAATGCTGGCGTAAAAAAAAGTCATTAGGATTATCATAACAATAGTAACTCATTATAAAGTCTTTAAGTAAAGTAAGTAAAGTTGGCGACCTTAGTAGAGGGTGACCCGAAAGCTCCTTTTTAATAGCTACTACACCGAGGTGTAGGGGAGGGCGCTATTCCATTACGTGGATTGCTCCACTTTACCCTAGATCCTTAGGTTATATAATACTGAAGGTTAAACAAGGCAGCACCAAGTACCATTTTTTAGTCTTTGGTATGACACGACCTGGGATTGAACCCCGGTCTCCAAGACTATTGGCTAACATTCTACTCATTAGGCCAATGGTCATGTTTATTATTCTTTTAGAACTAATTATATTAAAATGAAAATTAATACTACACAACAGAATAGCAAGTGTAGGTTATGTGGCGATAGAGATAAAACTTTTAATGATGATGATGATCACCATCATGTCGTGCTACTAGCACGGATTTCCTAGACCCTCTCTCACCACCCGTCTCTATCGTCCATTGTTCCCGATAGGTGTTCCAAGTCACACCTGTATCGGAACTGTGCTGTTGCTGATAGGTTCTAGCTTGTCGTCCATTTGTGGTGGTCCACTGGAGTACATCGCTCATGAGTTCGTCCTTACTTCTCCTGCAATATCCTGCATGTCTGATTCGTCTAATTTGGATGGTTTTTGTGATGGTTGGAAGGTGGCTGTACTGTTCCTATTTTGTATGGTGTTGCCTGCGGTATATGTTCAATACAGCCCGCGATATTTATGAGTAATTGCTGTCAATCTTTTTTCCATATGCTTAGTGTCCATGTGGTGCATCCACATAGCAGTATTGATACGACCGCTGCTTGGAAAAAATAGACAGGTCTGACTGCCATATAGCCGATAGCCAATCGTAGCTGTTCATGCCTTTGCTAGTAGCGTGTTGATGTCCTTTTCGTTTGATGAGACGCTGCTTCCGAGTTTGGGGAACGTTTTAGAGGACCACTATTTAGTGTGGAAATTTCGCCTCTTTGATTCACACGTGTTCTGTTTTGTCTGCGTTGATATGGAGGCCTATATAGCAGGGATTCTGTCTTAGAGGGTGTATTTGCAAGAAAGCGCCATGACATCGGCTTAATCAGCGTCCTTAATAGTTTGTACAGGGTATCTTCTGCTTCTTTCCTTTGCCAGAGTTAAGCCATTTTCTTTCATTAAATCTACAGACGTTCGAACCGCGTAATATAGGCAGATAATAAATAAGTATGGGGCTAAGGTATCTCCTTGCAGCACACCTGCTAAAACGTCGATGTAGTCTGTGTCTCCATCCGGTGAGCGAACTTTTATTTTCGTGTTTTTATATAGCATCATACCGTAGGCGAAAACCACAAGAGAATAAAATTTGACCCTATAACCAAATATTTTATGCACAGAGCAGTATCAATTTTAACATAATGAGACCCCAAAGTTTCTGGAATTTTGAGATACAGACTGATTACCTAATCCAGGCCGAAACACCCGATGAGAGTTAATTCATAAGAGGAAAAGAACTTGTCATCCGGTTTATATGTCAGTTCTACACACTGAAAATGAAAGAAACAAACTTGGTTCCCGCCAGAAAAGCTGTGAAACACAAAGGTTCCTGTCATAATATTTTTGGTTTGGTTTCTTTATTCAATTGCATATCAACTTTCTTACGTTTTTTATTGCCAAATCTCTCCTTCTTGAAGAAAAGCAGTGGTATTCCATAGCTTGGAGGATAAGGGGTTTCATACCTTTCTCAAGAATATTTGTCCGAAAGTGAACGTAATAGCGCGACTGGAGTTCGAGTTCACTTACTACGATTCCGCAACCCAGAGACCATTACATCACAAGGACACCCCTCATAATATTTGGTTTGAAGCCTTGGAATGGTTCCCAAAATCTTAGTGGGGAGTTCCTGTGGCGTCATGTCTAATGTCTGCAGCCTTGAAATGAGAATCTTCGAATTTCTGTCATGCTGTTACATTCCTTTTCGAACTAACACTTTTGGTAAAGGCATGAACCCAATCTATGAGTTAAATAATATCACACTTGTTCTACAAAGATAGCTTTAATTTTAAATAACCCATGAAGGTTGATATGCCTCTAAACAAACACTGCAAACCAATTTCAATTCCTGCAGTCTTATTCTGAAGCCTTTGGTGATATTTCAAACTACGATTGGTATCACAATCACCTTCATGTTCCACGGATTTTTTTTTATCTCTCTGGGAAAATTTAATTATTCATTTATTTGTTCTCTATCTTTGAATTTAATTTTTACTCTGCGGTCAGTTGAACCGGCAACATCATTATTTCTTCTTATTATTAGAAGTATTTGTAATAATTGCCAAATTGGTTGTTGTTGTTGTTGTTGTATGATTCCAGAGAAATGTTATTCCAGAAGAGTGTGAAAGAAAAAATGATGTATTAGGTTTTGAGCTACTAGAACTGAACATTTTTAGTGAAGTCAGTTCTCATTGGACCACACTAGGCCTCGTTGTGTAAATGTCAAAGAATATGAGTACCCATGCTGTCGTAGCAAATTGCTGTTATTTCTAAAATTCTTGCTTTTCTTTATAAAATGGCACATCAACTTTTGTAAGTTACTCAAAACCAAATCATTTCTTTAAGAAGGATGCTTGTGGTACTATTTAACTCATAGCTTTCCTTGATAAAATAGCACATTAACCTTTGTAAGTTATTCAATAGCAAATCATTCCTTTAAGAAGGATGCTTGTGGTACTATTTAACTCATAGCTTTCCTTGATAAAATAGCACATTAACCTTTGTAAGTTATTCAATAGCAAATCATTCCTTTAAGAAGGATGGTTGTGGTACTATTTAACTCATAGCTTTCTTTATAAAATAGCACATTAACCTGTGTAAGTTATTCAATAGCAAATCATTCCTTTAAGAAGGATGCTTGTGGTACTATTTAACTCATAGCTTTCCTTGATAAAATAGCACATTAACCTTTGTAAGTTATTCAATACCAAATCATTCCTTTAAGAAGGATGATTGTGGTACTATTTAACTCATAGCTTTCTTTATAAAATAGCACATTAACCTGTGTAAGTTATTCAATAGCAAATCATTCCTTTAAGAAGGATGCTTGTGGTACTATTTAACTCATAGCTTTCCTTGATAAAATAGCACATTAACCTTTGTAAGTTATTCAATACCAAATCATTCCTTTAAGAAGGATGGTTGTGGTACTATTTAACTCATAGCTTTCTTTATAAAATGGCACATTAACCTTTGTAAGTTATTCAATAGCAAATTTTTCCTTTAAGAAGGATGCTTGTGGTACTATTTAACTCATAGCTTTCTTTATAAAATAGCACATTAACCTGTGTAAGTTATTCAATAGCAAATCATTCCTTTAAGAAGGATGCTTGTGGTACTATTTAACTCATAGCTTTCTTTATAAAATAGCACATTAACCTTTGTAAGTTATTCAATAGCAAATCATTCCTTTAAGAAGGATGCTTGTGGTACTATTTAACTCATAGCTTTCTTTATAAAATAGCACATTAACCTGTGTAAGTTATTCAATAGCAAATCATTCCTTTAAGAAGGATGGTTGTGGTACTATTTAACTCATAGCTTTCTTTATAAAATAGCACATTAACCTGTGTAAGTTATTCAATAGCAAAACATTCCTTTAAGAAGGATGGTTGTGGTACTATTTAACATATATATGGAGAGATAAAAAGGTCTTAATATCTTTTCCAATGGTTGTAGTACAAGAGGGAATGTAATAGTGTGATTCGAGTACGTTAGCTACTTAATTATGGAAGCTTCTCCTTTATCTCTAAAGAACTAACTCTAAACAAATATATCTATTTTAGTCAATAAAAACTTTCGCTGGTTACCATGATCATCTAAAAAACTCAATTACTCCTTTAATGAGTGTGATTTTAACTTTTGAATGAAGGAAATACATGCGGAACCACCTTTCCCGTGTGATTACGTAAGAAACGGTTACTGTAAACGCGTAATAACATCAACCGCCGAAAGTAAACGCGTTGTTTTTGTTTTTTTAAATCACCAACTGCACTCAGAAAATAAAGATTAACGTCCAATGTAGTCTCTGCATTTAATTGATCTGGCGTATATATATATATATATATATATATATATATATATATATATGATTCTCTTAATACCCTGTCCGGTGGCAAAAGCTGCTTGGTAGCGCCTGGGGTGGCAGTACCGCCTTGAGCTACCGAAACTGTGATATCACCCCTGGATGGCGGCTGATGAGGACATGGTATCGCACGTGCTTTCACACGTTGTATGAGGAAAAAAAAATATGGGCGTTACGAGATGGTGGTCTTGAGTGATTAAGTATTTGTACTGAGATCAGTGGTTTTCCCAGGCATCTGTTACCATATAACCTACTGCTCCCAGTCACCGGGTGATGAAAATTAGACATCGCTGGGCGTATGATTTTCTTGATGCAGGTAAGGGATACACATTTTTTCTAGTCTTAAAATAAGCAATAAAAACATACTTAAGAACATTCTTGAAATTTAGGATCAAAACCGCATTAGCATTTAAGTTACATTTTTATATTTTTCAACCAATCACCTAAAAACATAGAATAGAACATTCTAGAAAAATAGGATCGGAAGTCAACAAACGGAAAATATTTAGGCTCGAAAATAAAATAGTTAAATACAAATCTGATTAGTCAATAAATGTCTACGCGCCAAAATTTTAGGATGATTCTTTGATCCACCTTTAGGATATAAATAACACAGAGTTAAGGAGCCATTAACGAAGACTTACACGAAAACTAAGACGAAGACTACACCACAAGCCACTAAGCCAGTAATGCTGTAGCCGATACTGTGTCCGACAAATTCCTTTCCTTCCACAACTAAAGTTCATGACAGCTTCAGATGGCCGCGAATCACATTTAAAAGAAAAACCCGACAAACTTTCTTTCATCAACGCGACACGCTGTCGCCACAATCATAAAACCCGCTATGAAATTAATGTAAGTAAGAACGACTTATTTACGGACTCCGTTAACATACACACATCTTTAAACATATTCATTTTCTTCTTGCCAAATTTTATTTTCCAAAAGGCCATTTACATATCATGTATTTTATTTGTTTTCATATTCTGTTATATGCATATTAAATTGTTTGTTGTTTAATGTTCGTTGTGTTCTATTCCATTTCATTTACGCGATTGTAAAGTTTTGCGTTGTATTTGTGGTGGAAATAATTTAGAGAGCCATACCCGTAAAGTACGAACGCACATCCACTGAAATAACCAAAATACATACAACCCCCACACAGGAACCGACAAGGGCGGAAGGAGCCAAGGTGACTTTAAATGAGCATATTTTCATGAGCAAGGCAGGTTATCTACATAGTGGAATTCAGCTGTGTTTAAAACTAGAAACTGAGAGAGGGTGAGGCCTTTCTGGCTTTTTCCACCGAAAACACACAACGAGGAGATAGACACCACCACTTCGATCAAGCCTGGTTACGGCTTCAGTAAACAATGAATTTTGGATACCTCGTCAAAAATTTGTAGGTAAGAAATTATTTTATCATGCACTGTTTATAAAAAAAATTTTCATAAGTGTAATTTTCGTTTTAACTGTTGTTAGAAATTCTCTCCATAACATGTAGGCGTTGCAGGATTTTAGTAATTCGTGTTCAAAGAGTACAAAGAGACGATGACCAAAAAGAAATGAATTAAGAAATTTCCCGTATTTTTACCACCAGTTTTACATTATTTTTCACAGAATGTCCTCGTGGTGTAATCGTTAAATCCCTGGACTGCCGAATATTAGTAACTGAGTTCACAACCCATTTTTGTGAAAGGTAGGAACCCCTTATTATCCTAAGTGTGGTTTAAATAGTATCACTACTGTCCTTCTAAACGGATGGATTTGGCATTGAATAAACTAAAGAAGTTGATATGTTATTAAACAACAAACAAACATTTGTTTTATGCTCAAAAAGAAAAAAAAAGGAAGAAGTGATTTTCCGTACATGTTGTTCGAAGATGTCCGTAGAATAGACCTGCTGAAAAGTTGTGATGATTATATAATGGGTAAGTCATGAGAAAAACACTTATGTTTCAAAATGAAGAGCTCTCGGTATTCTTAAAGTGGTAACTTAAAAAATATAATTAGTATCACTTCGAATATTCGAACTATTTTCTTCATAGTTATTCTCATAACGTTTCGGCCGAGACACTCTTGGGGATTCTTTAGATGTATTATGTCGAACGCAGGAGAATTTCGATTTGAACCCTTTATTTGATCCTCAGTGGTAGATTGTCCTACTTCCGTTAACCATGATCGGGTACAATTATTCTTGGTTATCTTGCCTGTGGGAGGGATTGAACCTTGGGACTCCAAATGATTTCATTCAGAAGCACTTTCAGACCAAAATTTCATCCAGTATGCTGTGTATTCCACTGGACATATAGTATTGAGTATAACAAGCAAGATGAAAACAATAGTTCGAATATTCTAAGAGATAAAATATAACAATCTTCATCTCAGACATTTAGGCAAAATACTAATATATTCAAGTTTTGATTTATTAAATACATTATTTAAAAAAATATTTAGTCTATTCAGTTTAAACTTCAGTCCAAACTATTCCTATATCAAGGCATCTGAAATTTATATGTTCGACATATTTGCATTAAATTTGATTAAAATTTGTATTTCATGAGAATTATAATAAAAAAAAGAAATTATCAAGACGGTGACTAAATTTCTTTTTTAAATCACAAGTTTAAATGAAGACAAGAGAACAGATGAACAATCTATATTATAAAAGAATGAGCTTTAAATAACTAGACAGCAGTTTGAAATACTGTCTTGACTTCGCGACAAATCTGGTAAAATTTGAAAATAATTATAAAGCCAGTTTTAGTATCTATTCAAGAACAGTTTTTTTTTAGATACTACCAGGAAAGTGCCAGGCGGAAAAAAAAAAACGTTGAAAGAAATGTGACATCGCAAGTCACATGGTTTTAAAAGAAAGAGTTTCAAAGAAAAAGGAAAAGTCCTTGTAAAAGGCTCGTTAAATACCAACGAAATAATTTAAAAGATAATTTACATTTCATACATTTCATTCATTGTTTATTGATCATAACAATATAGCGTGCATGTTTGTGGGTTTATACACACAATAGTAAATAAAAAAAAAACACATGCACATAGAAATATAATTTAAAAACAAAATTATAAATTTAAAAGTGTTTGATATCAGTAAAATACAGTTCTTTCTGTGCAAAAATGCAGAGAAATATTTGAACCACGAATCAGAAATAAAACAGGGTAAAAAATTACGATTTTCACGTAGCCGATTTTCATGTGAGGAGCCTGTGACAATTCGTCCGACAGCCGTATTCGTATTATTAATAATTCAATTTAACATTAATCATTCGTTTACTCACATCTGAATTGTTTCAAGTTTAGTAAATGATTGAATATATCTATTTGAGCCATAGATGAGACCTAAAAGGTACTACCACGTTGGGCATTGTGGACCTGGGCGTGAAGGCAATGAAGAAGTACTGACTATTACACGAAGCTTCAGGACTGGAGCCTCATTATCACATGCAGTTTTCGTTCATATCCAGGACACTCGTTGTGGGGAGGGTGTCTTATTCCTCGACAAACATGCAATCGGCGTATTCTACTACCCTAGTGTATATATTTCTGTGTGTTGGTATATATATAAAATATATATTTAGAGAGGGAGAGAGAATGATAGACACGAACAGAATTCAGATAGATAGATAGATAGATTGATGTATATATATATATATATATATATACATATATATATATATATATATATTTCTACGCAGGCTTTTGTGTATGGCCTTGTACAAACATGCAATCGGCGTATTCTACTACCCAAGTGAATATATTTCTGTGTGTTGGTATAATATAATATATATATAGAGAGAGAGAAAGAGAATGATAGACACGAACAGAATTCAGATAGATAGATAGATTGATATATATATATATATATATATATATATATATATAGTATATTATAATATATATATATATATATTATATATATATATATAGATATTTCTACGCAGGCTTTTGTGTATGGCCTTGTACTAAGATCATTTTCTGTATATTTGATACTTCAAATGTATTCTCTGAAGTGTCTGATCCCTCAATCCAAACTTCATTCAAATATATTCAAGTGTTTCTCGCTTTGATTTTCGAAGCTCCTCTCTCTCTCTCTCTCATCTCGGCTCAATTTTTCTATTCTTGAAAAAAGTTTAATATCACAATTCTATAATATTTTAGAGAGTTTCTAAAGCTCGTCTTAAGCCTTCAATGATGTTTTTTTTTATTTGTTTGTTGATGTTTTTTAGCCAATTGATATCAGTATTATACCAACTACTTCAAGAAAAATAACTAACGCAATGAGATATTGCGATATATATATATATATATATATATATAAACTTTTTGGAGTTCATCCTCTGATTAAGCCAGCGGAATCTGACGCCAGCCATTATAACACGACTTTTTCTACATGGAATTGTTTCTCTGCAGATTGAAGAAGACTGATTCTACGTTTTGATTAAATATTTTGATTAATCAAAATATGTCAGAACATTACAATCTCTATTGTACTGTCTCCACATTGCTTATGGGTTTTTGAGCAAACTGCATGAAAACAAAGTTTTTTTTTAATCTTTCAAATCAAGCGTTTTCTTTGTCCCTGTTTCTTGATTAAATATTACTTTTTGTATCATACGCTGAACTAAAATTGTCTAAATTTACTAATGTACTTAACCCAAGATTTCTTTGTTTAATGGCATATCAACCTTTGAGGTTAATCAACTGTCAAAACCATCCTTGTAGAAGAAGAGTAGAGGTATTATTTAACTCCTAGCTGAGAAGATAAATTGTTGCATATTGATTTTAACAGAGCAGTCAGTCAAGGATCTCTGCGACAGGAAGTGTAAAAAGCAAGACAGCTGGCGTGGGCTAACAAACTGAAGCAGATCACGTGAATCACAACCGGATTGCATGGCGTTCTGAAATTACATATACGCGGGTACCAACGTCAGATGGTCAGTCACGGTCTGCCAGTTGGAGCCATAACCAAGTCAGGACAGAAGTCGTGTTGGGCGCCTCCCGGGGCGCGGAGAAGTGGCCCACAGCAGACCACGCTTGGGCACCTCTCGTCAAGGAAGTAAGGACGTAAGACCCTGATTATGGAATCACAACGTGGGTTAAAAAAAGGTCAATATAGTAGTCCTCCGCTAGTGTCCGCATCTTTCGGGTTCCTGTCCTGTCTCTCTGTCTCAGTAACAGAATTTTGGGCCTTTCAAGAAGTAATAAAGATGAGGGACATATTTTTGTAAAGAATATGTTACGGTCTGATAATTCTTTCATTATTCCATCATTCCTTCTTTCCTTTGGTATACAATAAAAGGGGTTCATACTCTTCACAAGATTGAACGTAATAGCTTGACTGGAGTTCGAACTCGTTTCCTCTAAGCCACAGTCTATCGTGATAGCCATTGTGCCCTTAAAAATAGAGGTAAAACCAAACCAAAAATTAAAGCCATATTTTTTTCTATATTTTAGATTAATTAGAAAAAAATTAATTAAGAATACATGTAGAATAAAATTGCGAATTTTTTGTATCTTAGGTCAAGATAGGGGGATTCAAAGTCTTTTCCCTGAGCATTAGTCTGAATGTGAACGAAATAATGTGACTGAGATTCGAACACGCCAACGTCGAAGCCGCAATCCAGCATTTTAGTCCCACATCCTTACTAGATTTAAAACAATATTCAACCATGACTTGAAAGTTTCGCAATATTTTGGTACATGCTAGTTTATTGTGTGCATGGCCACTAAGCAGTTCAATCTGTGGGAAGTAACCCGATGTAGTTGGTAGTATCGTGGTAATTGGTACGCTGACACTTAGTGCGTTGCATCACGTCATGTGACATTTTAAAGCCTCACAGATGAATGTGGATTAGAAACTGGGCCATAAAGACACGTAAGAAAGCTAAAACATTTGTTGTTCGAAAGGTGAAGATGCAGTCAATCACAATTCAGTAACAAAATGGTCGAAGATATTTCGCTTAGGTTGCCAGAACGTCAGGCACGGTCAGTTAGGCGTTGAAGTGTGCATTCCGAGTTCGTGCTTTAAGAAATACAAATAACTCCAGCGTATTGTAGTATTCATCGAGTATCCATATTTACCAACCTCTCCGCTCGGGCAGGATATGACACAAGGTGAAGTTTTTAGCGGAGTTTAACAGTTTTCCTTCTCCTAGACTAGTTGCCTCACCAAAGCTGAAGAACCTAGTCTGCCCTACTATTTACCCATAGCTGGAGGGAGAGTAATTGGATTCATACCTTTTCCAAGGGTATTAATGCTATGTGAAATGCAATCAGCCTTTCCAGGATTTGAACTCGTGTCGCCGTGTCCATTTCCTATGATGATAACCATTACACCACGGGCACCTCACCGAGTATCAGTGTTGTATAACATGATAAATGTTGAAACCATAATGAAGGAATGAAAATAAAACTTGGTTTACGAAAATATACGTCTCTATTTCCTTCGAAAGGGGATCGAAACTTCTTTAGGGTGAGAGAGACAGACAAAGACAATGAGACGAAGACGCACAGAAGACTTGAAGGACTTGGACACTGCTATATTGACCCATAACTTCTTCTTAACCACGCTGTGTCACACTCATATTCAGGAAACACTTTACAATTCTTCTCCTTCTCGCCTGAGTGTTACTCAAACGTAGGCCCGCTGACGATTAATCTAATCTCTTCTCCCGGAGGGTATCAATGCATAGATAATTTTCTAAACGCCTACGCATTTCCAGTTCAACCCACGTGCTGCATACACCTATGCATCTCTGCCTTCCTATTTATATGGTGTGTCCTGCAATTATTTTATTTACACTGCTGGAATATCCAGCTCTGTCAAGGGACAATATGCAACATGAGGTGTGGTAAGTGTCTTATAGTCCATTGAGGTTTGTCACCGTCACGACCAACGGCAAAGTGTCCAGAATTGCTGAATTGTATCAAAATATTGGAAACGTTTTCATTTACTCTAGTATCTGGTCCAAAACTTGGTTTAGTTTCTGTTAGTTGTTTTTTTTTTATTCTAATGCTAGGGTTCCGGTGAAAAGTATTTCTATAGAAAAAGAAATATTTAAGGATTTCACGTCGCGTAGTGGCTTACGTGTGAGAGTACAGATTCGAAGTAATCAAGTTCCAACTGCAGTCGTGCTATATTGTTCACTTTCGAACTTTTACCCTTGGAAAATGTGTAACCCCCCCACTTATTCCTCGATCGATGGGTTAATATTTAACCTATATCAATGGGTTAAATCCATATCAATTCTGTTCATCGACATGGGGTCAGTTACAGTCACGTATAGGCTAAAGTGCAGGACTGCGGGCCTGAAGTAAGCGAGTTCGAACTGCAGTCGCTGAATTTCACTCACTTTCGGAATTTTACCCTCGGAAAAGGCTATACCGCCCCACTTTTTCCCCTGAGGCATGATTTAAAAAGTTTTACTGTTGTTCTTCTACAAGGGAGAAACTTCGTGGCGTTATTGGCTAAAGAGCTGGACTGCTCGCCCGAAGTAAACGGGTTTCAACTGTAGTCGGACTATGTTGTTCACTTTCGGACTTAAACCCTTGGAAAAGTTATAACCACACCTGATTCCGTCAACTTTGGGTTAAAGAGCATTCCTGTTGTTCATCAAAAAAGAGGGCAGTTTTTGTGACGTAATGGGGGAAGAGCTAAACTGTGGGCTCGAAGTACACGAGTTCCAAGTCCAATCATGCTATATTTTTTACTTTGGGATTAAAAGATTTTGAAAATGTATAAACCCCCTTATTCCTTCAGTTTTGGGTTAAATAGTATCACTGTTATTCTTTTAAAAGTGAGGATTTCTCATGGTGTGATGGCTAACATGGAAGACTGTGGATTCGAAGTCAGTAAGTTCCAACTCCAGTCGCGCAATTTAATCATTTACCGTACAAATAAACTTATTAGTATTAGATTACAATACTTGAAACTATTTAACTGTGTGCAAACAAATGAGCTCTGGCTTATTTAAACATTGTTACGCACAAAGTATTCATACACAAATTATATATTTAATTCATATATGGGAACTCGTAAGGCCTAATGAGTAGAGTGTTCGCCAATGGTTCGAGAAGCAGGGATTCAATCCTAGGTCAAGTCATACCAAATTTGCAAAAAAATGGTTCTTGATGCCGCCTTGCTTAATACTCAGCATTATAAGGTACGAATCAAGGGTAAATGGAACAATCCAGGGAATGGAGTAGAGCCCTCCCCGACTCCTTGTTGTCGTAACTATTGAAAAGGGGGCTATCGGGTCGCCCTCGGGTCGCTCTCGGGTCGCTCTCGACTACGGTCGCCAACGTTACTTTTACTTATGGGAACTCAATTGATTACCCAACAAAAATGTGTTGATTTGTGCTGAAAAAATTGGCTTGAGAAGCTTTAATTTTTGTAACTGCATTATTTGCATTTGTTGGTCAACCGGTGCATTGCGCTAGATGGAAAATTTCGAGATTTTTCGCAGATGACAATTTTTTACTTACTGGCAAAATTTTCAAGGATCAAAACCCAAAATAGTTTAAGAAATCTTTTCCCTCCAAGATTATTAAAGAATACAATTTTCTAATCAATTATATTCAACGATAAATTATCAAGTTTTTTTTTTTTTAATCTAATTTCGATCCTGCCTAAATTGTATAGATAAGTGAAAAAATATAATTTTTCAGTAAGTATGGGCTTGTCTATACTTACTCAACTGACAGTAAGAAATAAATCCTTACTTACTCAAATCATTTCCGAGGGGTGACCTCGTGGTGTAATGGTTAAAGCGATGGACTGCGGAATCGTAGAACGTGAGTTCGTACTCCAGTCGCGCTATTACGTTCACTTTTGGGCAAATACCCTTGGGAAAGGTATGAACCCCCTTATCTTCCCAGCTACGGGTTAAATAGTACCACTACTGTTCTTCTCGGAGAATAGCTTTGGCATTAAATAACCTACAAAGGTTGATATGCCATTAAGCAAAGAAATCGAATCAATTCCAGTTTATTTCTTTTTAATGAAGAGCTACCTTCCTTTCTTTCAAGACTGCATTTAATTTCAATTTGTTTAATATTTCTTAAATTAAGCGAATGTTTTTTTTTACATTTATATTTACGTTAAAAATATTTATCTGTCCCCTGTTCATAAAATATCAGCAGCAGTCACGAACATGTACGATAAAGCATAGATACCTTTTCTCTCTCAACAGAGTGACAAACGTTTACAGTGATTTTTACACACACAGAAAATGTGTCCCTTTATTTTATTAATTTCGGTAATACTTTATTGCATAAATCTTAAGTATATCTTTTAAAATATTTACATCATGACTTATATTATCTTTGCTTATTAGAAAAGATTTTGTATTTTTGTTCTTTAGTAAACTTTTTGCTTAATTTAAAGAAATGAAAATTATAGATTCTATGTATGTATGTATGTATAAACATAATTTGTAATTAATTAACCAGCCAGTTTTGATATGCCATAAAACACAACCAACCAAACAACCAAACAAACAACCTAAAATATTAATCATCAATAAATTATTGAACAGTTCTATTAAAGTCATTTTTCGTTAATGGTCCGGGAGAGCGGGATTCAATCCCAGGTCGAGTCATACCAAAACTCAAAAAATGGTACTTGACGTCGCTTTGCTTAACACTCAGCATTATATGGTAAGGATCAAGGGTAAAGTGAAGCAATGAAGGGAATGGAGTTGTGTCCTTCCCTACACCTCGGTGTAGTAGCTATTCCAAAGGGAGCCTTCGGGTCACCCTCGACTAAGGTCTCTAACTTTACTTACTCTTTTTTATTTAACTCATAGATGGAACCCTGAATAGTTTTACCGTTCGGGGTTAGTGTAGATTAAAGCGTAATTGTAATGATGGGGTACTCCTCATCCTCCAAACTTCCAGGACATGAGCCTCACCATCAGATGCAGTTTGGTATCCAACCCAGTAGACCAGTTATTTTATTATAATTTTCCTCATTTCACACACATACATATACATGCATACTGAAGATAGATTAAAATGAAATAAAGTTTCCATTCTAGTTGTAAAGAAACTTCAGCTGAGTATACGAAAGCATGTTTTTTTATGTCAATTTCTCGAACATTACCATCACACCCCAATTTGCTGCTCCTTCGGGAATAGGTGAAGATTTATTTACATTTTATTGAAGCGTGTGTTCACATTAAACCTAATAAGTTAAAACTGAAATTGATCTACTCACCTCTCGTTGCCAACTCCTTTAGATCTTGTGTGCAAAATTTCTTTGTGAACGCGAAACCCGGCCCTCCTTCTCATTTTAGCCAAACACACAGAAAGGCTAACGAGCAAATTTAGTCAGTTGCCCGTCACAATTAACACTCATTCATTCAGTATTGGCCGTGGCTGACAAGGGGTTGGCATAGTTTCAAAACCCCTTTTGACTTCAGCCAAAATACACGGAACCATTCACAAATTTGTGCCTCTCATCTTTCACATTTCTGTCTTAGTGGATATCAAGCAGTATATCTACAACAACTGTGCAAAAACGAAGGGAAGTTTAAAAGGCTTAGGAATTGGTATTCGGTTTCAAGAATCACACACTTGGAATTTATTCTAAAAAAACGTTTTGAAATGAGATTGAAGTTTAATATATCACTCAAGAAAAAAAACTTTAAAGAAAAGGAACATTTTGTTTCATATTCAGAACAAAAATAACTAAAACACGATTAGAATGTTTAACTTTACGTTACAGAAATTCTAATTATCATCAATTAAAATCCTTAGACAACAGACTATATTTCTAATTCTATTACCAAAAATGGTTTAAAGTAATTTCTTAGCAAAA
This sequence comes from Sepioteuthis lessoniana, assembly GCA_963585895.1. NCBI lineage: Eukaryota > Metazoa > Mollusca > Cephalopoda > Myopsida > Loliginidae > Sepioteuthis > Sepioteuthis lessoniana. The sequence goes on along the minus strand of OY757929.1, from coordinate 43,886,676 downwards.
GCTCCACCAGCCACACCAAAAAGATTATTTTATAAAGGATGCCAAGCCATATATGAATCAAGGTAAATCATGAAACTGATTAAATAACCAAATCTATACTAGTAATTGTACCCAAACCGGTTCATTGTATTAATAGGTAGAGTGTTCGCCAATGGTCTAGGAGACTTGGGTTCAATCCCAGGTCGAGTCATACCAAAGACTTAAAAAATGGTACTTGATGCCTCCTTGCTCAACACTCAGCATAATAAGGTACGTATCAAGGGTAAAGTTGAGCAATCCAGGGAAAGGAGTTGCGCCCTCCCCTTCACCTCGGTGTAGTAGCCATTGAAAAGGAGGCCTTCGCATCGCCCTCAACTACAGTCGACTACAACCTAAAACCTAAAATCAACAAAATCCTGTCAAAAAATGACAAATATGGAACCGAAATATTTTTAAAAAGCTCAAACAAATTAAACTCATCTTACAAAACAGAAAACCAGAACCCAGTAAGACCAGAAGAGATGAAACAAGTCTGATTTAGCTTCGCACAGGCCATACCAAATTAAGTTACCCATTCATTTGAAAACATGAACAACCACCAAAATGTTCATGCAGATTATTATATACAGTGAAACACATTTTGACGAAATGCAAGAATATCGACCATACCCGAAAAAAGTCAACAAAATAAAGAGTTTGAGTAAACTATTTGAAATAATAGATTCTAATAACTTCCTCATAAAAAAATACCTCGAACCATACATATAGGTCCAAAGACGAAATCTCAGCTACAATAGACACGCACACACTTGGGTTGTACAAACCCTTAACAGAAAAGCAGATTTTACCAGACAGCTACAACCGAATCCACACAGCTATATTTACCATTCAATTACTAACAAAAATATCATCTTGAATAATATACAAATAACTGCACAAGTAACAAACATATCCCGCAAATAATAAATATAACAAAGTTCTCATCGGGATAAAATAACCTAAAGATTGATATGCCGTAAAATCCAACCAATCAACCTAAAAAAACAAACTAAATTTTGTGTTTAAGCAATAAAACTTTTGATATTGAAAAAATGTTTTCGAGTTGAAAATTACTAATGACAGGTGATCGAATGGAGGAATAGTGGTAGTTATAGTGGGCAGCGAAATACAAAAAACGAAACCTTATGGGGAGAGTCCCCGTAGTGTTTGGCTAAAGTACTGGACTGCAATAAGTTTAAACTCCAGTCACGCTATTACGTTTACAGTCGGACTTACACCCTTGGGAAAGGCATGAAATCCCTTATTCTTCAGCTATGGGTTAAATAGTGTCATTACTGTTCGACAAGGTTGACTTTGGCATTAAACAACCCACAAAGGTTGATATGCCATATAACAAAGAAACCAAAACCAAATAAACCCCCACCTCTGTATACTTACTTCAGATTCCTTTGCCACTAATATATGAGCATAAAATTTAATCCACCATCAGTAGGGCACGTGTTTGTGTATGCGTGCGTGATGGTATGTTGAGGTAAAACGAGGCAAAATATTATAACCAACAAATTCAGCTTTTAAATTTCAATATTTGCCCAAGGAAAGAACCTTAATTGTATATGTATTTGAGTGAACTCAATCCTTTTATATATATATATATATATATATATATATATATATATATATAATGTGCTTGGAGGGAAAATCCTATTATAAATTTACTGGATTTTACAAATTTGCTGAGTAAAAATCGGCCTCGCAAGAAAAATGACACCATGAAAGTAAATGTTTCATTTGTAATTGTAATTTGGCGTCTGATTGAGGCACGTAACTAGTATGTTAGCAACTTGACGTGACTCAAAATGAGTTCATATTTGTTCAGTCAAATCAAATAAAAAGTGAGATATGTTGAATTAAAATTGGTATCAATTGCGTTGTATAAAATGTACCATAAATAATCTTACCTGATTGTGAAATTTCAATAAAATATATTTAAGTTATCAATTTGACACACGTGACAAATCATTATATATAAATATTTTAACATTAAATATAAAGAGACATTTAGTCTTTGTGCATTTTTATCTGGATTTACCCTTTGAGTTTGCACTGAAATCATTTTGTACCAATTACTGGACACGTCTTTACAATACATAAAAATGTTGAACTAACTAACGCTAAAAATTTCTGAAAAAAATAAGTTATAGGTGACTAAATATACAGTCACCTATTATTTAATTTCCTCAAGAACATATATATAGTCATCCACACTTAGACTGTTTCGTCGCATCACAACACTTCAGCGTGGCTACACACGTTGGACGCTTGAAGATGGGATTGAAACCTGACCAACTCTATGTTATACTTAGTATCATACCGTTCAGACAATTAGAGTAACCATGTCAGCTCGGGAATTATGAGGCATTAAGTAGTAGCTTTCGTTAGTTTACAATTTTATACGTTACCACATGCCAGAGTGCTCAATTTATTCGAAGAGCTTTGCATTATGCGAGTGGCAGCCGTAAATTCTTTCGCCAGTGTGCTCAACCCCCATGTGGAAGCGTATATGTATATATATATATATATATATATTATTGACGTTGCTTTTGTAAGTTACATATCGTCATCTGTAGGAGACTCTTCTCGAATTCTAACATTTATTTTAAATCTTTATTTCTACTGTTTATTCTATATAGTTGATTACTTTATCATTTGGCATTATAACAACGTTTTATAATATCAGCATGGTTGGAAAAATTGATTATACGCCATAGAATAGCTAATGTAGTGTATGTGATGATAGAGAGGAAACGAGTTGTCACATAATAACCAAATGTAGCAGTATGATATAAAAAAGAATAAATACTAGTCACGATTGGGTGGGACAGGTGATCCACTTAGAATTGTGCAAAATATTAGAATTTGGCGATGCTGACAATAGGTATATACCAAATCAAAATCTGCCCAAGAAAATGAGACAAAAATTTCTCTGTGACTTTGAGATACAAACGGATCACCAAACTGAGGCCAGAATGTAATATAATATCCGATGGATTTCGTTTTATATATCTTGCCTTTCGGTTTAGTTAGGCTGAGAACCTTTCGCTCAGTGCATGGGTTAGTTAGGTGCAAACATGAACGTAGGTGTTCATGCGCGCGCAGGAGCGGACGTGTCATTCAGAGATGTCAAAATAAAAATCCCAGATAGAGGATATGACCAGGGATGTGAGTGACGTCATGCACCGGAAGCATGGGCGAGATTTTTGAGAAAACTCAATTGAGTTGAGTTCTGCATCGGGAGGAAGACGGTTGACTTTCGCTTGCTCGCCGTGGCCTTGTGTCGGGTGCGTACGTGGTTTGGGGCAGATGGAAAAGTCAGTATAGAAAGATGGTATCTCTCTCCTTATGTCGAAAAACTTTTTAGCTCAAAGGTAATAAAAAAGTTTCGTACCTGAACTAAGAATCTGAGAATTAGTTTTTTTTTATTTATTGCGGACTTTTTTCCTCATCTTGGTAGTTTTGTGTTGTTTTTTCTTTCACTACGTTTCGGCCAAATTTCACCTCTGGCCTTCTTCAAGTGATTTACCGCGACCTCGGATAGGAATGCTGAGTCTTGTAACCGTATCCCCAGTAATTACTGCCTTCCATAGTTGTTGTCTATCGCACCACGTTTTTGACCAAGTAAACCTCTGGCCGGCTTGGGTAGGAATTGAAACCGCTATCTTCTGACAATGCTCACCTGGAACCGCAGAGACTCAACGCCTCAATCAGCTGCGCCACGGACCCCGAAGGGCAGGGTTAAAAAATTAATTCTCTGATTAAGAAACCTCATCTCAAAATGATTCCAACTGAACTAAGAAGTCGTGTTTTTCGTGTTTCGGGATTCCTATGTGCTATGTATATGTTATGAACATTCTATGAACGTTTCACATATCCGTATCATGGGTATGTTACAAGAAGACCAGACATAATAATGGTTTGCAAGAAAATAAGAAATTTGTCATCTAGTGGATTTTGTCACTCCAGCAGACCACTGTGTGAAAATTAAAGAAACCAAAAAGATGAACAAATAATTTGATCGAGCTACAGAGCTGAAAAATCTGGGGAATATGAAAGTTACAGAGATGCCAGTTGATGTCGGGGCCCTTGGAATAGTTCCCAAGACCAGAAAAGAGATCCAAGCCACAGAATTATTAAAATTAGGTGGAATACTCTGAATTGGTCGAGAGACCATCGGAGACTTCAATGAAAACCCACCCGTTAAAAAAGATGTGAAAAACTCGTACAGTGTAAAAAATAATAATGTTAAAAAAGATTTTATATATCTGATTATATATATATTCGTTTATGTCGACTACCAATATTCAAGAAAAAATTAAAAAAAAAGAAAGAAACTCAGGAACCGTGTGGTTGTAGAGTCTTTAAAGTCAAAAGCTAATGAAAAAACTTCAACGAATCCACTTTACCTACGGGAATCTCATGCGAAGGTGGGTATGTATACGTATATAATTACTGAGACAGAAAGCACCACACCAAAAAGAAGAAATGTTATCAACTATTGGAAAGCTAAATCATAGAATAAATCTTATATAACCAGAATGAATTATGTCTGTTTTGAATTACTCGCACAGATTGATGGATAAAGTTAAAGATATATGCGATCGTAACAATAAAACATATCAGCAATTGTCACCTGTGACTTTGACACAAGGATCAAAAACAATTCACTACTTAAATTATTAAGATCAATAACATTTATATGAACTGATCAACTACGTTATGTGTCCTGTTGTCTAAAAAAATGAAGATTTACGACAAGATGAGAGTTCTTCAGCCACAACAATTTACATCGGTCAAATTGACATGGAACAATTCCATCAACTTCGGACAGCAGGGGAAGAGAACTAAAGAATGTGTGTGTTAATCCAGAAGAACATGATATCTTTGCCAGAATTCATGCTGACTTAGACTCTGGCTCGAGTGAATGAAATACAACTTCTGACATGAGTTTATTTGATGTTCTAAATTAGTTTTCCAGCTGTACTCGGTTAAAAGACTGACCTTGTATTGCATCCTGGCCGTGATAAAAGGGCTATATAAATGCCTACAACCAGTTTGAATTCAGAGTTTTCCTTCTCCTAGACTGGTTGCCGTAGCAAGGCTATAGTTTCCAGTCTTACCTACTCTTCAATAAGAGCTGGGGGGATAATTAGTGCATGCACACATTTCCCAAGGGTATAATAGTTTGGTTTGGTTTGGTTTGTTTAATGGCATATCAGCCTTTGTAGGTTATTTAATGCCAAAGACATCATACTAGAACAGTAGTGATACTATTTAACCCATATCTGGGAGGATAAGGGGGTTCATAGCTTTCCCAAAGGTATTTGTCCGAAAGTGAACGTAATAGCGTGACTGGAAATCGAACTCGCTTACTACGATTCTCTAGTCAATCTCTTTCACTATAACCCCACGAAGACACCCCAAGGGTATTATCACTATATGAAATGTAAATAGCTCTATCGATGACTTGAACTCGGATCGCCGCGTCCATTTCTAATTGTACCATAGCCACGATATGGCTATGTGTGAAATGGACATATAATGTTCATATATATATATGCATAGATCATCATCATCATCATCATCATCATGTCGTGCCACTAGCACGGATATCCCTGATCCTCTTTCGCCACTTCTCCCCATCATTCATCGCTTTTGGCAGGTCTTCAGGGCTACATTCTGTATCCTCACATAGCTGCTGTATGTATGTTCGAGCTGGTCGTCCTGCTTTTGCTTGGCCATATGCAGGGGTCCATAGGAGTACATCACTGATGAGCTCGTCATTGCTTCTCCAGTAGTGTCCTGCGTGTCTGGCTTGTCTAACTTGTATAGTTCTCGTGATGGGAGGCAAGTGGCCGTACAGCTGGTGTCTTGTGGGGTGTTGCCGCCAGGACTTGTTCAATATTGCTCTCAACATCCTTGTGTAATTGCCGTCTAGCTTCTTCTTCAGCTGTTTAGTTAGCGTCCAAGTAGTGCATCCATATAGCAATATCGATACGACCGCTGCCTGGAAGAAACTGCGCTTCATTCTATCGGTCAGGTCTGATTTGCATATGATCGAGAGCCTATAGACAGCTGTCCATGCTTTCGTTAGTCACGTGTCGATGTCTTTTTCGGTTGATGAGACATTGCTTCCTAGGTAGGTGAATTTGTCTTTCGAAAAACACTTACGACTTCTTTGTTCAGGTACGAAACTTTTTATTACATTTGAGTTTAAAGGTTTTTCGACATAAGGAGAGAGAGGCACAATCTTTATATTCTGGCTTTTTCATCTACCCACCCCAATCTCGTGCGGCACCTGCCCAAGGCCTCCGTGAGCAAGCGAAAGTCAAGCGTCTCGTTCGGTGTCCAGTTCTCAACTCTACTAACTTCCTTCAAAATCACGCAGCATCCTCTGCGCGCTTCCGGCGCGTGACGTCATTCCCACTGAGTAGCCCCGTTTCCCATCTCGGGCTATTGTGACATCTCTGAGTGACACGTCCTCTCCGCCTGCGCGTTCGTGAACACCTGTGTTAATGTTGCACATAACACGTGAACACCTAATGTTGCACCTAACGCGTGAAAACCCATGTTAATGTTGCACTGAGCCGAAAGGTTCTCAGCCTAACTAAACCCAAAGGCATAAAACAAAATCCCTCGGCTATTATATTACATAATGACTATACGCGCTATTCATAAACCAAAAAAATATCATGCCTTTATCATGGTGTTTGGTTTAGTTCTGTTCGTTCGTATGGTATATCAAATATTTTTTAAACATATTTATCAAATATATGATTTGTAAACACATTTTACTGATTACATTTTTTAATCGAGCCAAAGCCCATTTCTTTGCACGCAGTTTAATGATTTCACTTATTACTATCGAATACGAATAATTCTGATTTCTATTAATAATTTTTTCGCACACAGTTAAATATTTTCAAGCATTGCTATGTATCATTAACAATTCAATTAAATACCAAGCATTTGTTTACATACAGTTAGATGATCAAACAGTTCTATTTCGATCAATTTAGTATAGCAAAAGTCATTTGTTCGCACTAAATTTAAATGACAAACAATTCTACTTGACCTCATCAGGTGCTACCAATCCAAGTCAGAGAGGACATGGGAGCGATAGCAATGAAGGGCTACTCCGCATTCCTCAAAGCTCCAGTATTACTGAAGCCTCACCATCAGATTGTTTAGTGTCATATCCAGGACATGGACACCTTTGGTGGAGACTTACTCAACTGGAGAGCTGCTGTCGGGGTATTCTGCTGCACTAGTCGACTGAGCCAGTTATCATGTGGTACATATTTCAGGAAATTAATACTTTGAGATATACACCTGTCTTGCTTTATATCAATCACCAGGATACTGAAATATACTCTAGGAAAATATGATTAAATGGACAGCGGTAACTGAGCACTCTCAATATTATATTCCACTTGGTTCACCACAAAGCCACAAAGTGATTTAGTTACAACCAACACTGTTATAATATATCCCCCACGGGGGTTGAGCACTCTAGCAAAGGAATTTACGACTGCCACTCGCATAATGTAAAGCTCTTCGAACAAATTGAGCACTCTGGTATCCTGTAAGGTATAAATGTAGATAATTCCCGAGCTGACTTCGGGTACGGTTGTTAGCTGAGCGGTATGATATTAAATCTAACGTAAAGTTGGGCGGATTTCGATCCCATTTTCAAGCGTCCTACGTGTCTAGCCACATTGAAGAGTTGTGATACAACGAAACAGTCTGTCTTTGGATGACAATATATATATATATATATATATCTGCATGGGCAGGATGTGACACAAGGTCAACTTTTAAGAGAAGGTGCACCGGTTTTAATTCAAAATTTTCCTTCTCATAGACTGGTTGCCTAACCAAGGCTAAAGACCCCAGTCTGCTCTACTATTTACCTATAGCTAGAGGGAGAATAATCAAATTCATACCTTTCCCAAGTGTATTAGTGCAAGTGGATATGCAACCAGCCACGTCCAGTTTTGAACTTGTGTTGTCCTGCCCATTTCCAGCGAAGATAACAATTACACCACGGGCACGCAAACACACACACACACACACACACACACACACACACACACACACACACACACATATATATATATGCACGCTTAGCGAAACGGTTATCGTCATACGAGATGGAATCGGCGATTCGACTTCAAATTTTTAATAAAGCTGTTGACTTTTCATCTTCCGCTAATGCTCTTGAGAATGGCACGAATCCATCACTTTTTTCCAGCGATGAATAAATAGCAGGGCAGTTAGGATTCTTTAGCATTTGTAAAGGAGCGAGTCAAGAATCAAAACTCTGAATCCAAACCATCCGTACTGCACTAAAAATAGAATCCTTGTCACGTACTGCTCCCGACAAAAAGGTTGGGAAAACTCATATATCAGGTTTTAAGTCGAACTTTTCTTTCTCCTTGGTGGGTTGGTAACTTCTTTGCTATTTATGCATAGTTTGCGGAAGATCCATAATTTTTCCTAGGGTATTACCACGAAGTGAAATCCAAGTAGCTTCGTCGAGAATTAGAATTCAGGTTACTGTGTCTATTTTTTAAGACAATATCCCAAAATAAGTTTATTGGTTTTATTTTATCATATATAATTTATTTCCAGAATTCTATGTAACAATATATCTAGATGTTTGTTTGATTTTTTTTTTTTTTTGGTGGGGGTTAGTTTTTTGTTTTTTCTTTTATATATATATATATATATATATATATATATATCAATTATCAGGATATTGAAGTATACTCAGTGAACATATTGAGATAGATACATAGGGAGACATATGAGGGCAAGTAATTATAACAATGTTGAATCTAATGTATTCACTAAAGGCTTTTGGAAAGACAAGAATATTTCAAAATGCACAGAATCATGCAGACGTATATATATATATATATATATATATATATATATATATAGCGAAATATCCGGTTCAAAAGACGAGATACTAGCCAAGGCGTCAAAGCATAGCAATCTGAAGACAGAGTCCGACCCAGGTCTTGTCCACGCTACCTACATCTCCCTATATTTATTGGTGATAATTATAGGCAGTTATCCTTTAATCTAGCGAACTAGAGACAGGACCGATCCTCCGGTAGCTTGTTATTCCGAGACGCTTGTCCGCTTTTGATCAACCGAACATATAAAACAATCTACAAAGGTCGGTGAGAAAGCAGTCAGATTTATATCTTTCCTGTTTTGATTCTTTCTTTCTTTCTTTCTTTCTTTCTTTCTTTCTTTCTTTTCACACCTTTTTTTATCCTTCTTTCTTTTCTGTATTTCCTTCGTTCTTTTTCTTTTTCTTTTTTTCTGTTGTTGTCGGCTTCCTATCATTATTTCTACCCTTCTTTCTTTTCTGTGTTTCCCTCGTTCTTTTTCCTTTTTTCAATTTGTTGTCTTCCTATTATTATTACTATCCTTCTTTTTGTTCTGTGTTTCCTTCGTTCTTTTTTCTTTTTTTCTTTTTTTGCTATCGTCGCGTTCTTATCATTATTTATATCCTTTTTTTTTTCTTTTCAGTGTTTCCTTCCTTATTTTTCTTTTTCGTCTTTTTTGTTGTCATTAGCTTCCTATCATTATTTCTAACATTTTTTCTTTTCTGTGTTTCCTTCGTTCTTTTTTTTTTTTGTTATCGTCCTCTTTCTATCCATATTTCTATCCTGTTTTTTCTTTTCTGTGTTTCATTCGTTCTTTTTCTTTTTTTCCTTTTTTTTTTTTGTTGTCATCGGCTTCCTATCATTATTACTGTCCTTTATTCCTCCATTTATTCATTCTTTCAGGAATCTTTACATACTTTAGATTCTTCTTCCCCACTTCCTTTTTTACTTCCTTCCTTTTTCCTTCCTTCCCTTTCTTTCTACCTTCGGTTTTCTTTTCCATCCTCTTTTTTATTCTGCTTAACCTTTTTTAACTTCCGTTTTCTTAATTTATCTCCTTTTTTATTTTCTTTCTTTTTTTCATCTATTTTTGTATTTTTCTTTATTTTACTCTCTTTCTTCCTTTCTTTTATCAATTCTGTCCCTTTTTTTTCTTTTTGCCTTCCATTTTTATTGATTCCTTTCTTTGCTTTCTTTTTTTCCGTGTAATTGTTGTCCTTATTGTTTTTATTCAATTTTTATATTAGTATTTGATATACGTGGTGAATTCAATAAGTTTCCAGACTTTTTTGTACAGGCATTTACAATTGTCGTAGACTCTTGAAAATTCATAATGTTATTGCTATACATGCAGGACACTGCTGGAGAAGCAGGGACAAATTCATAAGAGATGTACTCTTATGGAGCCCCACACATGGCCGTGCAAAAGCAGGACGACCAGCACGAACATACATTCAGCTGCTATGTGAGGATACGGAATGTTTTCCTGAAGACCTGCCTAGGGCGATGAACGATAAGGAGGAGTGGCGAGAGAGGGTCAGGGATATCCGTGCTACCAGAGCGACATGATGATGATGATTGCTATACATCTTAAGAGATGACTGACCAATTTTTATAATTTCAGGTTCAAATGAACAGATACAGAAGCAATTGGAATACACCCTACTAAAGCCTGATTGTCATAATTGATGAATTTCAAAAATATAATCTGACACTTTAGAAGAACGATATGCAATAAAATTGTGTTTTAAACTTGAAAAAATGCCACAGAAACGTATGGAATGCTTCAGACTACTTTTCGACCATCTTGCATGAATTGAGCATCAGTTTTTGAGTGACATAAGAGATTCAAGGAAGACAAGGAGTCTGTGAGGGATGATGAGAGGTGTGGGAGAAGTAAGGAAGTCAATACACCTGAGATGATAGGCCAAATGGTTAGGGTTAGGGATACTATGTTGAAGTTTTAAGGGAGTTCAACAAGAGATTCTGTCGGAAGAGGCCAGCACTCTTCAAATCAGGTCAGTGGTATTTCCACCAGGACAATGCACCAGTCCACAACTCCATCCTTGTCACAGACTATTTGAGCAAGATGGGCATCAAGACAGTTTTTCACCCTCCCTATAGTCCAGACTTTGCCCCCTGTCACTTTTGCTTATTCCCTAAGCTCAGAGGCTGTCGTTATAAGACAATTGAGGAGATGAAAGAGGCTGTGACGAAGGTCATTGACACGCTCATATAAAAGGACTTCCGTGGGGCCTTCCAAAAGTTATTGGAATGGTACAACAATGTATTGCAGCTGGAGGTGATTACTTCGAAGGGGACTAGAATTTCATGTGTGTACTATCAATAAAAGTGCCCATACGTAAGTCTGGAAACTTATTTAATGATCCTCGTACTTTACTTTTTCTCTTTTTCTTCTTGTTCTTTATTTATTCCTTCTTCTTTTTCAATTTTCTTTCCTTTAAATCATCATTCAATATGTTTTTCCATCTTTGCTTATCTCTTTTATCTTCCTTCCATTTCTCTTTCATTTATTATTTAGTCTTTCCTTCTTCACTTATTTTTTTTCCGTGTCTGGGGCTTATAATCCTCTATAGTGAGAGCCCAATTATCTGAGACTGTAGAACACACCGACTGCATATCTGCAGAGGTGTAACACCCACCAACGAATGTACCGGAAATAACACTAAACAATCCAATGGTGAGGCTCTTGTAATGATGACACTTTAAGGTAACGCAGAGTACCACTTCAGTGCCATCGCCTCTGGTCCTCTTTTCCTGCAGTTTTAACACCTGAGATGGTCCTCTTTATAGGTGAAATAGTACTATTTGATAATTAAACTGAGTGCAAATAAATGTCCTATGTTAAATAGAATTGCTTGTAATAGAACTGTTGGATCATTTAACTATGAGTAAACAAATGACTGATGTTCGATTGAATTGTTAGTTATTCATTGCAATACTTTGAAACATTCTAAATTGAATTGTAAGTAATAGAAAAGTTTGATCAATTATCTTTGTCTATCTAGAAAATGTGTTTACAAATTATACATTTTATATATACGCAAACCGTCTCATTGGTTTAGTGGGTAGAGTGTTCACCAATGGTCCGGGAGAATTGGGTTCAATCCCAGGTCGAGTCATACCAAAGACTTTAAAAATGGTACTTGATACCTACTTGTTTACCACTCAGCAATATATGGTACGTATCAAAGGTAAAGTGGAGGCTGGTTGCCCTCGACTACGGTCGCCAACTTTACTTACTTTATATATATATATATATATATATATATATATATATATATATATATATATATATATATATGCAAAAACGGTATTTGGCATTAATTAACCAACAATTGTTGATATGCCATAAAATCAAAGCAAACCACGAAACCATAGTTAGGACTCCAACAGGTATAAACACATCGTATCACAGTAGACATAGAAGTGATGACAACGAAGGTGAGATTTTCAACTTTGCGAAGCTGGAGCCTCATCACCAGATGCAGTTTAGAGTTATACCCAAAGGTTGATATGCCATAAAACCGAAGCAAATCTCTACAGTAAGGTTAGACCCCCGCCCACATCAATGGCAAATCCTGGGTATAACATTAAATTACATCTGATGGTGAGGCTCTGGTATTGAATTTCTAGAGGATGTGGATTTCAAGCGAATGCTTGATTTTCACAGCATGTCATCTTGTCTAGGGACATTTACTGCCGAGTGGTTAAGAAATCATGTACATATTTACATTTTTGTATAGTTGTTTCTGGAGTTATTTTTTGTTTTATTTTTTTTCTTTTTGCTGACTTTTTCTCACAAAATCCTATCTAATACGAATTATTTTAAACAGATCTATGGATGTAACCCTCAGAGGTACTAGACCTGGAAGCAATAGCAATGAGGGTTCCTCCATTCTCTAAATTTTCAGAACTGAATCTTCACCAAAATATACATTTTAGTGTCATATACTGGAGAGAGACCGTGAAGTACTTTTTATTGTCATTACTACCAGATCCACTCTTACTTGGAATTGTAGTACCGGTAAGAGTTCTATCTATGAGTTAACCCTGTTTAAAAATATTCGTATTCGATAGGATTTTGTGAGAAAAATCACTTAGAGACAACTATACAAAAAAAGTTAATATGGACGTACCATGTATGCGATTCTCAAAATTGTTACCTGAAAAAACCCTTAATGAGTTAACATACCATTAAAATCAATCAATAAATCAATCAATCAATCAACTTCCTTTTTTTTATTCACTTCTTTATTTTTTTCTTTTTTTCTATACTTTTCCTTCTTTGCTTTTTTTTCACCGAATCTTCCGATTTCCAACTATTCCAATGTTCTGACGAAGACTTTAGGGACCTTTCAAGGTGTTCCAACTAAAATTGGTATTATCGTCACTCTCATATTCCACGGCAATTTTAATTATCTGGCAAGGTCCCAGTACTTGTATCCCTATTCGTTTTCTCTGATTTTCTCTCTGTGGTCCACCAGGATCGTTATTATTATTTTTTAATCCTTAAGAGTTTTTCACATCAGTTTTAGCTGATGTTTTTTCACTGGAGCTTGTGTGACAGCAAGTCTCCTCAAGTCTCCAGGACTCTTCTGAGTATTCTAGCCGTTCTAAATAATGTTGTTGTTTGGATGATTTCAACTAGTCCTCCAACTTCCAAGTCCTCTAGTCCCTATAATAATCTTTGGTGACTATTATTATTATTATTGTTTTACACTTTGCGAGTTTTTTCACAGCAGAGTTTGCTGATAATCTTACACTGGAGTCAGGAATGACAGTAAGTATCCTTAACTCTCCAGGAATTTCTCAGTATTCTAGCTGATCATAACACTGTTGTTTTCTGGATGTTCTCGATTCTTCTTAAATAAAGGCAAAACCTACTAAATAAGAAGTTATTTTTCTTGGTAATTAACACAAGATCTGGCCTCCAGGCCGAGATTGATGGATCCGTTTGTATCGGAAAGTCCCAGGGAATTTTATGCGTATCATTCTTGAGCAGGTATTGTGGTCAAATTTTTATATCTAGCGCAATTCCCAATGAATTATCTTTTCAATCAAATCGTTCCAAGTCTTGTGTGTCCCTTTTGTATGAGCAAGCTGCATTCACTTATTATGGGATTAACTGTTTCATCTCAGTCTCCCCATAATGTTCACTCGCACTTTTGTTGCGCATTATCAATTTTCGCTTTAATCTAATTGGTCCTTATGGCGTTGTTTTGTGCAGCTATTAAAAGCGATTCAGATTATTATTATTATTATTATTATTATTACTATTATTATTATTATTATTATTATTATTATTATTATTTCTTTTTAAGTTTTAAATAAGCATAGAATAAACAGACCCGAATTCTCACAGGCGTTCTTATCATCCAAAGAGATGAGATACTTGATGCAATCCTTTTTTTCCTTTTCTTTTCTTTTTGTAGAGAGTCTTCTCTTCAAGTCTTCTTTTATACTTTTATTATATTTTTTCCTTCTTTTCTCGGATTCTCTTCGTTCAGCCTCTATTTACCCCTGGCCTATTATCTAAAAGCCAGGCCGCGTCAATCAGTCTCAATGACATCGTGCCAGCTTTGGTCTTCCTAAGTTTCTGCCTAACCGCTCCAATATGCTCTCATCTATCTCTTTGAGTTCAGCAGCGGCACCATTTCTTTATATTTCTTTATTCAAATGGGTTCAAAAATTGATTCGTCCCTTTCTTTCTTTCTTTCTTTCTTATTCTGATCGATTTTTCTTTCTGTTTTGTTTTCTTTATGTCCATTATTATTTTCTTTCTCTCTGTTTTCCTTTCATCTTTTCTTATCAACTTTTTTCTTCTTTTTTTCTTCTTTTCTTTTCAATTGTTTCCCTTCTTTCTTTCTTCTTTTCTTTTCAATTATTTCCTTTTTCGTTTCTTTCTTCTTTTCTTTTCAATTGTTTCTTTACTTCTCTCTTTCTTCTTTTCTTTTCAATTGTTTCTTTTTTCTTTCTTCTTTTCTTTTCAATTGTTTCCCTTTTTTCTTCCTTTCTTCTTTTCTTTTCAATTGTTTCCTTTCTTTTCTCTTTCTTCTTTTCTTTTCAATAGTTTCCTTTCTTCTTCCTTTCTTCTTTTCTTTTCAATTATTTCCTTTTTCGTTTCTTTCTTCTTTTCTTTTCAATTGTTTCTTTCTTTCTTTCTTCTTTTCTTTTCAATTGTTTCCTTTCTTCTTTCTTTCTTCTTTTCTTTTCAATAGTTTCGTTCTTTCTTTCTTCTTTTCTTTTCAATTGTTTCCTTTCTTCTTTCTTTTTTTCTTTTCAATTGTTTCCTTTCTTCTTTCTTTCTTTCTTCTTTTCTTTTCAATAGTTTCTTTCTTTCTTTCTTCTTTTCTTTTCAATTGTTTCCTTTCTTCTTTCTTTTTTTCTTTTCAATTGTTTCATTTCTTCTTTCTTCTTTCTTTCTTCTTTTGTTTTCAATTGTTTTCTTCTTTCTTTCTTCTTTTCTTTTCAATTGTTTCCTTTCTTCTTCCTTTCTTTCTTCTTTTCGTTTCGATTGTTTCCTTTTTTGTTTCTTTCTTCTTTTCTTTTCAATTGTTTCCTTTCTTCTTCCTTTCTTCTTTTCTTTTCAAGAGTTTCTTTCTTTCTTCTTTTCTTTTCAATTGTTTCCTTTCTTCTTTCTTTCTTCTTTTCTTTTCAATTGTTTCCTTTCTTCTTCCTTTCTTCTTTTCTTTTCAAGAGTTTCTTTCTTTCTTCTTTTCTTTTCAATTGTTTCCTTTCTTCTTTCTTTCTTCTTTTCTTTTCAATTGTTTCCTTTCTTCTTTCTTTCTTCTTTTCTTTTCAATTTTTTCTTTTCTTCTTCCTTTCTTCTTTTTTTTTCAATTATTTCCTTTTTCGTTTCTTTCTTCTTTTCTTTTCAATTGTTTCTTTTCTTCTCTCTTTCTTCTTTTCTTTTCAATTGTTTCTTTTTTCTTTCTTCTTTTCTTTTCAATTGTTTCCTTTCTTCTTTCTTTCTTCTTTTCTTTTCAATAGTTTCTTTCTTTCTTTCTTCTTTTCCTTTCAATTGTTTCCTTTCTTCTTTCTTTCTGCTTTTCTTTTCAATTATTTCCTTTTTCGTTTCTTTCTTCTTTTCTTTCCAATTGTTTCCTTTCTTCTTTCTTTCTTCTTTTCTTTTCAATAGTTTCTTTCTTTCTTTCTTCTTTTCCTTTCAATTGTTTCCTTTCTACTTTCTTTCTTCTTTTCTTTTCAATTATTTCCTTTTTCGTTTCTTTCTTCTTTTCTTTTCAATTGTTTCTTTTCTTCTCTCTTTCTTCTTTTCTTTACAATTGTTTCATTTTTCTTTCTTCTTTTCTTTTCAATTGTTTCCTTTCTTCTTTCTTTCTTCTTTTCTTTTTAATAGTTTCTTTCTTTCTTTCTTCTTTTCTTTTCAATTGTTTCCTTTCTTCTTTCTTTTTTTCTTTTTAATTGTTTCATTTCTTCTTCCTTTCTTCTTTTCTTTTCAATTATTTCCTTTTTCGTTTCTTTCTTCTTTTCTTTTCAATTGTTTCTTTTCTTCTCTCTTTCTTCTTTTCTTTTCAATAGTTTCTTTCTTTCTTTCTTCTTTTCTTTTCAATTGTTTTCTTTTCTTCTTTCTTTTTTTCTTTTCAATTGTTTCCTTTTTTCTTTCTTTCTTCTTTTCTTTTCAATAGTTTCTTTCTTTCTTTCTTCTTTTCTTTTCAATTGTTTCCTTTCTTCTTTCTTTTTTTCTTTTTAATTGTTTCATTTCTTCTTTCTTCTTTCTTTCTTCTTTTGTTTTCAATTGTTTTCTTTCTTATTTCTTTCTTCTTTTCTTTGCAATTGTTTCCTTTCTTCTTCCTTTCTTTCTTCTTTTCGTTTCGATTGTTTCCTTTTTCGTTTCTTTCTTCTTTTCTTTTCAATTGTTTGCTTTCTTCTTCCTTTCTTCTTTTCTTTTCAAGAGTTTCTTTCTTTCTTCTTTTCTTTTCAATTGTTTCCTTTCTTCTTCCTTTCTTCTTTTCTTTTCAATTATTTCCTTTTTCGTTTCTTTCTTCTTTTCTTTTCAATTGTTTCTTTTCTTCTCTCTTTCTTCTTTTCTTTTCAATTGTTTCTTTTTTCTTTCTTCTTTTCTTTTCAATTGTTTCCTTTCTTCTTTCTTTCTGCTTTTCTTTTCAATTATTTCCTTTTTCGTTTCTTTCTTCTTTTCTTTTCAATTGTTTCCTTTCTTCTTTCTTTCTTCTTTTCTTTTCAATAGTTTCTTTCTTTCTTTCTTCTTTTCTTTTCAATTGTTTCCTTTCTTCTTTCTTTTTTTCTTTTCAATTGTTTCCTTTCTTCTTTCTTTCTTCTTTTCTTTTCAATAGTTTCTTTCTTTCTTCTTTTCTTTTCAATTGTTTCCTTTCTTCTTTCTTTTTTTCTTTTTAATTGTTTCATTTCTTCTTTCTTCTTTCTTTCTTCTTTTGTTTTCAATTGTTTTCTTTCTTCTTTCTTTCTTCTTTTGTTTTCAATTGTTTCCTTTCTTCTTCCTTTCTTTCTTCTTTTCGTTTCGATTGTTTCCTTTTTTGTTTCTTTCTTCTTTTCTTTTCAATTGTTTCCTTTCTTCTTTCTTTCTTCTTTTCTTTTCAAGAGTTTCTTTCTTTCTTCTTTTCTTTTTATTTGTTTCCTTTCTTCTTTCTTTCTCCTTTTCTTTTCAATTGTTTCCTTTCTTCTTCCTTTCTTCTTTTCTTCTCAATTGTTTCCTTTTTCGTTTTTTTCTTCTTTTCTTTTCAATTGTTTCCTTTCTCGATTCTTTCCTCTTTTCTTATTTTATTTCCTTTCTTTCTTTCTTTCTTTCTTTTCTTCTTTCTTTTCATTTACTTCCTTTCTCCTTTTTTTCTTTTCTTATCTACCCCCCTTTCCCCCTTCTTTCTTCTTTTTTTTAATAGTTTCTTTTCTTCTTTCTTCTTTTCTTATCTACTCTCCTTTCTTCTTTCTTTTTTCTTTTCTTTTCAATTTTTCTTTTTCTTTTTTCTTTCTTCTTTTCTTATCTACTTTCTTGTCTTCTTTCTTTCTTTTTTTCTTTTCTTTTCGATTCTTTCTTTTCTTTTTTCTTTCTTTTTTTCTTATCTACTTTCCTTTCTTCTTTCTTTTTTCTTTTCTTTTCAATTATTCC
This sequence comes from Sepioteuthis lessoniana, assembly GCA_963585895.1. Classification (NCBI taxonomy): domain Eukaryota; kingdom Metazoa; phylum Mollusca; class Cephalopoda; order Myopsida; family Loliginidae; genus Sepioteuthis; species Sepioteuthis lessoniana. Next base: position 43,868,616 of record OY757929.1, on the reverse strand, counting down.
CTTTCTTTTTTCTTTCTTCTTTTCTTATCTACTCTTCTTTCCTCCTTCTTTCTTCCTTTTCTTAAATTGCTTCCTTTCATTTTTCTTTCATTTTTTCTTATATAATTTCCTTTCTTCTTTCTTTCTTCTTTTCTTTTCAATTACTTCCTTTCTTCTTCCTTTCTTTCTTCTTTTCTTTTCCATTGTTTCCTTTCTTCTTTCTTTTTTCTGTTCTTTTCTATATTTTTTTCTTTCTTTCTTTTTAATTAATTTATTTTCTTTCCTATTTTGTCATTGTTTCTCCATTTACTTCCTTCCTTCCTTCCTTCCTTCCTTCCATCCCTCCTTTCTTCCTTCCTTCCCTCTTGCGTTGTTTTCTTTCCTCAATTGTTTTTTTCTTCTTCCCATACACATTCTGTCCTTATTTAGTTCTTTCTTTTATTCTTTATTTTCTTTCTTCTTTCCTTTATTTCTTTGTCTTTTTTCTTTTTTCTTCGTCTTTCTATTATCTCTTCTTTCATACTTTCTATATTATAGTTCATTTCTTTCATTTTCATTTTTTTTCATTTCCTTTTTATTTCGTTCCTTCTTTCCGTGTTGTTCTCATGTTCTTTCTTTGTTTGTTTCTTTGTTTCTTTGTTTTCTTCCTTCGTTTTCTTCTTTTCTTCATTCTTTCATCCTTCCGGCATACTTTTTGTCCTTACTTAATTATTTCTTTCTTTCTTTCTTTCTTTCTTCGTTTACTTCTTTTCTTCATTCTTTAATCCTTTCGGCATACTTTTTGTCCTTACTTAATTATTTCTTTCGTTCTTTATTCTTTCTTTCTTTCTTTGTTTCCTATTTTCCTTCCTTCGTTTTCTTCTTTTCTTCGTTCTTTAATCCTTCCGGCATACTTTTTGTCCTTACTTAATTATTTCTTTCTTTCTTTCTTTCTTTCTTTGTTTCCTATTTTCCTTCCTTCGTTTTCTTCTTTTCTTCATTCTTTCATCCTCCCGGCATACTTTTTGTCCTTACTTAATTATTTCTTTCTTTCTTTCTTTCTTTCTTTCTTTCTTTCTTTGTTTCCTATTTTCCTTCCTTCGTTTTCTTCTTTTCTTCATTCTTTCATCCTCCCGGCATATTTTTGTCCTTACTTAATTATTTCTTTCTTTCTTTCTTTGTTTCCTATTTTCCTTCCTTCGTTTTCTTCTTTTCTTCATTCTTTCATCCTCCCGGCATATTTTTGTCCTTACTTAATTATTTCTTTCCTTCTTTCTTTCTTTCTTTCCTTCTTTCTTTCTTTCTTTCTTTCTTTCTTTCTTTCTTTCTTTCTTATTTTCCATCCTTCGTTTTCTTCTTTTCTTCATTCTTTCATCCTCCCGGTATACTTTTTGTCCTTACTTAATTATTTCTTTCTTTCTTTCTTTCTTTCTTCAAACCTCCGGGATATTATTATTATTATTATTATTATTATTATTATTATTATTATTATTATTTGTCATCGTGTTAAATATTCGTATTTTTTTCACATGTTTGCTATCTTTTTCATCACATATCTGTTTCATACTTTTTCTGCAAACGTCATCTATTAAAGCAGTTATCCCCCTTTCTGTAACTTTTTTTTTCATTTCTTGTTTGTGTATATATATATATATATACTTCATGCAACCAAACAAAACAAAGTATTAAAAAACTCCAATAAGATAAAGATATCTACATATCTTTTTGCAGCTGTCATAATTCTGTTTTTCTTGACTTTCACTTTTTCCCCCTCACTATTCTTTTTAACCCTTTCAACTTCAGCTCGAGTTTAATTCCCTATACAACCATTATATATTAAGCAATCCTAACGGTAATTTCGTAGGGTCTGCTTCAGATAACCTAAACTATAAATATATAGAAAATCATTTTGTATCTTATAAGTTTCAAATGGAATACGTTTAATTAGATTTCCACGCGTTTAGGACTACAAGTGAATCGAAGGCAGAATATCTTGGACAGGTGGAAATCATACAATACCCTCGGCTAGTAGAATTTACAGAACTACAAAAATTTAATGTACAAAGAGAAGCGTCCCACAGTGCACAATATATATACATATATATATATTGTCATCCACAGACAGACTATTTCGTTCTCGCAGAACTCTTCAGTGTGGCTAGAAACGTAGGACGCTCGAAACCGGGATCGAAACCCATCCAACTTTACTTTAAACTAAGTCTCAGACAGCTCGGCCAACAAGCGTACCACGTTTGGCTAAGGGAATTTTTAAGGTATTATGTAGTAGCAGCAGCAGCCATTTGTTTACATTTTATACCCTATCGGCTACCAGATATATATATATATATATATATATATTCATTAATTTTTTTATACACACACATATATATATATATATATATATATATATTAATTTATGTATATATATGTGTGTGTGTGTGTGTGTGGTGTGTGTGTGTGTGTGTGTGTGTGTGATGAATGATTTCGATAATGTATGGTTTGCTTTGGTTTTATTGCTTATCAACAATAGTAGTTTATTTTATGCCAAATCCTTTTTTATACATATATATATATCAATATATGAATTTAAAGCATTTCGTTGATAACATCTTTAAAGGAGCCTGAGTCACTTTTTTGCACACAGTTAAATAGTTTCACTTATTTCTATCTAAGACGAATAATTTATTTTATCAATAATCATTTCTTTACACACCGTTAAATGATTTTAAGTATTGCTATATAACACTAAAATTCAATCAAGCATTAGTCGTTTGCTTATATGCAATAAAATTATTAAACAGTTCTATTTATATCAAATCAGTTTAGCGGGTAATATTTGTTTGCACACAATTTAAATATCAAAGCACACAGTTTAAATGTCAAGCAGTTCTAGTTGACCCATAGATAGGACCATATCATTTGTTATCAATCCCGGCCAGAGTGGACCTAGGAGCGATGGCAATGAAAGGGTACTCCACATTCACCAAAGCTTCAGCCTTACTGGAGCCTCACCATCAGTGTCATACCTCGGACAATTCCCTGCAGCAGGTTCTTATAGCTCTGCAGAGATACAGTGGGTATTTTCAACAGCTCCAACAAACTGGGTCACTTTGATAATGATATTATACATTGTAGTAAAGAAATATGAGGAAATCGATGTTGGTGAAATTAATAATTTTTAATGTTACCCTGTCGGCTGGGGCTACAGAAAACACCGACTGCTTCTCTGCAGAGAGGTAAGACCTCCCAAGGAGTGTCCTGGTATATGCCACTAAACAATCTGATGGTGAGGTTCTTTAGAGAATGCAGAGTTCCCCTTTCATTGCCACTGATCTCAGATCCACTCTGACCCGGAGTGGTAGTCGAATAGAACTAAAATGTGTACTTATCCTAAATTGAATTGCTTGAAATAGAACTGTTAACATTTAGAACACTTAAACTGCGTACTTATGCTAAACTGAATTATTTGAAATTGGACTAGTTCTGTATGCTAAACTGAATTGTTCTTGCCCAGTCAGCTGGGCCTGTAGAATACACTGACTGCACCTCTGCAGAGGGGTAAAACCCCGCCCCATAACGAGTGTCCTGGATATGACACTAAACAATCTGATGGTGAGGTTCCAGCAATGCTGGAGCTTTGGGGAATGCGGAGTACCCCTTCATTGCCATCGCTCCCAGGTCCAATCTTGCCCGGAGTGGTAGCAATTGATAGGGCCCTATCTATGGGTTAAATAGAACCAATAGCATACTTATGCTAAAATGAATTGAGTAAACTGAATAGCTTGAAATAGAAACGTTTTTGACAATTAAACCGTACTTACACTTAAACTGCATGCTTATGCTTAACTGAATTATTTCAAATAGAACTGTTTTTCGACATTAAAACTGTATTTACACTTAACTGAATTATTACATATAACTGCCTAAATAGTTTTAGATGGAAATGTTTTCGACAATTAAACTGTGTACTTATGCTAAACTGAACTGTTTTCAATTGAGCAGATTATTTACATAAAAATGGATTTGGCGTTAAATAACCTACAAAGGTTGATATGCCATAAAACCAAACAAACCAAACCTGAATTGTGCGACATAAAACTGTTTTAGACATTGAAAATGAACTTACGCTAAACTGAATAATTTGAAATAGAATTGTTTTGACATTTAACAGTGTGTAAACAAGAACTATACTTATACATAACTGAATTGTTTCAATACAAACGGTTTGACTAAACTTGTAAGCTTAAAATACTATGTTTTTGACAATTAAACTATGTAATCATGCCAAACTGAATTGTTTAAATAGAACTGTTTATTTATATAAAAATGGATCGGCATTAAATAACCTACAAAGGTTGAAATACCATAAATCCATAAAATCCAAACTAAATTCATGTATATTTTTAATATCTAATAAAGCAGTAAATGAGAATTCTATCAGAGGAATAAGTTGGAGGTGCCCGTGGTGTAATGGCTATCGTTGCCGGAATTGGATACGGCGACACGAGTTCAAATCCTGGACGAGACTGATTGCATTTCACATAACACTAATAGCTTTGGGAAAGGTATGAATCCAATTATTCTCCCTCCAGCTATGGGTAAAAAGTAAGGCAGACTAGGTTCTTTAGTGTGGCAACTAGTCTAGGAGAAGGAAAAACTCTGAATTCAAACCTGTTAAACTCTGCTTAAAAAGATTGACCTTTTGTCATACCCTGCCCGAGCGGAGGGGCTGGGTAAATATGATAACTTGGTTATTTCAACAATTTTTTTCCGTTATATTTTTAATCGAGCACATACATATGCACGCACTCACAGACATACATAGATCCGCACCCAGCATTATATATATATATATATATATAGGTCTCGGCAGCCGTAAAACTGATGTATGTAAACAATAGTAATTGTGATTCATAACCGTTTACAATTTACTTCGTAGCTAATGGCTGCTAGTAGCTGAATAGTTAGAGGCTTCGGTTTGGCGTTTGTGTCAACCGGGTTTCGATCCTATCTACGGGTAGCTACTGTCTAGCCACACTGATGAGTTCTGATAGAACGAAACAGACCTGTCTGTGGATGATTATAGAGATATATACTCCCCTATCCCCGTAGGGTTGAGTTCTTTGGCGAAGAAGTAATCGTGTTGCCATTAGCTTTCATTGCAAGCCTCTTCGTATATGAATTGAGGTCTCGGCAGCCGTTAAACGGATGTATGTAAATAATAGTAATTGTGATTTATAACCGTTTAAAATTTACTTCGTAGCTAGTGGCTGCTCGTGGCTGAATGTTTAGAGGCTTCGGCTTGGCGTTTGAGTCAACCGGGTTTCGATCCTAGCTACGGGTAGCTACTGTCTAACCACACTGATGAGTTCTGATAGAACGAAACAGATCTGTCTGTGGATGACTATATATATATATATATATATATATATATCAAGGCCAGAGAGAAAATTTTCTCTCAAGAATCTCCCTCAGAAGATCTTTCTTTAAAAAAAGTTCTTAAAAATTCAGTTGAAGGTAAAGAAAATTATTTGATCGGAATCACGTATAGCGTTAAAAAAATTCAACTATTTTGCAGACCTGTTTTAATAAAAAAAATACTACCTTTTCTCATGTTGGTTTTACAACAACCCTTTTCAGATATGAATGTATATATATATATATATATATACCAAAATACTCCGGATGAGCAGGAAATAACACAAGGTCAATTTTCAAGCCGAGTTCAACAGATTTGAATCTAGAATTTTTCTTCTCCTTGACTGATTTCTATATTAAGGTAAAATAACCAGTCTGCTATACTATTTATTCATAGCTGAAAGGAGAATTGTTCGATCCATACATTTCTCAAAAGTATTAGCCTAATTGTAAGTTGACCAATCGTAGTTGAGGGTGAACCGAAGGTTCCATTTCGATGGCTACTGCACCGAAGTGTTGGGGAGGGCGCTACTCCTTTCCCTTAATTGTTCCACTTACCCTTGATACGTACCTGATAATTTTGTGTGTAATCGAGGAGGCATCAAGAACCATTTTTGAGTCCTCGATATGACTAACCTGGGATAGAACTCCGCTCTCCCAGACCATTGGCGAACACACTAATCATTATTTCAGTGGGCCGGTAATTCGTGTGTGTGCAAGTTTACCTATCATTCTGAAATGCGTAAGATGCGACATAATGTTTATTTTTAAGCGGAGTAGAGCTGGTTTTAACACAGTTTTCTTTATCCATAACTGGTTATCTCTCCTAAGCGAAGTAATCTAGTCAGTCCTAATATTTTACTATAGCTGTTGAAAGAATAGATGATTTCTTGTCTTTTCTGAAAGAATTAGCGTCATTCGAAACACACACAACCTTGTCCAATATTTGAAATCGGTTCGTCGATTTCATTTACGACGCTAATACGCTTCCATATCAAAGCATTTATCCCCCTGCTGCTGATAGGATGTGACAGGAGGTCAATTTTAAATCAAATTATGGCCGGTTTGAATTCAGAATTTTCTTTTCCTGCATTACAAAGGCTAAATATTCAAGCTACTGTACTGTTTAACTATATCTGATACGAAAACTGATAAATACAAGGGCATTAGCACAGGGGGAAACGAAAACATCCTCGTTCATGATTTGAAATAGAGTCACCGATTCCTATGATGTTAACTGTTAAAGAACGGCTATAACGAGTAGACCACGAAATGGCTATGGAGAGAAAACCTCTACAGAGAAACCGAATTACTTATAATAGCAGCACATTAGTAATTCTGTCGTGACCAATTGTATTTCGGCAAAATTGATAATATGCAACAGTAATGGTTATCGTCGTAGGAAATGGACACTGCAATACGAGTTCAAATACCGGAGGAGACTTATCACATTTCACATAGCACTAATACCCTTGGGAAAGGTATGAATCCAATTATTCTCCCTCCAGCTATAGGTAAATAGTAGGGCAAACTGGGTTCTTCAGCGTTGGTAAGGCAACTAGTTTTGGAGAAAGAAAACACTGAATTCAAACCTGTTAAACAGACCCCAAAGCCTTTGGTAAAATCTAGATGTACTGGAAATCGGAGTAAGAATCGACACTATCCACAGCATTGTTAAAACTGTCCAGAATACTGAGAAGAGTCTTGGAGACGAGAGGAGACTGGTTGCCACTCAGATTTCATTGAAAGACCACCAGCTAACGCTAATGTGAAAGAAGATAAAAGAGGACGAAGTAGATTTTATCTAATTGTCCAGGAAAGCTGTTTCCTATTCAAGGCAATTTTTTCAAAGTTTCAGTAAATATATAATCATATTGGACATTTAATAGCTGGCATGGGTTATTGAATGAAAACTAATTGATTATTGATTATATATATATATATATATATATATATATTTGGGCAGCATTTCTTCTTTGATACATATTTGATTGGATATTATAGAAATTTTTATCTACATATTTTTTATCCTTTCGAGTTTCCCAACTGATCAAATATCTGGCAGGAATTTGGTAATAAACCTTCAATAACTAGTTATCTCCCAAATACAAGGTACATTAAATAAGTTTCCAAACTTTTTTCGTATTGGCACTTTTATTGATCGTATACACATGAAACTGTAGTCCCCTTCGAATGAATCTCCTCTAGTTGCAATGCACTTGTTGTACCGTTCCAACAACTTTTGGAAGGTCCCATGGAAGTTCTCTTGTGTGAGCGTGTCACTGACCTCCGTCACAGATTCTTTCATCTCCTCAATTGTCTCATAACGACAGCTTCTAAGTTTTTCCTTGAGATTAGGGAATAAGCAAAATAGGGAGGGTGAAAAACTGTCTTGATGCCCATCTTGCTCAAATAGTGTGTGACAAGGATAGAGTTGTGGACTGGTGCATTGTCCTGGTGGAAATGTCACTGAGCCGATTTGAAGAGTGCTGGCCTCTTCTGACAGAATATCTTCCTTAACTCCCTTAAAACCTCAACATAGTAACCCTAACCCTAACCCTTTGGCCAATCAACTCTGGTGTATTGACTTCCTTACTCCTCCCACACATTTCATTATCCCTCACAGACTCCCTGCCTTCCTTGAATCTCTAATGCCACTCAAAAACTGATGCTCGATTCATGCAAGATGGTCGAAAAGCAGTCTGAAGCATTCCATACGACGTTTCTGTCGCATTTTTTCCAAGTTTAAAACATAATTTTATTGCATATCGTTCTTCTAAAATGTCCTCACGTCCAGATTGCATTTTTGAAATTCACCAACTGTGACAATCAGGATTTAGTAGGGTGTATTGCAGTTGCTTCTGTGGCTGTTCATTGTAACCTGAAATCATAAATGTAGGTCAGTCATCTCATAAGATGTATGGCAATAACATAGTGAATTTTCAAGACTCTACGACAATTGTAAATGCCTGTATAAAAAAATTCTGGAAACTTATTGAACGCACCTCGTACCTTCTGCCTAACCTTGGGCCATCATAAGGAGGAATGTATTACAAAATTGATGTGACTATTTTATGTACATCCCTTCTTAGTAAGAATGAGCGTATGTACAAGTGTATTGTGTAGCATTTTTTAAAAAATTGTTTCTAGAAATAACGTCAATGGTTAAAGACATTTAAGTACATTAGCACGGGATTCCTAATTAATTCTTTTAAGTTTGGGTTGTGTATTTCTAATATGTAGTGCCTCGAGAATCTGTAGTTTTTGCTTGTTATTTTGTTGTTCTAATATAGTTGTGTTTTCGGTAAGGAATATCTATAATGTTCAATCATATATATATGAAAAAGTTTGCTATATTTATCAACAAAGAGTGCTCAGTATCACTCATAAAGCAAATATAGACAAAATTTTGTTCTAATATAGTTGTGTTTTCGGTAAGGAATATCTATAATGTTCAATCATATATATATATATATGGAAAAGTTTGCTATATTTATCAACAAAGAGTGCTCAGTATCACTCATAAAGCAAATGTAGAGAAAAGTTGGGAAGCATAAACATACAATCAATAGTTCATGTTGACTCAGCTTCTCGCGTATTTGACCATCAGACCAAAAGATAAAGACAAGGCGGCCCTTCCCTGAATATTCTAAAAACTATATCATCCAATTCATCATACCCCACACAATTGAAAAGAGAAATATACCTACCATGTAGGAACCTCTTGGTCTGATGATCACATTGATTAGAAAGTGAAACTCGCCAAGCGCTGTTGACTCTGTGTCTATTCTTTCTTAAATTAAATCGCTCTCTCTTTTCCTCTCTCTCTCTCTCTCTCAATATATACATATACATATGCGCATGTGTGTGTGTGCTCTCACGCATACTCACACGTATATATATATGTAAACTTTTTTATACCACATCAAAATGGAAAATACAAGAATGAGTTCAAATGTTAATAGACTGAAAGGTTCATGAGATTAGGTCTTCATGCGTTGTTAATGCTTTCATGGACAATTGGGATCCAAGCACTGCAGCGCCGAAGGAAGAGTTGGCTTGACCTCAAGGAAGATTGTATTGAAAAATAAACCCTATTTGGTCACATTCCCTGAGAGTATCTATGTCAACCTGTGAATCTTTCAAGTGACATTTGTACTCGTCTCTCTCTCTTGAATCTGAAAAACAGGCTCCTGTTTTCAGACGCGAGCCTGACTTTATATTTCAAAGATTATCTCACAATGTCAAAAAGACAAACCGATGGAAAATGAATGTAGGGAGATTGCGAATGTTTCACGTAGAGATTGTTTGCATGTCGATAAAATATATCATCATCATAAAACCCGGCGTTCCATTTCATTTGGGAAATACATGATCTTCGTTATGTGCCTAGTGATATATTTGCAAATCAGTCTAGTGCAAAAACAGCAAGATATAGAAGAATAGATTGACTGATCGATTGTAACGGCAGTTCAATCTGTCTAGGTAGATTTTATACCCATAAATTCGGGAATCACTTTAAATGTGCGTTCAGAATAATGTTTTTGTGGTTGTTGTTTCATTACAGTTGTTTTGCATACATTCCTATCGGATACGAACAATTAAAAAAAAATTATTTGTTTGAATATTAAAAAGTGATACCCACATTCTGAGTCAGAGTTGACCTGGGAGTAATGATTATAAAAGTGTACTCTACACTCTCCAGATCCCCAGACGCAGTTTCTAGTCATCAGAGGCGGATTGAGGTCATGCCAAAGTCACTAATTTTTTAAAGGTTATTAGCCACTGCAGAGGATACTATCTCAGTAATTTAAGCTTCTCTGACAGGACATGGAGACGAACAACAACAACAAAAAAGAGAACAGTGAACAGATATAGCCTACCTGCCTAGAAAATCAGCATTCATAAAATAGCCTCTCCATGTTTTTTTCCAATCTGCGCTCGAATATCAACTTCGAGTACAGTAAGGAAATACATACTTAAGGATTGAACTCAGTACTGCCGAAATTGTCTAAGACAAGATCGCTAACCACTGTTCCATGTCTAGTTTATTTTCCTTCTTTGTACTCTTTACTTGGAGTAGTCGCTATGTTCCTAATATAGTTTAGACCCCTTTACCAACCCGACCACAACTTTTACCCCACTTAAATCTATCATCTCTACCAGAGTGCTGTTGCCCCCTGCAAACTTCCTATCTTCTGTCATTCTCTTCTTCAGGGAGCTTTACGCTCTTGGAGTCCCCACCGCCTATTCCCTTTCTGGACGAACATTACCATTCATTTTGACATTCCGCTCCCAAAGCCAGTACAGTTGGAGCGTGTCATTCTCTGTATTTATCGCTTCGACGGAATCCAATCCCTCATGGACTTCGTCAGGAGTGACGTCGTATCCCACAAAGGCCAATGCTGCCATCTGTTGAGATATGATATTGTTTGAACTAACACAAATGATTTTTTATCTGTTAGCTCCACCCAAAAATCATGTGACTTTTACTTTTATATATGACCTTTTATGTCTATGTCTATAGTTTATCTACCTAACTATAGATCATTTATCAGAGTATTTTCTTTTCTCTCTCTCTCACCCTTTATATATATATATATATATATATATATATATATGATTGTTTTAGAATCCTTACTTGGACTTTTTTAATAGTTTCTATCAAATCCCTTTTCCTTCACAATTACCATTCTCCAGTCTCAGTATATAGGTTGATTTTTAAGTCATATAATTACCTCGGTTAAGCCTTCGCAAAGCATGTTACAAAACTGGTTAAGTAGTTCTTTTCTTTTTCATTAATAATTCTAATTTTCATCATGATCAATAATTATGATTGCTCTAAAATATCTATCTATCTATCTATCTCTCTTCAGCATTTATTAATTCTGCATTGTCTCTTACTTTCTATAAATGCATTTTACATATAATCAATTCAAGGTACATTGTATTTTTATCAATATCTCGGAATCCGATTTTTTTCCAATGTTTCTATCTATCTATCTATCTATCTATCTATCTGCCTAAATTGTGTTCGTGGCTATCATTCTTTTTCTCTCTGTCACGATATATATATATATATATATATATATTGGACGGGTTTCGATCCCGGCTTCGAGCCTCCTGCGTGTCTAGCCACACTGAAGAGTTCTGATAGAACGAAACAGTCTGTCTGTGGATAACTATATATATATATATATATATATATATATATATATATATATATATATATATGTATATATATATAATTCTGTTCATATCTATCTATCTATCTATCTATCTTTTTGTTGTTTCTATCCATCAGATTCTTGGTGTTTATCTTTACATATTTTCACACACACACACACACACACACACACACACATATATATATATATAGAGAGAGAGAGAGACAGAGAGAGAGACAGACAGACAGACAGAGAAAGACACAGAGACACAGAGAAATACGTAAAGTTTATTGTGTGTGTTTATAAGTAAAGTTGGCGACCGTAGTAGAGAGTGACCCGAAGGCTCTCTTTTCCATAGCTAGTACACCAAGGTGTAGGGGAGGGCGCTACTCCTTTCCCTGGATTGCACCACAATACCCTTTATCTTTACCTCACAATGCTGAGTGTTAAGCAAGGTAGCATCAAGTACCATTTTTTGAGTCTTCGGTATGACTCGACCTGTGATTGAACCCAGGTCTCCCGGGCCATTGGCGAACACTCTGTGTTTATAATAAACTCATATTAATATAAATCTTATTATCAACAATGAAGATATAATTTTCGACCTCATTTTAACATTTTATAATCGGACTAGACTATTTAAAAATAGACAGTATTTGATGGCATAATATGCTAGTATGTGTATCTTGCCTAACTCTGTAATACTAAATGTACTGCAAATAGAGTGTCTTATATATTATCAAATGAGATATCTAAATTATTCAGGTTTCGTGAGCAATAACCTCATGACCGATTTGATTTCAACAGATTTTACCGTAGCACTTTACAAACCGATATTTTGTTCTTTCTTTCCTTCTCTCTCTCTCTCTCTCTCTCTCTCTCTCTCTCTCTCTCTCTCTCTGTCATTATCTGTTTACGCGTCTGTGAGAATGGCAGAATCAAAGGGTGACTTTATAAGGCGGTTTTTGGAATAGTAAATATCCTATGATGTTTGGTTCAATTCCAAAATGCTATATAAGACTTAAGTAAGTAGGAATACAGATCCTTTTAATTACGTGTCGCTTGTCCAGGCGAAGAAAATGGTAAGAGAATAAATCTGACGCAGATTTTCGCTGTGAGGAGCTGTAACGAAAATTTAAGGAGATTCCATTCCCTTAGTGGAATGGAAATAGCGGTACCAAAAGAAATGAATCGAGAACGAAAGAAAGAAAGCAAAAAATAAATAAATTGGTTATAATAATAATAATAATAATAATAATAATTAGAAGAAGAAGAAGAAGAAGAAGAAGACAAGCAAAAAGAAAGAAAAAAGACAGATTGACATATTGCAGGATATATATATATATATAAAGAGTGGAGGAAGGAGAGACATACATATGTAGGTTGATAGATAGATGCATAGATATACAAATAAAGGAAAATAATTGTCATTCTGTTTATATATATATATATATATATATATATATATATATATATATATATGGTCTTTTCTTTCATATTGACAATTTTAGATAGGTCGATAGATAGATTGATAGATAGATATGAACAGAAGATTGATTGGCTGGTTTGTTGTCTTTTACGGCATATCGACTCTTGTATGTTATTCAATGCTAAATCCTGTATACATTAATAATTATATTTGAATTATAAACTATTAGTTTAAATATAGCAATGTTTTAAATGAGCTCTGGCTCATTTGTTTGCACATTGCCAAATGGTCTCAAATATTATTATCTATTATTTGCACCCCGATAAATGCTTTCAAATATTGCTATCTAACGTTAATATTTTTTAGCACAGTTAAATTGTTACAAGTATTGCACCGTAATTCAATTAGTCTAATTTAGCAATCATTTGTTTGAGCATAGTTAAATGGCTCCAGTTAAAGAAAATGATTTGATAGTTCTATTCGACCCATAGACATGAACGTAAGAGTCACTAACGCTCCAGGCTACAGTGGATCATTTGGATATGAAGGGGTATACCACGTTGCACAAAACTCCAGATGAAGTTTAGTGTTATATCAAAGTCACTCTTTCGGGGCTGGGTCTTACCCCTTTGTTGTCGGTGTATTCTATGTATTAACCTACTTATCCACACCTTCAGGATGTGACCCGAGGTCAACTTTTTAAGGGGATTGAATTCAGAGTTTTCCTTCTCTTTGAGTGATTGCTATGCCAAGGTTAAAGATCCCAGTCTGCCCGACTATTTTTCCATAGCGGATAGCAGAATAGCTCGATTCATTCGTGAAAACGCAAACAGCCTCGTCTGGGATTTGATCTCGGGTCACAGTGTCTATTTCCCACGAAGATAACTATTACACTACGGAAAACTCCAGTTGACGTATTGTACGCTAGATAAAAAGATAGATAGATATTAATTGAATAAGCTAGCTAACTAGCTAGCTAGATAGATAGATAGATAACAGACAAGAAAATGAGACAAAGAAAGAGTGATAAAACGAAACTAAGACTCAATGAATAAAAACAGAAAAAGAACAGGGAGCACACCCGTAGGTGTATACGCGTACGGACACTTGCAAGTATACACCCATATAAATAATTTTTGAGACCTTTTTCCAAAATGCAATCGTCTCGAAAAAAACCCACTGCTCATGCCTCGAGAATTGATGCAGAAACAATTAGCTGTTTCAAGAACTAAACAAAACCACTTTCCCATGACTATGTTCAGTTAAAATCTGTTACATTCACTATCTATCTATCTATCTATCTATCTATCTATCCCATTCTATACTTATATAACTATTGCATCCTGTTCGTATATCTATCTATCCTATTCTATACTTATATAACTATTGCATTCTGTTCGTATATCTATCTATCTATCCCATTCTATACTTATATAACTATTGCATCCTGTTCGTATATCTATCTATCTATCTATCCTATTCTATACTTATATAACTATTGCATTCTGTTCGTATATCTATCTATCCTATTCTATACTTATATAACTATTGCATCCTGTTCGTATATCTATCTATCTATCCCATTCTATACTTATATAACTATTGCATCCTGTTCGTATATCTATCTATCTATCTATCTATCTATCTATCCTATTCTATACTTATATAACTATTGCATTCTGTTCGTATATCTATCTATCTATCTATCTATCTATCTATCTATCTATCTATCCCATTCTATACTTATATAACTATTGCATCCTGTTCGTATATCTATCTATCTATCTATCTATCTATCCTATTCTATACTTATATAACTATTGCATTCTGTTCGTATATCTATCTATCTATCTATCTATCTATCCCATTCTATACTTATATAACTATTGCATCCTGTTCGTATATCTATCAATCTATCTATCTATCTATCTATCTATCTATCCTATTCTATACTTATATAACTATTGCATTCTGTTCGTATATCTATCTATCTATCTATCTATCTACTCGTATATATGTGTGTATGTTTGCGTGAGTCAGAGAAAGAGAAAAAGAGACAGACAAGCAAACAGACAGACAGACAGAATAAGAGAGAGGGTGGGAGAGTGCCAGGCAGACACACAGACAATGACTTTTCTCGAAGGGTATTAAGCACCTGTCTACGAGTTTTTAAATTCTGTTTGTATTAATTGCCTTTCTATCCGCATCATAATCTTTGCGTATGTGCGTCCGAATATGCTTGTGTGTATGTGTGTCTATGTGTGTGTATATGTGTGACTGCATGTGAGAGTGTACGGATGTTTATGATGGTGGAAGTTAATGGGTACATATTTGTATGGATGAATGGCTATACAGATGTGTTATACTGTGTGGATAAGTGTATATGTGTAGGTATGTGTGTTTTATTTCACATATACGTGTTTGTGTTTAATAGTTTCTGTATATATATATATATATATATATGTGTGTGTGTGTGTGTGTGTGTGAGTGAGTGAGTGAGTGTGTGTGTGTGTGTGTGTGTGTTTATGGATATATATATATATATATATATATATATATACGATTTAATCATCTACAGGCATACATACACGCACATCAAATACTGACTCATATACATGCACATTTGAATGTTTGTGTACGTATATATATATATATATATATATATATATATATATATATATATATACATTCACAAACCTTCAAATTTATATGTGCATATGTCAGTGTGTGTCTAAGGGTGCTATTTATGAGTACCTGTAATTGTAGAGAGGTATACATGTATATGGGTCCGTGTATGAGTCTAAGAATTATTGCCTATCTGCATGTGAAGACACACACCCTTGCACACAGACGTACACACACACACACACATACACACGCATATATATATATATATATATATATATATATATATATATATATATATATATAACAACAACTTCAGATTGATAGCTAGAAGCACAAATTCATATATGTGTATGGTTGTGTAAGGGCGTTAGAGATGGGGAATTTTTTGTGTATTTGTATATTTAGGTTGATGTGTCTATCAACGTATCATCCTCTGTAATGTGTCTTAATATATAAGTCTTAATGTACGTGTATGTGTGTGTATTTGCGATTACATGTATGTGTGAAATGTTAATGTTAATGTATGTATGTATGTATGCCTGTGCATAGATTACTAAACTGTTCCGTGTGTGTTTGCATCATATATATAAATGTGTGTGTGTGTGTGTGTGTGTGTGTGTGTGTGTGTGTGTGTCATGGTGTATCTGTTTTCATGAATTCGTTTGAGTGTATGTAAGTGCGCCAGTCTTTGTGTATTATGATCGCTGTCAAACAGAAACACAAGCAAAACAACCGTAGCCAGGAAATAGTTTTTATTTTCGTATTTAAAAAAAAAATTCTTTTCTTTTGCCCCCTCTTCTTGTTCCCTGTTTTTTTCGGGGGCTTTTTGTTTTGCTTTATTTTATCTTTTTATTTATTTATTTATTGTCGATTCTTTTTCAAAGAAAACAAAAATCTGAAAGCGAGATAATATTCCGGTAAAAAAATAAGAGCTGGCTTCCAGATGTGAATCAACCGCAGAATACTTCGCCAAAAAAGAAAAACAAAAAGACTATAATAATAAGGGAATCTTTAATAAAATTTAAAGAAAAAAAAAACAGAAAATAAAGAAAGAGAAGATCCATGCCATGTCTTTAGGGATAATGACGCAATTTCTTGCCTCATCCACCTCGATTGTAGTCGGGTTTCTGGAAAGCTGAGGTCCCTTAGCAATCGACGCACCTGCTGTGATGTTTTTCTGGTTCCCAGTATCATTGAAAAATGACCGTCGGAATTACCATGAACTACAAATGAATAACTCTTACTGCTATTGCTGCTAAGATTTAAAATGCTCTGTTTCACAATTGTATCAAACCTTAAATCAAGAATTTTTTTTTTTGAAAAATCATAACGGTTTTCAGTGAAATCGGTTCATAACTTCAGATTCTGATTATCCACCAAATCCCCGTAGAACATGTAAACAATCTCGAGGCAACATTATTGTTTATAGATTTCTCCTGATCATTTGATTCCATAAAAAGATGGAGCAAATACAACTACTGTTCGCTAATGGCCCGGGAGACCTGGGGTTCACTCCCAAGTCGAGTCATACCAAAGACTCAAAAAAATGGTACTTGATGCTTCCTTGCTAAACACTAACCATTATAAGATACGGATCAAGGGTATAGTGGGTCAATCCAGGGAAAAGAGTAGCGCCCTCCCCTACACCTTGGTGTAGTAGCTGTCGAAAAGGGAGCCATCGGGTCACCCTCGACAACGATCGCCAACTTTAATTTACTTATATTCTCCACAAAGAAACTATTGTATTTATAATGATGCTTAACAAAAAAAAAAACAAGGAAGCAATGGTTCACTCACCTGATGGCGAACCGACTTCTTCGATATTAAAGCTGGAGATTTGCAACGAGATTTTCTGCACCTTATTTGTTTATACTCTGCCTACACTACGTACGTCGAACCTCAATTAAACTAATAAAAGAAAATGGCTTTAAACTAAAAAGAAAAGCAAGAAACAGATTCATTATCATCATCATCATATCCGGTAGCTAGTACAGATTTCCCTAAATCTCTCTCACCATCCGTGGCTATCATCCATTGCTTCCGGCAGGTCTTCCAGGCTACATCCTGTGTCCATACAGAGCTATTGTAGATAAGTTCTAGCTAGTCGTCCTACACTTGCGTTTCCGTGTGAAAGAGTCCATAGGAAGCCATCGCTTATGTGTTCGTTTTTACTCCCCCAGCAGCATCCAGCATTCTTTGTTCGTTTATTTTGGATATTAGATAGGTGGTAGGTGGCTATACAGTTTTTGTTTTGTTGGATGTTGTTACCATGATTTGTTTAATACTGCTCGTAGCATTCTTGTGAAATTGCTATCAAGCTTTTTTCTTTATAAGCTTAGTCAGTATCCAAGCGGTGCATGGAAAAAATTGCGTTTAATTTTATCAGATAGGTCTAACTTCTCCATGACCGATAGCTTATCAATAGCTCTCCATGCCTCCGATAGTCACGTATTGATGTTATTTTAGGTAGATGAGGTCGGTAAACTTGTCCACTAGTTTCAGGGAACTACAAGTTAGTGTACTCTTTGATTATCCTGCAGAAAATATTACAGATGTTGACTGAATAATATTGGAGGAGATCTGTGCACCTTTACATGTTTAGTTGCATCATCTACATCTTTATTGATTGGACCATATGTTTATAGATTGGGCATTGACTGGACCAAACTTGGAAGAGATCTGTGCCCTTTTAACTGTTTAGATTGGACCATATGTTTATAGATTGAGCCTAGATTGGACCAATTTTGGAGGGGATCTATGCATCTTTAAATGTTTTGTTGCATCATCTACATCTTTATTGATTGGACCATATGTTTATAGATTGGGCATTGACTGGACCAAACTTGGAAGAGATCTGTGCCCTTTTAACTGTTTAGATTGGACCATATGTTTATAGATTGAGCCTAGATTGGACCAATTTTGGAGGGGATCTATGCATCTTTAAATGTTTTGTTGCATCATCTACATCTTTATTGATTGGACCATATGTTTATAGATTGGGCATTGACTGGACCAAACTTGGAAGAGATCTGTGCCCTTTTAACTGTTTAGATTGGACCATATGTTTATAGATTGAGCCTAGATTGGACCAATTTTGGAGGGGATCTATGCATCTTTAAATGTTTTGTTGCATCATCTACATCTTTATTGATTGGACCATATGTTTATAGATTGGGCATTGACTGGACCAAACTTGGAAGAGATCTGTGCCCTTTTAACTGTTTAGTTGTATCACCTATATATTTATAGATTGGAGCATATGTTTATAGATTGAGCCTAGACTGAACCAAACTTGGAGGAGATCTGTGCACTTTTACATGTTCAGTTGCATCATCTACATATCTATAGATTAGACCATATGTTTATAGATTGGGCATAGGCTGAACCAAACTTGGAGGAAATCTTTGCACTTTTACATTTTTCTGTTGCATTCGCTATATGTTTATAGATTGGACCATATGTTTATAGATTGGACCATATGTTTATAGATTGGACATAGACTGGACCAAACTTGTTGCGGTAGCCCCTGATATGGTCCAATGTAGAGGTCAAGTAGAAGTAAACAATGAAATTACGCTAAACTGAATAGTTTTATATTAACTGTTTTTACATTTAACTGTGTTTTCAAGCTGCGTACCTATGCTAAATTAAATTGTTTGAAATAGAATTGTTTCGACATTTAACCGTGTCTAAACAAAAACTATACCTATACTAATCTGAATTATTGAAACCTTTATCAAAATTACTTAATTCGGCGTTAAATGAGCCGAAAAAGGTTTGATACGACGTAAAACAAAAAAACAACAACCAATCAACAAACCAACAATCCAACCTGCGTAGGTTTTTAGGAAAAAAATGTATAATCCATAAAGTAAAGGACTGAGGTTCGCCAGAACTTTCCGAAAAGTGCGCAAAAGTTAAACCAGTGTCATCATCATCATCATCATGTCGCGCTGGTAGCACGGATATCCCTGACCCTCACTCGTCACTCCTCCCTATCGTTCATCGCCTCAGGCAGGTACTCAGGACAACATCCCGTATCCTCACACAGCTGTTGAATGTATTTTCGTGCTGGTCGTCCTGCTTTTGCACGGCCATGTGTGGGGGTCCATAAGAGTACATTTCTTATGAATTCGTCCCTGCTTCTCCAGCAGTGTCCTGCATGTCTGGTTCGTCTAACTTGAATAGTTTTCGTGATAGGAGGCAGGTGGCCGTACAGTTGGTGTCTTGTGGGGTGTTGTCGCCAGGACTTGTTCAATATTGCTCGCAGCATTCTTGTGTAATTGCCATCTAGCTTCTTCTCCAGCCGTTTTGTTAGTGTCCATGTAGTGCACCCGTATAGCAGTATCGATGTGACCGCTGCCTGGAAGAAACTGCGTTTCATTTTATCGGTTAGGTCTGATTTCCATATAATCGATAGCCTATTGATAGCTGTCCATGCTTTAATTAACCTCGTTTCGATGTCCTTTTCGGTTGATTCGACGCTAAGCAGAAATGTTTATAACGTAATAAATGTCAAGACTTTGTTCGTAATTTTCGTACAATTTATACAATTTAAAAATGACAAACTAATTAGACATACAAATATTGCTGACGTCATCATTTAATGTTTAATTCAATGCTTGTAGCAGTCGGCTTGTTCTTTGCTTGTAGATTTTTTTTTCCATATTGTTGGTTATGAATTATTGATGTCTGCATTTCTAACTGACATAATATGCCAATTATGGGTGAAATATTATCTAAATGTTTGCTTTATTTAATTCGTGACATATACGTAACCTTTTTTATGTTCTCATTTAGATGAAATATTGAAATGAAAATCTAAATATGAAGTAACGGTCTGAAAAGTAACGAGACTTAGTGCTATGCGATCTTTAGGCGAAAGAAACAAACGGATTGTGATTTAGTTTGGTTTGGTTTTATGGCTCATCAAACCTTGTTGATTATTTAATGCCACATCCTCTTTTTACATGTATATCGATTATATGATTTATAAACACATTTTCTAGATACACACAATAAAATGTTCAAACAGTTGTATTTCTAACCATTAGATTTAGCATAAGTCAACAAAATGAAATAGTTTCAAGTATTGCTATGTATCCATAACAATTCATTTAAACATCAGTCATTTATTTACACACAGTAAAAGGATCAAACAGTTCTATTTCAAATAATTCAATTTAGCATAAATCATTTGTTTGCACACAGTCTAAATGTCAAAAAGTTCTATTTGACCCATAGAGAGGACCTGTTCAGGTGCTACTACTCCGGGCTATAATGGGTCCGAGAGCGATGGCAATGAAGGGGTACTCTAAATTCCACAAAGCTCCAGAGCTGAAACCTCACCACCAGATTATGGAGCGTCATATCCTTGACATTCGTTGGTCGGGTATTAACCCTCTGCTGTTGCAGCCGGTGTATTCTACAGCTTTAGCCAACTGGTCTAATAATAATTTTAGTATATAACTCTAATCTTAGGTTTCGGCAACTATTGATTTTTTTTCTTCTGATTTTTGCCTGCAACTCCTCTTTTTCAGGCCCTTCAGCTATGAACGGTAAAGAAGGAACGATGAACTCTGAGCAACGAGCTAACCTGAAATATTTGGTCAGTTAGTGAAAACTCGGCCCCAAGCATGTAGAATGCTTCAGCAAGTGTGCAAACATAACACCATGTTACGAATATGCATTTTTTGTGTGGCGAAAGAGTTTCAAAAAGGGAAGGAAAAGCGGAAATATAACGCCAGGATTGGGAGGCCTTCAACAAGCAAGACTGAAGTCAATGTTGAGTGGGTTAGACATGTTGTGTTTGGCGATCGTCGATTGATTGTTCGAATGGTTGCAAGTTAACTGGACATTAAAAAATCTGCACAAGGATCCTACCAAGAATGCTGAATGATAATTAGAAGGAACATTGCATACAGGAGTAGCAGGGCATCGTTGAAAGTCTATAAACCGGATCCGATGTGCCCGTGGTGTAATGGTTATCTTCGCAGGGGAATGGACACGGCGATACGAGTTAAATCCTAGACAAGACTGATTGCATTTCACATAGCACTAATACCCTTGGGAAAGGTATGAAACCAATTATTCTCCCTCCAGCTATGGGTAAATAGTAGGACAGACTAGGTTCTTCAGCCTTGGTGAGGCAACTAGTCTAGGAGAAGAAAAACTCTGAATTCAAACTTGTTAAACTCCGCTTAAAAAATTGACCCTGTGTCATATCCTGCCCGAGCGGAGGGGTTGGGTAAATAGTAAATAGGATAAACCGGATCCGATTTGTTTTCTTGACTCATCACTTGTGATGAGACCTGGATTTTTAAGTACTGCCGAGATTGATTTGTTGTATTTTGACCTTCGACCCGGCCCAAAATGCCATTCAAAGTCATGCACCGGAAGGAAGTGACACATTCCAATGGCAGTTATGAGAGGAAATCGCGCAGGTGAGCTCGGCTGATATTATGGAATAAGGTGATGGTCCCACTTCAGAGTGATGCACCGGAAGAGAGTGACCTCTGAACTGCATGGCAGTTATTTCCGCTTGATGACGATCAAACATGCCATTCCAAAGATTGAGTTGGCGATTGAGTGGGCGTTGAACTATTATATAACTCGGTCAAGACAAAAAGTCAGACAGTTTGAGATTAGACGAGTTAGAAAATAAGATGTGGTAGAGAAAGCCCGGCGGAGGGGGCCCTTGGGGCCCTGATGAGTTGGGGTCCAGAGAAGTTGCTGATAGGATGCAGTAAAGAAAGCCATCACCCAGCAGAGAGCTGAGCCCCTGGGCCTCCGGTTGAGCACCAGGAGAACGAGAAAGACACCACGCTGATGGCCATAAGAGTGGGGTCAAAATATTGCAGTTTCTGTTCGGTCTCCAACTCCCTCTCACCATAAAACTTTGAATAACCCTTTCAAACCTTACAATAAAGTGAGAGGGACATATTTTGTTAAAGTCGCTTCGATCGTCGTTTATTATTACGTCAGTATGTATCCTGCATGAACATTTATATGTGTATATAAGCATATTTATTATGTGAGTATATAACAGATTGACTTTAACGACATATCAACCTGTTATATAATAACCGAGGGATTTCGGTTCATGACTTTGAGTTTAGTTAGGCTGAGAACCTTTCGCACATGGCCATATTCGAGTATATGGCTATGTAACAAACCCATGAAGAATTATTTCCTGCCTACAGATATCTGATTGTTTTTGTTTTACGGCGAATCAACACTTTTTGGATCAGGTCCTTTTTATAAAAGATTCGCACAATTCCGTTTAGTATAAGTATAGTTTTTGTTTACATACAGTTGAATGTCAAAACAGTTCTTTTTTAAACAATTCAGTTTAGCATAAGTGAAAAAGTGTAATATCAAAAACAGTCTTCTTTCAAATGATTTAGTTTAACAGAAAAAAACAGTCTTATTTCAAATAATTCAGTTCAGCATGAGTACACAGTTTAGCTCTATTTGACCCGTAGATAGGACTCTCTTAGGTGCTAGTGCTCGGACCCTGGAGCTATGGCAATGAAGGTGTAATCCGCATTCCCCAAAGCTCATCATCATTTACATCATCGGATCGTTTAGTGTAATATCCAGGACACTTGTTGTCAGGAGTCTTACTCCTATGCAGAAAAGCAGTCTGTCTATTCTACTGCACCCCTCCAGCCTACTGGGCAATTTGCCTATAGAGTTGGAAATTACATTTATGCTATATTCATATCTCTATGTTCTGTATAGTTTTTCTTAAGAGATTTTGCACACGGTTATATGATATTGAGTATTCCTATTTAATACAAATAATTTGCTCTTAGTTATATACTTTCAAGTATTCCTTTCAATTATTGATAATTATATATTATCATGAAAAGTAAAGCTGGCGACCTTAGTCGAGGGTGACCCGAAGGCTCCCTTTTCAATAGCTACCACACCGAGGTGTAGGGGAGGGCGCTACTACTTTCCCTGGATTGCTCCACTTTACCCTTGATCTTTACCTTATAATGCCGAGTGCCAAGCAAAGTACCATTTTATGAGTCTTTGGTATGTCTCGACGTGGGATTGAATCCCGGTCTTCCAGACCGTTGGCAGATACTCTACCCATTACACAAATTATAACTATTTCATAATATTTATTCATTTCCACAGTTATATGATACTAAATATTATCATCGAATGGGAATGATTTTTTAATAGATCTATTTGTCCCCTGGCTATGATCCTTACAGTTACTAACAATTTCGTCTGAGTAAACCTGTGAATAATTGCTCTGAAGGGCTTCTCCAAATTCTCCAGATCTCCAGAAATGGAGCCACACTATTGTATACAGTTTAGTGTCATAGAATACGCCAATTGGGGGGATCTAACACCTCAGAGTTAAATACAATCAGTATATTATAAGTTCAGCCCAGAGGGCATTCTTTTCGCTAAGTAACATACTGTACTGAGTTACATGTTACAAGAAGCAAGATAAGATTTAATCAGCTCCAGATATTTTCACAAGGCTAAAAAGAATTCCAGTTCCGTTACCATTTACTCAGATCTAGCAATAGAATTGGACTTGTGCTGTTCCCAAAATCATTAACGCGAAGTGAACGTAAAGTGCCCAGATTTAAGTTTAACTTCGTTTGCCTGATAAGAAATTATCATGAATGAACAAAACATTAAAAATGGAAAAGATAACAAGTTGAATTGGTATTGCAGCTAAAATAAAATACAAAACTTGTTTAAATTCCTTATCAACTGAAATACCTTTGCTATTCAAGGCGAAAGATAAACACTGAAGACCTGTAGGCGAGTTCAAAATTATCGGATGTCCAAAGGATGGCGTCATGTTATTATGTGCATGCTTGTCTCAAATAATATAGGTCATCAGAAGCAGATGTCAAGTTGAGCTCCAAATGTGTGAAATAACAGAATATGTAGAGAATCTTCTTGCTTTAAAATAATTCATGTGCTGAATCTATGATTTCCGGCCATTACCAAAGTATTCATCAGCGCTTAAAGACCACGCTTATTTGCCTTTAAGTTCGATGTTAAGTCACCTCTGAGATAAAGGACTGGCTAGGTTCTTCAGCCTTGGTTAGACAACTAGTCTAGGAGAAGGAAAACTCTGAAATCAAACCTGTTAAACTTCGCTTAAAAATTGACCTTGTGTCACATCCTGCCCGAGCGGAGGGGTTGGTAAATAGGACCTCTGAGATAAAGAATTTTGTCTATATTACTAGAATTCTGGTTATATCCACCGTCCTGTGGGCAAGGCTTAGGAATTGCACATTATATACCCTG
The DNA here is from genome assembly GCA_963585895.1 of Sepioteuthis lessoniana. Classification (NCBI taxonomy): domain Eukaryota; kingdom Metazoa; phylum Mollusca; class Cephalopoda; order Myopsida; family Loliginidae; genus Sepioteuthis; species Sepioteuthis lessoniana. The sequence continues at coordinate 43,843,728 of OY757929.1, read as the reverse complement.
TAAATAAATAAGAACCCCGTAAATCCAAAAAGTGTATACAACGTATACCCTTACAGCGCATTTGATGTTGAAGCTCCTGTAATAGAGATTTGGGAAAAGTCGGGTTTAATTCATGGTCGAGTCATATAAAAAACTCAAAAATAGAACTCTATGGGTCCTCGCTTAACGCTCAGCAATATAAAGTACGGATCAAGGGTAAATGGAGCAATCCAGGGAAAGGAGTAGTGCCCTCCCCTACACTTCGGTGTAAGTCAGTAAGTTGGTGATCGTAGTTGAGGGTGACCAGAAGGCCCCTTTTTCAGTAGCTACTACACCAAATTGTAAGGGAGGGCGGTACACTTTTCCTTGGATTGCTCCACTTTACTCTTGATACGTTCATTATATTGCTGAGTGATAAGCAAGGAGGTGTGAAGAAGTATTTTTAAAGTCTTTGGTATGACGCGACCTGGGACTGAACCCAGGTCTCCTGGACCATTGGCAATAACTCTAATCACTAGGCCAATGAGTCGGTTTCGGTATAGTAGCTATGAAAAAAGAGAGCCTTATTAGTGACATTAGAGTCTTATTTATTGGTCAAAAAGATTTATTTGAATATTATTCCTACTAAATATGTAATATAATGGCTGAGGGATTTCGTTTTATATATCTTGCCTTTCGGTTTAGTTAGGCTCAGAACCTTTCACTTGGCGCATGGGTTAGTGTCATTCAGAGATGTCACAATAGAAACCCCAGATAGAAAATCTGACCGCGGGGTGTGAATGACGTCATGCACCGGAAGTGTGCGTGGAGGATTTTTGGGATTTGACAAAAAGTCAGTGAGTAGAGTTTTAGCGTCCGAAGAAGACGGTTGACTTTCGCTCGCTCACCGAGGCCTTGCGGCGGGTGCTGCACGTGTTTTGGGGCAGACGGAAAAGTCAGCATAGAAAGATGGTATCTCTCTCCTTATGTCAAAAAATCTTTAAACTCAAAGGTAATAAAAACTTTCGTACCTGAACTAAGAAGTCGTAAGTGTTTTTCGAGTTCCGGGATTCCTATGTTATATATATGTGCGTTATGGTCATTATGAACGTTTTGCGTACCGGTATGAATATGTCTATTTCACATATCCGTATATCATGGGTATGTTACAAATAGAAATACTTGATATCACACAGCCGGGTAATTTTTTTCTTAGAATTGTTACTGGAAACCTTAATTGTAATGTTCTGGATCGATTTCTCCGAAGGCCGTTATTATTCCCCAGTTTGCTAATGTTGTAGAATACACCGACTGTATCTCTGCAGAGGGATAAGACCCCACCTCCAAAGAGCGTCCTGCATATGATACTAAACAGTTTGGTGAGGTTCCATTGATGCCAGAGCTTTGGAGAATACGGAGTACCCCTTGAATGCCATTGCTCCCAGGTTCACTCTGGCACAGACTGGTAGCATCTGATAGGGTCCTATATATGGGTCAAATAGAATTAAACTCACTTGCTCGAAATAGAACTGTTTTTACATTTAAACTGCGTACTTATGCTAAACTGAATTGTGTAAAATAAAATTTTTTTGACATTTAACCGTTTATAAACAAAAACTATACTTATTCTACACTGAATTGTTTGAACTAGAAGTGTTTGACTAAACTGATTAACAAAGTATTTTAAAGATTAAACCCTGTACTTATGCTAAAATGAATTGTTTGATCAGTTTATTTGTATAAAAATGGGTTCTGCATTAGATAACCCACAAAGGTTAATATGCCATAAAACCTAAACAAGCAAACAACCAAGCCACTCTGATTTTATCGAAGAATTTTCTTGACTTCAGGTTGGATACGGCTGACAAGCATAGCATTATAAGCTTTTTCAGCTGTATCAGTAAGACTTATACCTCTGTTGTTCTTTGTGATTTGAAGGTGGTATTTTTTTAAAAAATAGAAGGATACAACCTTTCGTCCATTTCTCTCTTGTTTTGTTCATACGCAACATAGCATAATCAAAGAAATATATCGTCAAATTTCTTGTATTCCATATTTCAGGAGCTATTTTATCATGGCCTGCAATTTGTCTGAAATCGGGGGTGTAATTGTGGTGTAATGTTTAAAGTGATGGACTGCGGAATCACAGTAAACGAGTTCGTATTCCAGTCGCGCAATTACGTTCACTTCGGGCAAATACCCTTGGGAAAGGTATGAACCCCCTTATCCTCCCAGCGATGGGTTAAATAGTACCACTACCGTTCTTCTAGGAGAATGGCTTTGGCATTAAATAACCTACAAAGGTTGATATACCATTAAACCAAACCAAACCCAACATTTCTGCAAAGAATATATTCCAGTACTGCATCAAGTACTGCCACTGTAAAAAATCATAGTGTGCTGCCTATTTGGCAAGCAATATTTTTTTCGTAAGGTTTATCAATGATTTCAGGAGCGTTTCAAAGCTAAATCCATGTAAATAAGGAATTCGTGGAAGATAGATCATCATGATTTTCATAACAGACGGTAAATGAAGTCAGCAGATGGATAAGCTTCTTCAGAGTGAATTTAAAATCTCCCAGCGAAGAAGATATATATATATAAGTTAAGAATGAATATATATATATATATATATATATATATATATATATTCATTCTTAACTGGGAACGCTCGGGTGGGTAATTGCTGGCCATTATGAGTAAATGCAAAGCTCTTCTCATAAACTGAGCACTCCGGTAGACGATTAGCGAATATACAAATAAATATATACGTGAAAAATTCCTTCGCTTAGCCAAGAGGGACGATAGCATTGGGGTAAGCTATCTGGCTGACGTAAAGTTAGCCAGCTTCTGACCCCAGTTTGAAGCATCACGTGTGTCTAGCCGCATTGAAGAATTGTGATACAAAGAAACAGTTTGTCTGTGGAAGACAATATATATACTGTGCTATATTTAGCCTAGCTGGTTTACAACCTAAAATAATGAAACTATATTCTTCCCAAAATTTAGTACATTATTCGGAGTTACATGTCAAGCACAAATTCATCTGATGGAAAAAGAGCGAGTGAGTTTGAAAAAGATGGAAGGGTGTTAAGGGAGGGATTTATATAACTATAGGCAACCAAAAAAATAAAACAAAAACAAAAAAACACCAGGACATACCGAAATCCTTCTGCGAAAATAAAGCACATAAACAGAACCAAATGAGAGAGTGACGGATTTTCCAATTACATGATAATTTAGAGATGTCCCCGTCACACTGACATCATATTTTATCGACTATATTATCGATATAACGGAGATTAAAAAGAAATTATAATGTTTCATATATATATATATATATATATATATATATGTATATAAGTAAATAAGGAAATTAAATGCGACTGTATAAAGAAAAGTAGAAAAAAAAACAACTTATCCAAAATTTGATACATTTATTATGAAATTCGACGTTGAATGCTTCAGTTATAATAACCTTCTTCAGGTCTTTAAATTCATAAGAAATGTTGTGAAAATAGCGATAGCTGTTTCATGTAATAGCAAGAGAAAAGAAACGTCCACATGTTATATAATGGCCGAGGGATTTCGTTTTATACATCTTGCCTTTGGGTTTAGTTAGGCTGAGAACCTTTCGGCTCAGTGCATGGGTTAGTTATCCGCAAACTTGAGCACAGGTGTTGGCGTGCGTGCGGGGAGGACATGTCGTTCACAGATGTCAAAATAAAAATCCCAGATAGAGAGGTTGCCCAGGGGATGTGAATGACGTCATGCACCCTAAGCATGCGCGAAGGATTTTGGGGGTTTTGAAAAAAGTCAGTTAGTTGAGATCTTGCCTCAGAAGATTTTCGCTTGCTCGATGTGGCTTTGTGTCGGGTGCGCACGTGGTTTGGGGCGGATAGAAAAAGTCAGGTGTATCTCTCTCCATATGTCGAAAAACATTTAAGTCAAAGGTAATAAAAAAGTTTCGTACCTGAACTAAGAAGTCGTAAGTGTTTTTCGTGTTTCGGGATTCCTATGTTCTATGTGTATATGCTATTAACGTTCTATGTACATTTCACATATTCATGTATGGCTATGTTACACACAAAAAGAAAGATCAATTATAGTATATTTACCCTTCTTTTTTTTTATTATTATTGATATTTTCAAACTAAGAATGCTGAATACACTGTTTGGAATATTTATTTTTATACAAAATTTCTTTACTCCTGCAAATTCATTAAACATCCATCACTATTTTAACTACACATTTCATGAATTTAAAGTCTTGAAGAAAGATATCATAACTGGAACGTTCAACGTCGATTTTCATTATAAATTCATCAAATTTTTGTTTATTTTGTTTTTCTACTTTTTTTCATATATATATATATATATATATATATATATATATATATGTATTCTTCAATCCAGTAAATCCGGAGTTGGGAAAAATTCCGTCATGATAAATAATTATTCAAATTTCGAATATTTAAATATTCCTGATAGGGAGCTCAATGTGAACAAATTCACAGAGCAAATAATATCATTTCTAGAAAAAACTAATATTTGGTCACATTAGGATATTAAATTTATTTCCATCCTGTTAAGAGAATTGATGTGAATCAAAGACTCTAAAGTAATTTTTAACAGGACTTCATCAGATGCAATCGGAAACCTGTGAATCATTTTCCTATTGGATCTGATGAAGTCCTGTTAAAAAGAATTTTTAGTGTCTTTGATTCACATCAATTCTCTTAACAGGATGGAAATAGATTTATTATCATAATGTAACCGACTATTGTTTTTTTTTCTTGAAATAACACGCATACACACACACACACACACACACAAACACACACATATATATATATATATATATATATATATATATATATATATATATATTTTTATATATATATTTAAACCTCTTCACGTACAGGATGCGATTGTCGATTTTGAAGCGGAGTTTAAGGGGTTTCAAATCAAAGTTTTCCTTCTCTGGAATGGTTGGCATATCAGAGTTAAAGAGCCTAGTCTGTCCTACTATTTATCCATAGCTTGAAAAAGAAGATTTGGATTCATACTTTTTTCGAGCGCCAACTAAATCATCATGCAATAGTTTCGCGAAGAACTTTTATAAGAAAGCCAAAAAGGTTTTTATTTTTTTTTATTTTTCAGGTGTGCAGTATACACTGATGTTGTTCCTTGCATTTGAAAAATCATGTGGCGTAGGCAGACAAGTGCACGTAACCATACACTAAATAGGTAATTAATGACAAATTTATTCGTGAATTTGAAATAGTGGTATTTTATACATACTTTCCACCAAGTAGGGTTGGACTCAAGGTCTTTTTTATAAAGGGAATAAGGGAGAAGGAGGTCGCGTACTCGCTGAGACTCGTGCATTGCAGGTCAATGCTGGTCATAGGTTCACAAGGTGCAATTTGAATCTATGCTTGTTATTGTTGCTACCCAGCACGAATGCTAGGTGACTGGTGAGCCGTGATCGAGGCAAAGATGCCCGCTGCTGACAGTCGAATTGAAATGCTGATAACAATCCTTTATCCTTTTCTAAACAGAAACATTAGTGTAGTCGTGGGCAACTGTTGAGTTACAAAATAGAACCGTTAGATATACTTTTGGCATCTAAAAGAGCTCCTTGCCAATTAAACACGAGAAAAATTACAATAGTCAACATGTTTGATGGACGAATATTGAACTCTAAGTCAATCTATGCCCACGGCTCAAAATGGATAGTTTCAGTTTGGTGACAAAAAAGGCTCTAGAGTAAAAATTCAGTTAGTAAGAGACACTCAAAGTGATGTGAAAGGGATTCTCTGAAGCGTAGTGGACAGTGATGTAGTAGTAAAAAGTTCGATCTCCTGTCATTCTATGACATTCACTTTCGGGCTAATACCCTTATGAACCCCTTTAAGTCCTTGCGGGTTACATAGTAACAATGAATTTGGCATTAAATAGCCAACGAAGATTTATATCTTATAAAAGAAACCGAACCAACCCAAACAAAACAAAAGCGCACGATTGAAAGTTCTATATTGCTCTCACTGATTCCTGTTTGGGCCAAGTGGGTAATGAAAGGAAAAGACGACAATAGATAAAAGTAAAATTAATTTGTCATTCCTCATGAGCTAATAAGAATGAGGATGCTAACCCGAAAGTGTTATCAGACCGACACGAGGCAACAAGAGGACTGATCGGAGAAGTGAACTGAAGAATAAACTGAAATTAAACGTGGAGATGGAAGCAAACCATTTAGATACCAAGGCCCACAGATACATATATATACATAGATCAGTAAAGAGAGAAACACTTGGAAATTATAACGGAAAGCTAACTGTTGTCCTGTATACATTCTAAAAACTAAAAAAGGTTATCTAGAATTAGTAGGGTGTAATGACTAAAGTTCTTGGCGACTGCCTGAAATGAAGCGAGATTGAACTCCCAACGCACTGTTATATCCACTTTAAACTAATAATCTTTGCAAAAGCATGGACGTCCTCACACATCCGAGGTATCTTCGTGGTGTAATGTTGAAAGTGATGGGCAGTGGGATCGTAGTATGCGAATTCGAACGTCTATTTTCGAATAAATACCCTTGGCAAAGGTATTAGCCCACCACCTTATCCACCCAGCTATGGGTTTGATATTGCCACAACTCTCCTTCTAGAAGGACGGACTTAGCATTAAATAACCCACAAAGTTTGATATGCCATTAAACAGAGAAACCAAATCAAACCTTACACTTCCAGTTATCATCACTGCTTTTCTTCGACAAGGATAGCTTTTAGCTTAAATAACCCAAGAAAGTTGTTTTATCATTTAAAAAATAAACCTAAACTTTATAATTAGTAGGTATCTACCCCAAAAATTTTAGGGATAGTGATGAGTTTGAGAAGTTGGTTGATTGATTGGCTGGTTGGTTGGCCAGTTTCCTGGCATGCCAACTATTATTGGGTTATTTTATACCGGTTTCAGTTTTTTTTTCTTCTGTTATCATAGGCGCTAACTGTTCCTATTCAATAATGATGATCATCTTTTTTTAAAGTAAAATAGCTTCACATATTCTTTATTTATAAGAATAATTTTCAAACAAATCCATTTGGCCAATAGATGGGACCTGAGAAGCTACTATAAATCCTGGTCATTGAAGTAATGGCCTGGAGGGTTTGACTCCCTAACTCTTTAAGCTCTTGAACAAAAGCTTCACCACCGGATGTAGTTTGATGATATACCGAAGACACACTTTTTAGGGAATAACAAGATACTTACTCTTCTACAGATCTTTTTTAGAGTTGGATTCACACACACACACACACACACACACACACACACACACACACGTATATATATATATATATATATATATATATATATACATATATTTACAAGGATCATTAAATAAGTTTCCAGACTTTTTTCGTAAGGGGATTTTTATTGATAGTACACACATGAAACTCTAGTCCCCTTCGAAGTAATCTCCTCCGGCTGCAATGCACTTGTACCGTTCCAACAACTTCTGGAAGGCCCCATGGATGTCCTCTTGTGTGAGCGTGTCAATGACCTTCGTCACAGCCGCTTTCATCCCCTAAATTGACTTATAACGACAGCCTCTGAGCTTAGGGAAGAACCAAAAGTCACAGGGAGCAAGGTCTGGACTATATGGAGGCTGAGGAACTGTTTTGATACCCACCTTGTTCAAATAGTGTGTGACAAGGATGGAGTTGTGGACTGGTGCATTGTCCTGGTGGAAATGCGACTGACCCGATTTGAAGAGTGCAGGCCTCTTCCGAACGAATCTCTTCCGGAACTCCCTTAAAACCTCAATATAGTAACCCTAACCGTTTGGCCAATCAACTCTGGTGTATTGACTTCCTTACTCCTTCCACACGTCTCATCATCCCTCACAGACTCTCTGCCTTCCTTGAATCTCTTATGCCACTCAAAAACTGATGCTCAATTCATGCAATATAGTCGAAAAGCAGTGTGAAGCATTCCATACGTTTCTGTGGCATTTTTTCCAAGTTTAAAACAGAATTTATTGCATATTGTTCTTCTAAAATGTCCTCCCGTCCAGATTTTTTTAAATTCACCATCTTTGACAATCAGGCTTTAGTAGGGTTTATTCTAATTGCTTCTGTAGCAGTTTATTTGAACTTGAAATCATAAAAATTGGCCAGTCATCTCATAACATGTATAGCAATAACATATTGAATTTTCAAGAGTCTATGACAATTTGAAATGCCTGTACAAAAAATGTCTGTGACCTTAATGAATGCACCATGTATATATATAATCGATTTTTATAATTGTTTTTATACTTAATTATTGTATTATCAGTGATAATCTTACTTACATCGGAAGATTTAGCTTGTTTAGTGCTATTGTTGTGTTTTATAATTAAACGTTGTTTTATGGCACTATTTTCAGAAAGGTGATAAGACGACGAGAAAACGTTGTCGTTGTATAGCTAATGAAATAATTATTTTTGAAAAAATTAAAATTAAAAATAAAAAAACAGTGTTTTTTATCATTGAGGGTTTTCGGTCTATTTTCTTCATCTTTATTCTTATTTCCACGACGTTTCGCCCGATTTGTTCACCTGTGCCTTTCAAGTGTTTTTCGAACTCGGGAACCTACACGAAAATTCGAACTATATCCTTTATTGAATCCACGGTGGTTGCCTGTTCTAATTTCGTTAACCATAATCGGGTACAAGTGTTAAGAATTACTGTATTGTTACTCGCCTGCAGTCAGGATTGAACCTGCAACCTCCAGATGGTCTCTTTGGAAGCTTAGGGAACCAAAGCCTCTAAGCCTTATGCTTTGTGTCCTACTGGACATAGTGTAACGGTTATAGGCGTTGGTTCCCGAAACTTCGTGGAAATAACAATAAAGATGAAGACAATTGTCCGAAAACCCTTAATGATAAAAATTATCAAGCTTCGGTCTCAGAAATTCAGACAACTAATTGTGTGCCATCGTCTTTAACAAAACTTGCTTGAATTATAAACTGCTGACTAAAAATACACTCTTCAGAGTATATATATATATATATATATATATATATATATATATATATATATATATATATATATATATATATATAAGTATGGTTTGAAATTTAATTCAACAGATGTTGTATAAAGAAATTGGAAACAAAATACTTATAAAAGGATGGGAAAATATTTATTAATTAATCAATTCCACCTGAGTTAGTTCCATCGACGCGTTTCAACAGGATTATTTAAGACATGAAATTACGAAAATTTCTAGGTGAAGGTGTTTTTGTCATCTTCAGGGTGGGAATTATGAATTTAAAAAGGCAAAATATTCAGAAATCAATCGAAAAAGTTACTTCATGAAATGTATTATTTTAAACAAGCGAAGGAGTTATATAGCGTCTATATAAAGTCAGATTGTATATGTGGGAAGAGGAGAATGAAAGAAGAAATTAAGGGAATGATGAAAGAAAGAAAGAAAGAGTGAAGGAAAGAGGGAAGCATGGAAAAAGGGAAAATATTCGAAAAATATTCGAAAATATTACATCAAGAAACGCTTAAAAAATTACATTTCATGATGTAACAATTAATTAATAAATCTTTTCCCATCTATTTATATGTATTTCTTTCTGTTTTCTACAATCCAATATATATATATATATATATATATATATATATATATATATATATATATATATATATATATATATATATACTTTTAGCGCAGCTGCTATCATCGTAGGATATGGATTTAGAGATTTGCACGAGGTTTATAACGGTTACGTTTTACTGTGATGAAATTTGTTAAAACATAAACCCATTTTTTATCCCTCGATCTATGGGTATATATTTTTCAAAATTCTCCGCCAAAGGCAATACAGGACACAGGGTCACTGACTAGTGTAGTGCTGGTTGGACTTCAAAGATATTCTTCGAATATTTCAGTACTCCTAAAAAAGCTACTGAGCTATTACTCTTAGGTTCTCTGTCTTGCATTGGTAATACCTGTTAGGGATGCATCGATGAGTAAAACAGAACTGTTCAACTTCACAGTATATATAATGTTTAGTTGTTTAAAATATTACAGCTATGTGCGAATCATTTATATTTACATCTGAATACTTGATAAATCAAATTACTAATGTTTTATAGAAATAATTGTGACTATTTATCTGTATACCAACAATGATTAATATTAGATAGAATTATTACTGTTAGAAAGAAATACTAGAAACCATATATTTGTGTACAAACAGATTATTAATATTTAATAGAATTATTTTTTTTTGACAAGAATAATTGAAACAATATAACAGTTTGCAAATTAAAGATTAATATCAAATATAGTCATTACAGTTCGATATTGATAAATGTAAGCAATTGATATTATGCTAAGAAGAATGTGTTCAAACAACTTGTTTAAAAATAAAGTTAACTACAAACTGTTAGCTTGCAAATCACACACACACACACACACACACACACACACATATATATATATATATATATATATATATGTATTTGTCTATCTATCTATCTATATATATATATATATATATATATATATTGTAATGATTTATGGTTATAATTAACTCACTTGGTCAGTTAATGGTGGATTTAATATTGCGACATTATCAAATAGTGCTCAATATCAATGATAGAGCTTTTATAAATATTGGAATATATATTCACACACACACACACACACACACACACATATATATATATATATATATATATATATATATATCTTTAAAGAAAAAAACAAAGACCTGTATTTTAGGATTATAAATTTATTTCCATCCTTTTTTTTCGTTTCTGGTGTGAACCAAAAACACGAAGAAAAATATAACAGGACCTCTTCAGATCTAATGGATAAATATATATATATATATATATATATATATATATATATATTACATGGTGGTGTGTGCGACCCAGAATCGTTTTCAACTGAAAACACTCTAATGAATGCTTAAAGCAAAAAATCCAGGGTCACAAAACCACCATGTCTGTGAATCGGGATTTCTAGTTTCCTCGTGGCGGTGTGGTAGAATCTTGGCTTACGAGTAATCTGGGTTTCGATCCCAGCTAGTGTCTAGCCACACTGAAGAGTTGTGATACAACGAAACAGTTTGTCTGTGGATGACTATATATATATATATATACATATGTATATATATGTATATATATATATATAAAGCAATGTATGGCAGTGTGTAACTCACAATGGTTAAAATATCATAAAACACCAGCTGACCAACCATCTATGTCGTAAATGTACATGCATTGGTGTGTAGCTTCCGATTGAAATCAGACACGTTTTTGTTGGCAGATTCATTGCTTTCCAGTAATGTGATTGCCGATGATATGATATCCACAGCTACCAAGCAGTTACCTTGTCAATTATTATCTGTTCTATTCCAGCAATATGCACTTTTCTATTTCTCGCTTAAATTCGTACACCACCAGTATCATGGAAGAATGATTATGTACGTATTCATTCAACTACAGGTTATGTCATACAAGAAAGTGATTGATGGACCAGAAGAGGACATCTATATTTATAAATCTGAAATATATATATATATATATATATACTCTTCCGCACGATCATGATGTAACACAAGCACAGTTATTTAAACAGAGTTTTACAGGTTTAGAATCAGAGTTTTCATTCTTCTAAACTAGTTGGCAAATAAAGGCTAGCATGCCCTTCTATTTGCCCATATCTGGAGGGAGAATAACTGGATGCACACATTTTCAGGGGTATTAGTGCTATATGAAAGAAAAGAAGCCATGTCCTGGATTTGAACATAAATCTCCATTTGCAAAAATTTCTGAGATGAAGACCGATAATCTACGAATATTCAGACTATTGTCCTTCTCTTCATTTATACACGCACAAAGTTTACTCTTTATATATATATATATATACTCTTTGTTCTTCTACGTGTGTAATACGTGTAACTCAGAAGCCTACACAGAACTTTCAACTGAAACCTTATTTCAGTCCACGGGAATAGATTGTTCTAATTCCATTAGCCAAGACTTGGTACAAGTGTTCAGGTATTGTACGTGGTGTATTCAATAAGTTTCCAGACTTTTTTTTTTGGTACAGGCATTTAAAATTGTCGGAGACTCTTGAAAATTCAATATGTTATTGCTATACATCTTATGGGATGACTAACCAATTTTTATGATTTCAGGTTCAAATGAACAGCTACAGAAGCAATTGGAATACACCCTACTAAAGCCTGATTGTTAACGCTAGTGAATTTCAAAAATGCAATCTGACACTTTAGAAGAACGATATGCAATAAAATTCTGTTTTAAATTTGGAAAAAATGCCACAGAAACGTATGGAATGCTTCAGACTGCTTTTGGAGCATCTTGCATAAATCGAACTCCAGTTTTTAAGTTGCATAAGAGATTCAAGGAAGGCAGGGAGTCTGTGAGGGATGATGAGAGGTATGGGAGGTATAAGGAAGTCAATACACCAGAGGATTAGGATTAGGATTAGGGTTACAATGTTGAAGTTTTAAGGGGGTTTAAGAAGAGATTCCGTTGGAAGAGGCCTGCACTCCAGTTCACAACTCCATCCTTGTCACAGAATATGTGACCAAGATGGGCATCAAGACAATGACTATTATTTACTCATTTTTTTTCACATCAGTGTTAGCTGATGGTATTTCACTGGAGTTTGAGTGACATCAAGTCTCCTCAAGTCTCCAAGACTCTTCTCAGTATTGTGGCCGTTATCATAATTATAATTATTATTGTTATTGTTATTATTATTATTATTGCTTTCGAGTCATTCACACCAGAGTTAGCCGAGGGTTTCTCGCTACAGTTTGAGTGAGAGCAAGTCTCCAGAACTCTTCCCAGTATTCTGGCCGATCCTAATAATGCTGTAGTTTAGATGGTCTACGTTCGTTCTCTTATTTCCAAGTCCTCCAATCGCTGTAGCAATCTTTTGGTGACTGTACCATGACCACCAATTACAATTGGTATTACCGCCACTTTCATGTTCCACATTTTTTTTCAATTCTCTTGCAAGGGCGAGGTACTTATCCTTCTTTTCGCTTTCTTTCAGCTTTACTCTATGGTCTTGCAGGACAGCAAAGTCCACAGTTCTGCAAGTTCTTATTTTTTGTTGATAATTACAAGGTCTGGTTATTATTATTTTATTTTTTTCTCTTGTAGAGTTTTTCACATCAGCATTAGCTGATGGTTTTCTACTGGAGTTTGAGAGACAAAAAGTCTCCTCAAGTCTCCAGGAGTCTTCTCAGTATTCTGGCCGTTTTTAATAATGCTATCGTTTGGATGGTCTCCACTCATCTATCTATCTATCTATCTAAAGGCGCTCGTGGAGTAACGGTTAACGTTGCTGGAAATGGAGGCGGTGAACCGAGTTCAATCTTTGACAAGGTTGTTTGCATTTCATCAGAAATTATGTATCCCACTCTACTCTCTCCAGCTCTTGGTAAACAGTAGGATAAACTGGGCTCTTTAACCTAGGTATGGCAGGTGGTCATGGAGAGACTCTTAATTCCAACCCTTTTAAACTCCGCTTAAAAACGACCTTGGATCGCATCTTTGTTGTGGGTCGGGGTTGACACTTCTTATATATATATATATATATATATTGTGAATCTAACCAAATTCATGCTTTCTTGAACATTTTTTAATCCACTTTTGATTATAGAATTTTAACCAAGATTGTCTCCATGCCCAAACACACGCATGCGCATGTACCTTTATGCAAATATAGAATATCCGTAAATGAATATCGTAACCAAATGATTTATTCGGATTTTCATAAATATATATGAAGGTACCCCATAAAGCACCAACTATACGGCCACCTGCCTCCCATCACGAAAACTATCAAAGTCAGACGAACCAGACACGCAGGGCACTGCTGGAGAAGCAGAGACATGCTCATAAGTGATGTACTCCAATGGACCCCCACATATGACCGAGCAAAAGCAGGACGGCCAACTAGAACATACATACTGCAGCTATGTGAGGATACTGGATGTAGACCTGAAGACCTGCCTGAGGCAATGAACGATAGGGAAAAGTGGCGAGAGAGGGTCAGGGATATCCGTGCTAGCGGCACGACATCATGATGATGATGATGATATATATATATATATATATATACAATGGTTAGAAAAAAAGAAAGAGTAATATATAACTTGATGCCTACATCTTCTTACTTGAATCTTAAAATGAAAATTTATCGTTAATTGTCTGGTATTTATCAGGTTATTAATGTAAATATGTACGCTTACATACATCGTGATTATCCTAGTAGAATATAAACACTGGAACCAGAGTTCGAATTCTGGACGAGGCTGTTTGCATTTCCCATAGCGCTGATACACTTGCAAAAGGTATTCATCCAACTATTCTCACTCCAGCTATGGATAAATAGTTGAACTGACTGGGATAATTTACCAAGATAAAGCAACCGTTCTAGGAGAAGGAAAATTCTAAATACAAACCTGTAAAACTCAGTATTAAATGACCTTGTGTCACACCTTCCCATTCAAAGGGGCGGGGTAAATACGTACATTATACATTACATACATTTCTCTTTTCTTTCGAACCTACGTTTTGATAATTGGAAAGCACAGAAGAAATCACGTCCAGTCGTGTTTTAAACTCTCGCCTCTTCCGAGATGTGCAGCCAATGTGTATTTATTCACCTTTACATTTCACATCGGAAAGGTCGGCGGAACATCAAAGGAAATTTCCTACAAATGCCAAAACGGGAAAATATATTAAAAATAAAAACGAAAGGACATAAGTAAAAATGGCGTTTGATAAGTAACCTTCAAGAGAAATGGCTCGGGGGTAAAATTCACAGCAAAGTCTTTAACGACATCAAACGTATTTTCGAAGATATTGAAAATGTAGTTCCCATATATGAAGCAGAATGTATTTTTCAAGTTTTTTGTTATATTTTTATTTGGTTTTATTTCTTTTTTTTTTTTTCAAAATATTTTTGAATTTTGATTTTCTTCTTTTGGTAACATTTCGTCTTTCTTTCCTTTCTCTTTTCAGTGTTCTTTCTTTCTTTCTTTCTTTCTTTTTTCTTTCTTTTCATCATTAGTATTATTTTGCTTTTACATATTCTAATATTTCTTTCATTATATACTACCTTTCTTTTTTCTTTACTTTTTCTTCCTTAATTACTTCTCATTAATATATTTATTTCTTTTCTTTTTGCCTTTAAATGTTCTTTCTTTCTTTCTTTCTTTCTTCACCATTTCACTTCCTTTTCAACTATTCCATATAACTCAGTAATTCTTTCTTTCTTTCTTCACCTTTCACTTCCTTTTCAACTATTCCATATAACTCAATAATTATTTCTTTCTTTCTTTCTTTCTTTCTTTCTTCACTATTTCACTTCTTTTTCAACTATTCCATATAACTCAGTAATTCTTTCTTTCTTTCTTTCTTTCTTTCTTTCTTTCTTTCTTCACCATTTCACTTCCTTTTCAACTATTCCATATAACTCAATAATTATTTCTTTCTTTCTTTCTTTCTTTATTTCTTTCTTTCTTTCTTTCTTCACCATTTCACTTACTTTGCAACGATTCCATGTATTTCTATATTTATTTACTTTATTTAATTATTCTTTTCTTTCTTTCTTTACTTAAATCCTCCAAAGTAATGTTCTTTCTTTCTTTCTTTCTTTCTTTCTTTTGCTGGTATTTCCAAAGAGAAAATAAAAATACTTATTAGATGTCTCCTGTGAAAGTTTACATCTGTGTCTCAGGAAGTTTACGAATATTTACATGCAGGTGTGAACGTTTAGATATTTACAAAGCTTTTACACATACCACTTCACACATATATACCCTCACACAGACACGTTCATACGCAGTTATGCGTGCACACACACACACACACACACACACACACACACACACACACACACACACACACACATCTATATATATATATATATATATATATATATATATATATATATATATATATATATACAACTACATATGTGTGCGTGTGTATATGTGTGTGTGTACATGATTGCATATATAACAAAAGATAAGTAACATATACTAGATATACATATTCAATAGATATCTATAAGTATGCATATTGAAGGTGCGATGAGTAAACTATTGTCTGAATTAAGCAAAAATCAATTTATATATATATATATATATATATATATATATATATATATATATATATATATATATATGTGTGTGTATGTATGTATGTATATTCCTCTGTGAGTGTGTAAGTATAATCTAATATAAGTTGGCAGTTTAAAGTTTAAAAATAGTTTAATTTCATGCAACATTATTTCCTTCCTAGTGAAATCCCATAATTCAGAGGATAATCTTAATCAGAGTGAACATTATAGAATTTAAATCCCAGATAACATTTCAGGTAATAGCTTTCTTCCACTTCACGGAATTTATCGATCCAGCTACATAAATGTTCGTGGATCAAATAATATAGGCAGATAGATACATCCTTATTAGCATGTCGACATCGTGGATTCTTTTGACTCTCTCTGTCTCTCTCTCTCTCTGTCTCTCACCCTTTGTTTCTTCGTCTGTCTCCCTTTTTCTGTCTGTTCATCTGTCGATCTGTCTCTCTTCCTTTCTCTCTTTCTCTTTCTCTCTCTCTTTCTCTCTCTCTTCCTTTCTCTCGCTCTCCCTCTCTCTTTAACTCTCTCTCTCTTTCTCTCCCTTGGTACAATACACCGACTGCATCTTTGTGGAGGGATAAGATATTCCTGCAATAAGAGTCCAGGATATGACACTGAACAATCTGATGGTGACGCTTCAGTAATGCTGGAACTTTGGGGAATGCAGAGTACTCCTTTATTGCCTTTGTTCCCAGGCCTACTCAGGCCCGGAGTGGTAGCAAGTGATAGTGTCCTATCTATGGGTCAAATAGAACTATTCCAAACTGAATTGTTTGAAATAGAACTGTTGATATGTATAAAAATGAATATGGTATTGAATAACCAATAATGTTTGATATGACATAAAACCAAACCAAACCAAAATCTCTTTAGTTGGCGTTAGATGACCTGAAAAAGGGTTGATACGCCTTATACAAAACAAAGCAAAACAAGCAAACAACCCATCAACCAACTTTCTCCCTCCCTCTGTCTTTCACTCTCTCTCTCTTTCTCTTTCTTTTTTGTTTGTCTCACTTTCTCTGTCTGTTTCTCTGTCTGTCTGTCAGTCTGTCTGTCTTCTTCTCGCTTTGCGTTTCTCTCTTACTTTATCTCTCTCTTCTTCTCTCTCTTTCCCTGTCTGTTTGTATATCTCTCTCCCTTCTCAGTCTCGCTGTCTCTCTCTTCGTCTCTCACCATCCATCCATATTGAAACGCTTGAAGGAAATTTTAGGTGGGAATGACACAATGATGCTGCGTGCTGTTTTCAACAAAACCTGGAGAAAGCAACTTAAAAAACTCTAGTTGGACAGCCACTTACCTCCCATCTCTTAAACCATCGACGTAAGATAAACAAGACCTGTTGCACGCTGTTTGAGAATAAATACAAATTCATAAGCGATTATGAACTATTACACCTGGACTAGTGTTAGTTGAGCAGCAGAAGCTCATAATTATCAGCTCTGTGCAAACACTTTGTGCCATCTAGCGTACATTCTAAGAACTATGTCTGATACGACAAGAGAGAGAGAGAGAGACAGACAGACAGAGAGAGACAGACAGACAGACAGACAGAATCGAAGGAATCCCTGCTGTCAGCACCCCTTGGTAATGACGGTTGTATAAACCAAATAATACACATGGTTATATGCTGTGTTCTAAAAAGTCATCTTTCAAAATTACTCACCAAGCATGTTTATGATTAAAACCGTTCATTACAGTGTATTCAATATTTTGCAAAAAAAAAAAGAAAACTTCATCAAATAAAGTTATTTAGTATTAACTAACATCTCTTTGGCCCAGTCGGCTTGAGCTGTAGAATCCACTGACAGCATTTCTGCAGAGGGGTAAGACTCCCCTAACAAATGTCCAGGATATAGCACTAAACAATCTGATGGTAAAGTTCCAGTAATGCTGGAGCTTTGGGGAATGTGGAGTACTCCTTTAGTGTCATTGTTCCTCGGTCCACTCTGGTCCGGAGTGGTAGCAACTGATAGTGGTAGCAACTGGGTCAATTAGAACTAAATTGTGCGCTTGTGTTAAATAGAATTGTTTTAAATAGAATTGTTTATATGTATACAATGGATTAATAAACTACAGCGGTTGATGTGCCATGAAACCAAATCAAACGTACGTCTCCTTCAGAGAAAGTGGGACGAGAGCGCTTTTTTCAAGTGGCATAATGGGGGGAGTTGAAGAATAACGTGTCATAGTAAAAACATTGCAAGGAAACCTTCCAAATATTACAACCCGTGTATGGAGGGGTTGGGCTTTGAGTTGGTTGGTAGGTTTGGTTTTATGGCATAACAGCCATTGTTGGTTATTTAATGCCATATCTATTTCTATAAATATAAACAGTTCTGTTTCAAATTACTTATACCATGAGTACAGTTTCTTGTTTACACACAGTTAAAAGTCAAAAGATTTCTATTTCAAACAATTCAGTTTAGCATAGGTACACAGTTTAGTTCTGTTTGACTCATAGATTGGACGCTATCAGGTGCTACCACTTCGGGAATGAATGAACTTGGGAGCGAAGGCAATAAAGAAGTACTCTGTATTCCCCTAAGCTCCAGCATTACTTGAGCCTCGCCATTGGGTTGTTTAGTATCATATCCAGGACACTCATTGTTGGAGTCTTACCCCTCAGTATATAAACAGTTGGTGTATTTTGCTGGCCAAGCCCACTGGGCCATGGACTTTAAGGTTTATTTAACACATATACAATGAGGCAAACGTTACTCGAGTTTTCGACCCGGAAGAACAGGGTTTAAAAAACATTCAAATTCAAAGCCTACATGATTATAATAGAAAATATTATAATACATTATATTGCCTTATTCGTTGGTTTTGGAAAACCATGTGACAGAATACAATCCTGGTCACCGTTATTGGCACCCTTTGATTTTTTGCAATATATTCAGTTTCTCTCATTTAATTCCTACGCAAATGATTTGAAAGCGTTTCACTTTTCTTCGATTGTATCTGCCAGCCTATCATTTGGGAGGTGCCCGTGGTGTAATGGTTATCGTCGTAGGAAATGGACACGGTGACACGAGTTCAAATCCTGGACGAGGATGATTGCATTTTACATCGCACTAATACCCTTGGGAAAGGTATGAATCCAATTATTCTCCCTCCAGCTATGGATAAATAGTAGGGTAGACTAGGTTCTTCAGCATTGGTGAGGTAACTTGTCTAGGAGAAGGAAAACTGTGAATTCAAACCTGTTAAACTCTGCTTAAAAAATTGACCCTGTGTCATATCCTGCCCGAGCGGAGGGGTTGGTAAATATAATCATTTAGCGAAGCCCACAGCTTATAATTGACTGTTGACCATAATGGCGTTGGTTACGAGCTTCCTGATTGGCATTTTGGCTTTCCTGATTCTCCTCCAGACTTGTATATTGGTACTGGTCTTTATCATTACAGCCAAGTACCATAGTCGACTAATCTCATCGCTCTTGTATTCCGAAAATCTAGCAGATCACGTTGTCGAGTGTTGATGTTGTAGATGAGGTGTCAATGTTTAGATCTTAGGTGTCTCCAGGAGAGCTTGTGTTTGAAGTAGGTTTTGGTAATGACCAGTGGGATAGAAGCAGATATCCTTAGTATAAACCTTCCCCGCTCCAAACATACCGTGAACCTTCGGCCCAGAGTAATTTCATCTTCAGAAATAAACTGAAAATAATCACATTTACATAAACCTTTTTTTACTATTTGCTGTTATTTCTTAATCATAAGTTATCAACAGATATTTGTTAACAGGATTCGCTTTTTTTCAGGACATTTTATATCACATAGTGAAATTTTATGGGTGTTAATAAGTATGATCAGAAATATATATATATATATATATATATATATATATATATATATATATGCCCAGTCAGCTAAGCCTATAGAATACACCGACTACACCTCTGCAAAGGGGTAAGATATATCAAGTAGTGTCCTGAATATGAAATTAAACAATCTGATAATGAGATTCCAGTAATGCTGTGGCTTTGGGGAATACGAAGCACGCTTTCATTGCCATTGCTCTCAGCTCCATACTGGCCCTGAATGATAGCACCTGATTTGTCCCTATCTATGGGTTCAATAGAACTAAAGTGCATACTTATGGTAAACTGACTTTTTTAAATAAGATCGGTTTGACTAAACTGAATAGCTTGAAATAGAAATGATTTTGACAATTAAACTGTGTACTTATATTTAAACAGCCTAATTATGCTAAAATGAATTGTTTGAAATGGAACTGTTTTTGAAGTTAAAACTGTACTTATGTTGAACTGAATTGTTTAATATAGGACTGTTTTGACGTTTAACTGTGTGTAAAGAAAATCTATACATATACTAAACTGAATTAGCTGAATAAATGGATCTGGCATTAAATAATCTTCAAAGGTTGATATGCCATAAACCCAACCAACCAAATATATATATATATATATATATATATATATATATATATATATATATATATATACTTGAGGGGCGTTTCTCACAAACCTCCCAAGTAAGACGAACAAAAATGTGTGGAGCGGTGTTGGAGAAAAAAGTATCATCTCAAAAACAATGTTCTCCGACGGAATCCTATGGATTTGCATGAATCAGTTCTGTTCGGACAATGGGTGAAGTCTAGAAGACTTACAAGGAGTCATGAATGATTGGGATGGATTGCTGCGAGAACCTTAGGGAACGGCCTGCTGTGAGTTTGACTTGATTATATATATATATATACTTTAAGAAAAACAATGAAACCGGTCACATAGGATTATAGATTTATTTCTATCCTGTTACGCATTTTTGAAATTTCCAAAAACACGAAAAAAAATTAACAAGACTTCTTCAGATCTTTTTGATAAAAAAACTAGAATAGACACAAAATAGTGGAAGGGGATAGAAGATGGGTGAAGAGTTATCTCCTCATTAAGCCCATATCCGTTTTAAATTTTAATTTCGGTTAGAAATGTAGTAAATTTTTTTTTTTTAATTTTCTATAATCAATATATTTTTAATTTCTAATTAAATTTTGACCTAATGCCGCCTTGCTGAGCACTTAGGACTACAAGGTGTGGATCAAGGATAAAGTGGAGCAATCAAGAGAATTGAGTAGCCACCTCCCCTACACCTCAGTGTAGTAGCTATTGAAAAGAGAGCCTTCGGGTCACCCTCGACTAAAATCGTCTTAGATTCAATACATATATATATATATATATATATATTCGTGGTCACTAATATGTCATCACTCTTTTCTTCTTTATACTCAGAAATAAACAGGAATTAACCAAGTTTATATAAACTTGTTGTTTTACCATTTGCAGTTTATAAACATTTAATTCACATGCCATGCTAAACTCATGGTGTAATGGTTAACGCGCCTAAATGTGAAATCGTAGTAGGCGGGTTCGATCTCCACTCCCGCTGTTACGTTCACTTTTGGTGAAATATCCTTGGAAAAGGTATGAACACCTTTATCCTCCCAACTATGGGTGAAATAGTACCCCTCCTGTTCTTCTAGAAGGATGGATTTGGCATGAAATAACCCAAGAAAGTCGATATACCCACAAATAAACCTGTTTCATTTGATTGAATGCATTGAAATTTTCTGGGTGACAATAATTTCGATCATAACCAATTATATATATTGGATATTTCAGAAAAATAGATATAATTTCATTTTGGCCGCTTTCATTTCGGCTGTAAATTTCTGAGTAACTATATAATCTTGGAAAATGAAATTCAACAGGCTTAATATTGAGCAAAATAAGATTTATTCACTGCAATTTGAATGAGAAATTCAAAATTGTGTGGATTTCATGTATCATTTCACAAGCTTTATCAAGATTTATATACATACACCACCTTTGACATGGCACACATCAAGTCAGGTTAACATATATATATATATATATATATATATATATATATATATATATATATATATATATGTGTGTGTGTGTGTGTGTGTGTGTGTGTGTATGTGTATTAAACTGACTTGATGTCTGCCATGTCATTTATAGATAGATAGATATATAGATAGATAGTGGAATCTCGACCTACGAAAACCCCATTATAAAAAAACTTAGAATACGAAACGGGCTTCGAAGAAATTTCCGTTCCATTTAACGAAAAAATATTCAAGATACGAAAAGGAAAATCGAAAGTGCCACCCGACAGCGATCGTCCCAAAATTTATTCCATAGCATAACGTAAACTCTTTGTTGAGCTCTTATTGTTTTAACATTTATGTAAATGACAATTTTGTCATTCATGAACATATTTCTTCGGGTGGGTATAATGTTATCACTTTATATGACTGTTTTTGGGATCTGGAGCGAATTACACCATTTATAGTGTAAATCTTGTCTCATATTACGAAAATTCCAAGATATAAAATCCCTCCCGGAACGAATTAATTTCGTATCTCGGGGTATCACTGTATATGGATTATTCTGCTTGATACCAGATCAGGATTTAGTTGTGCATTACACCAGAAGCTGAAAATAACTAATGTGTCTTAATTTTTGCTTTTATTTTCTTTTGTTTTGTTTTTGTAAATAAACCTTGTTTTATCATGGGTGTTCAAAGATAACAGATGACTCTGACAAAAAACAAAAAGAAAAAAAGAAAAACGTATGAAGGCAATTCCTTAACTTTTGAGTGGACCTGGGAGTAACAACATAAAAACCTATTTCATGTAGACATCTAAAACAATAACTTTTCTTAAAGACTTTTACTATCCGTGAATAACACGTTAAAAATATTAAGCTCTGTTTTTGATTTTGAATATCATAATCCCTGTTACCAATATTAACATTCTAGCAGGTTTGATACAAAGTTTTAAGCGGCTGTAACAAATTGTTTTAAAGCGAGTTTGATACATTGTGTCAAACCCATTTAAAACATTGTATTAAAGTTGGTTTGAAGCTTTGTGTTAAAACGAGATCGATACATTGTTTTAAATCAAGTTTGATGCATTGTTTTATAGTTGGATATACACATTGTTTTAAAGCGAGTTTGATACATTGTTTCAAACCGATTTTAAAACATTGTCTTAAAGCGGGTTTGACACATTATTTAAAAGTGGTTTTGACTGTATTTTTATGTGGGTTTGAGACATTCTTTCAGAGCGGGTTTGAGACATTCATTTCAAGCGAATTCAAGATATTGTCTTAAGGTGAGTTTGAGACAGTGTTTTAAAGCGAGTTTGTTACCTTGTTTTAAAGCGGGTTTGAGACAATGTTTTAATGCGAGTTTGGTGTATTGTTTTAAACAAATTTGACACATTGTTTCTGAGCGGTTTTGACACATTGTTTTAAAGTGGATTTGACACATTTTTTAAGCGACTTTGAGAAATTGTTTTAATGCGAGTTTGAGAATTCCTTTAAAGCGAGTTAAAGACATTGTTTTAAGATGAGTTTGACGCATCGTTTTAAAGCGAGTTTGAAACATTGCTTAAAACGAGTTTCAGGCATTGTTGTAAACTGAGTTTAAGATATGTTTTAAACCAAACTTGAACTGCTTGGAGGAATTAGAAAGTGGAATGAAGTGAATAAAATGTATTAAACTCGCCTTAAAGCAATGTCTTTAACTCGCTTCAAAACAATTACTCAAACTTGTTTTAAAACAATGCGTCAGATCCGCTTTAAAACAATGTGTCAAAACCGTTCGGATGTGCCCTACAGAGAGAGCTTAAAAGGTTGATCGAATAAACTGGTAGAAATGTTTTGTTGTAATGTGGGTGACTAGATTTGTTGTCAAAGAAAGTCAAGGAAACACATGAGCTATCACTCCATATTGATGGGAAGATAATACACAAAATACGTAGTCAAAAACTTACATTCATCTTTTATGTTGAGTGTTACTTCTTCGGGGTTGCTTGCTTAACGCAACGGTTATCATTGTACACGACCAACCCAGGAGAAAGAAAACTAGTTTCCCTTCGTTTAAAAATTAATCTTGTCACATCCTTCTCTTTGCAGAGGGGCGTGGGTAAATACATACACGAATAGACCGATAAAAAAGTGTATTTTATATCAGTAGACAACAGTCGATTGATCAAAGAATTGGTCTCCTTTATAAATTGTCGGCTCTCTCTCTCTCTCTCTCTCTCTCTCTCTCTCTCTCTACCTCCGATGGTTGAGGAGGTTTTGCTTAAGCTCCAAATCAGTCGCCTTAAATCTTCGCTTTCACAGTATTAAGTGTCAATTTTCTAATCTACTCTAGTCGCATATGACTATCTTGAGAGTATATTAGATTAGCCTTTTGAGCTCTTTCTGTAGGGCACATCCGACATAGTCGGGCACTGTGGTCTATAGCTGCAGATGTGGACTGTACTGCTAGTTGAAGTGTGATTACTTGCTCCTTGAAATGAATCTCATTAATAGCATACAATTTGCTGCTGATTATGGTATTTAAAATGCACGAAAGACAGGACCATCAAACGTGGACTTGAAAAATATCGACAGGATTTGAAAGATACGAACACAGTTGCAGTACACAACTTAAAAAAACAAGCAGTTCATTAAAAAGAAAACAATTTCGATACTCCCTAAATGAATAAAACATAGTAGCGAGAATGAAGAGAGGAAAGTAGTAAGTAAAATGATTGATGCCCTCAATATATGATTATTTGTAATCTCGCCGTAGAGCAGTGGTTAACGATTTAGTTCTCAGACGTTTTCTATAATATCTTTTTATAGTGGGTTTCCTTAATGTCTTAGACATTGGTGTTATTTGCTATGATAGACATATTATTGATCAAAATATTTTTATTGGATATGTTGGCCACTTACTAACATCAATACCGGAACAAACTAAGGTCCGTGTAATAGACTTAGCAAAGTTTATTAAATAACACCACTAAGAACGACCTCATTTGTCAAAATGCAAATCGGAATACTCTAGCCCATTCTCAAAGTAAGTAAAGTAAATTTGGTGACTTTAGTCGAGATTGACCTGTAGGCTCCCTTTTCAATAGCTACTACATCAAGGTGTAGGGGAGGGCGCTACTCCATTCCCAGGATTGTTCCACTTTACTCTTAATTCACACCTTATAGTGCTGAGTGCTAAGCAAGGCGACATCAAGTACCATTTTTTGAGTCTTTGGTATGACTCGACCTGGGAATGAACCCTGGTCTCCCGGACCATTGGCGAATACTCTGCTCACTATAGCGAATATAGTCTCTTCTTATTATTTACAATTTACTTTGAGGGCTTGGTTGGGTTTATTTGTTTAAAAGCAGATCAACTCCTTATGGGCAATATGATGGCAAATTTTGATTCATTTGAAGATGTTTAATGATTATAATAGCGATATTTTTCTATATTTCATGGCATCTTTTCTTTTAATTTCTCAGTGGGCAGGTGATTTTTTTATCTATCAATGATTATTTGTTTGGACACAGTTTTATGACAATGAACATTTTTAATACAAACATTATATACACAAAAGTGCGGTTTAAAGTAAGTGTTCCGACTTAATAGCAATCATTTGTCGTACACCATTTAAGAGTTACATGTATTCTAATGTAATACCAATAATTTGCAAACAGTTGTATGGGCTCAAGTAACTACTACTACTACTTCTAATAATAATAATATTAATATGTGTGAAGGAAAAAGGAAGAAGAGAACATGCTAGTATTCAAAATAACGTCGATGCAGCGATAAAACGACTAGAAGACTATATAAAAAATACGGTGGAAACTGATTACAGCAGCCTGAGACAATACTAACAACACATGCACCAACAAAACAAAAATAGCCTGAAAGCAAAAATGGGAAAAAAATAACTGTATGGATATTTCAAGCTACAAACAAGCAAAATCTCACGCAAGAAATCTTGGACATGGCTAAGAAAGTGAAACCTTAAGAGAGAAACTTATTCTTTTCTGATAGAAACTCAAAAGAACAACATAAAAAGGATGTGAAAGTAAGAATAGATAAGACGCAACAAAATAGCAGAGTTACATTATGTGGAGACAGAGACCAAACGACAAATCACATAAAAAGTGAACGCAGTAAATTAGCGCAAAAAGAGTATAAGAATAGACACGACTGGGAGGGCAAGGTGATTCACTGGGAATTGTGCAAGAAGCTAAGATTTGACCATAGCAATAAACGGTATATGCACAACCTAAAAGCTGTCCTAGAAAATGAGACGCACAAAATTGTCTGGGATTTTAATAGAAAACATCACCTAATCTCGGTCAGACGACCAGACCTAGTGATAGTCAACATAAAAGACTACCTATTCTATAAGAATCGATTTGGCATTAAATAACTGTTGTGGCCTGTTAGGAGCCTGAAAGAAGACACGGAAGAAGAGAGTAGGTGGAACAAGTGTATTGAATAAACAGAACATATATTCAAAATAAGCGTTAGTACTGCAGGTAGGAGTGTCTTTCCCAAACTGTCAGATTCAACTGCTGGGAGGAAATCGGTATTTGTCGTTCCTTCCTCCGACCGGACGAGTGTAGCACAAAGCCTTGTTTAGGTGGGTACGAGCGCTGGGCCTTAGCCCAGACACACCTTGCGTCTGCCAAAATGCTTCCTACCTATCGGGATTCCCCTATAAAAGAGCGCCTCAGGCGATAATCCGAGGGGACGGCCCCTTGAGGTTCGAAGATGCCAGTCAACATGAATGCCAGCCTACCGGAATTCGAGTCAGACGGCCTTGACCGACTGCAAGCGCAACTAGGACACACCCGCTAGATCCGTGTACCGACCAACATAGCCGACCGAAGCGTGTCCAAGCTCACACTAGGAGGAAGTCGGTATTTGTTGTACGTTTCACCAACCAGACAAGTGTGACACAAGGTCTTTTTAAGTGGGTCCGGCACAGGGCTGTAGCCCAGACACGGCCGGTGGCTCCAAAAATGCCTCGGGTCCCGTCGGCTTTCTCCTATAAAGGGGCGCCTCAAGCGCAAGGCGAAAAACCTAGCTCTTCCAAGGAGGGTTAGAGCTTGGAGTGATGCCCCCCAGAGGCTCGAAGATGCCGGTCGAGGCACACCTTGACCGACTGCCACTGGAACCAAAGCACATCTGACCAGATCCATGTACCGACCAATGCGGTCGACTGTAGTCTGTCCCAGCCCACAGTCTCTAAGAAGGTAGTGCATTCGCTCCACTCTGCTGGGAGGAAGTCTCCCTGAGAGTAAATAGGGTTAGAATTTATGAAGGAGGAATAGTTCCTTATCGAGCAGATAGGTCACCATAACACTGATCCTATTATTTCTTCTTCTTCTTCTTCTTCTTCTTCTTCTTCTTCTTCTTCTTCTTCTTCTTCTTCTCTCTCTCTCTCTCTCTCTCACTTTCTTATTAATTTCTTTGTATTAGGCTCCAGTTGATAGAGTTGTCCGAAGTTCTTTTCCTTTTATATGATCCAATTATCATATTTATTCAACCCCTCCGCTCAGGCAGGATATGACGCAGGGTCAATTTTTATGCGGAGTTTAACAGGTTTGAATTCAGATTTTGCCTTATCCTAGACTAGTTGCCTAACCAAGGCTGAAGAACCTAGTCTGCCCAACTATTTACCCATAGCTGGAGGGAGAATAATTGGATTCATACCTTTCCCAAGGGTATTAGTGCTATGTGAAATGCAATCATTCTCGTCCAGGATTTGAACTCGTGTCGCGGTGTTCATTTCCTACAACGATAACCATTACACCATGGGCACTTCCCAAACACCACGGGCACTTCCCAGTTTTATATGATCCAATTATTTCTCTCTCTCTCTCTCTCTCTCTCTCTCTCTCTCTTGCTTTCTTGTTAGTTTTCTTTGTATAAAGCTCCAGTTGATAAAGAACTTCTTTTCCTTTTTTATGATTGTTGTGGTATGTTAGACAGAAGACACAGAAGAAGAGACGACAGGTGGAACAAGTAACCGGTTCATTGGCTTCGTGGGTAGAGTGCTTGCAATGGTCAGGGAAACCTGGATTCAATCTCGGGTCACGTCATACCCAAGACTTTAAAAATGGTACTTGATATCTCCTTGCTTAGCACTCAGCAATATAAGGTAGGTATCAAGGGTAAATTGGAGCAATCCTGGGAAAGGAGTAGCGCCCCCCTCCACCTTGGTGTAGTAGCTATTGAAAAGAGAGCCTTCTGGTTGCCCTCAACTACGGTCGCCAACTTTACTTACTTACAGCAGGTAGAAGTATTCATCCGAAACAATCAGGTTCGACTGCTGGGAAGAAGTCTACCCGAGAGAAAATAGGGTTAGTATTAATGAAGGAGTAAGAGTTAATTATCGTGTAGATAGTTAATCATAACAATAACCTACTAGGGTTAATATGCTATAAAATAAAACCAACCAACATGTAGTGATACTGACCGGTTTAACAACCCATTTGCAAGTCTACTCTCTCTCTCTCTCTCTCTCTCTCTCTCTCTGATAAAATAAAATGAGATTTCTTTAAAACTGTAGCTGTGTCGGTACTACTGTATTGATGCACCACTTGGAGTCTAACGAAAAATATGGCAAGATAGGAGCTACTCAAGGCTGCTAAGCGCTGTTTTGAACGAATCCTGAAATCAGCACCCTACAAACAAGCAGCTGTGTTTCTCATCTAACAAATTATCAGGGCAAGAAGAACAGTAGCCTGCCGGGAAAAAAATTGATCGAACAAAGAAGCAACGTTCTCCTATGGATACACTAGTGACATTAGGATACACTAGCACTGACCGGCCAGCAAAAAAAAAAATATATTCATCAGCTCTGTTCGGTCACAGTATGTCGTCTCTAAGACTTAATAAGATCGATAGGGTTTAATGGCAAAATAGTCTAGGAAATCTGTGCTACCGACACGCCTTGATCATTATCATGATGATGGTGATGACGACGATTCTTTTTTTAAATATATATAAGTATAATATTGAGCATTGACAAGCCGTGTAAACCTGGATTTCAAAACAGGATAAGCACCTGTGTCTTAAGGTAGCCAAAAGATCGCGGAAATACCACTGGAATTGCGTAGGGGGAGTGCGTAGGTGCCCGAAAAATATATAACGATTGA
Source organism: Sepioteuthis lessoniana (assembly GCA_963585895.1). Lineage (NCBI taxonomy): Eukaryota > Metazoa > Mollusca > Cephalopoda > Myopsida > Loliginidae > Sepioteuthis > Sepioteuthis lessoniana. Next base: position 43,814,564 of record OY757929.1, on the reverse strand, counting down.
AGTTTTCAACCCCGAGCAGTCTGCAAAGTCGGCGGTGAGCAATAAGCAGTGACACAAGACGTCACGCCGTCTGGGCGATGGCCCGATGAGGCCAGACGGACCCGTGTTGAGAGTTTGAGAAAAGTCTAAATGAACAAGAAAAGTCTAAATGTACAAAACTAGCGAATGTTGAAAGAGAGTATAGTTCCAGTACGAAGATGATACGAAGATGATTAAATGTTTTTAGTCGGCCCTGTGCCAGCCTGATAGAGGCAGAATAAAGAAGTTAGCTCTCTAAAGATACCGTGTTTTAACTGTTCCCTGTCTATCTGACTTTCTCGCTTTCTCTCTCCTCTTGCCAACCATTTCAACTAATTTTGTAGGTTATGTTTCGTAAATAAAGAGAGATTATATATATATATATATATATATATATATATATAAGTGTAATTGCTACTTTCTTCCAGGTATATCACTAATTTATACACTGGATATATGCAAATATATTTCAGAATTGATCGCAAGGCACTTGAAACTGGTGAAAAAGATAATACCGACTAATTACACTCATCTCATCTTTTTTTATATTCCTTTGTAAAACAGGCTTTCTTTTTTTAAATTTCTTATGCATTTCCCATGATCCTATGGTTAACGAGCTTAGCAAGCAGCTACTGAGTTCAATTCTCAAAAGGTTACTCTTAATGGCTGTGTGTCAAAATAAGCTAAGCTTACTAAATAAGTATTTCATCCAAACAGGTTCTCTTCGTGTCTACTATAGTCAGATATTTGTTCAGTTCAATATGATATTTTTTCTATTGACAAATCTCATGTATACCTAATTCATTGTGCGTCTTCTTTAATTAGTAAACGGGCATTTTTTTTTTGCTTTTATGAACTCATCTCATACTATTTATATCAATCATATTCAATCCATATCTATCTATCTATCTATCTATCTATTTTTGTTTATATTCATATCCATCTGTTAATATCTATTTCATTCTGTCCTTTTAATTAACCTCATTAAGAAGCAGAAGGTACCCCGCAAAAACAATTACCTACGCCGACTACGCCGATGACATTGCGTTACTGGCGAATACACGTAACCAAGCCGAAACACTACTACATAGTTCGGAACGAGCCACCGCAGGCATTGGCCTCCATGTCAATGCACACAAAGCTAAATATATGTGTTACAACCAAACAGGCGACATTTCTACACTAGACGGGATCTCTCTGAAACTAGTAGACAAATTCACCTACCTTGGAAGCAGCGTCTCATCAACCGAAAAAGACATCGACACACGACTAACGAAAGCATGGACAACTATCAATAGGCTCTCGATCATATGGAAATGAGACCTGACCGATAAAATGAAACGCAGTTTCTTCCAGGCCGCGGTCGTGTCGATACTGCTGTATGGATGCACTACTTGGACGCTAACTAAACGGCTGAAGAAGAAGCTAGACGGCAATTACACAAGAATGTTGAGATCAATATTGAACAAGTCCTGGCGGCAAAACCCCACAAGACACCAACTATACGGCCACTTGCCTCCTATCACGAGAACTATACAAGTTAGACGAACCAGACACGCAGGATACTGCTGGAGAAGCAAGGACGAGCTCATCAGTGATATACTCCTATGGACCCCCGCATATGGCCAAGCAAAAGCAGGATGACCAGATCGAACATACATACAGCAGCTATGTGGGGATACGGGATGTAGCCCTGAAGACCTGCCAAAAGCGATGAATGATAGGGAGAAGTGGCGAGAGAGAGAGAGTCAGGGATATCCGTGCTAGCGGCACAACATGGTGATGATGATGATGATCTATCAATCTGTCTATCGATCAATCTATCTATGTTTTTCTGTGCACATTTATATCATTCAGTCCATATTATTCTCTTTTATATCATTCTGTTTATACCTAACACAATTATCTATCTATCTATCTATCTATCTATCTATCTATCATCATGTTCGTATCATTCTCTTTTATATCATTCTGTTTATATCTAACACATTCTGTATCTATCTATCTATCTATCTATCTATCTATCTATCTATCATTATGTTCGTATCATTCTCTTTTATATCATTCTGTTTATATCGAACAAAATTCTGTACATATCTATCTATCTATCTATCTATCTATCTATCTATCTATCTATCTATCATTATGCTCGTATTCTGTTTCATATCATTCTGTTAATATCTAACTCAATTCTGTTATCTATCTATCTATCTATCTATATATCTAGATAGATAGATAGATAGATAGATAGATATATCGATCTATCTATCTGGAATAAACACACACACACATACACACACACACATATGTATATATACATATATATATACATATATATATATATATATATATATATATATATATATATATACATTTCATTTCCGCCGTGCAACACTTTCCAGTAATTTATCACTCATTCACAAAATCATTAATTTCACCCAACTCCTAACCCCGTCCGATAAGTCCGCACGCACAAATCCCTCCCCACCTACCAGAACGGAGAAAAATTGGATTCCTGTAGACGAAAAACATTTCCGATACGACGAAACCAATTATATGCCAGAGTGCCCTTCCTGAAACTCTTTGATGTAACCCCGATGACGCGGATGCGATTTTTTTATGCTCTTTAATTTTGCAGTGCAAATCAGCGACTCAAAGAGATCGATCAGCCACCGATCGATTATGTACGATGATCTGTAATTTGGGAAGATTCAATAAAATTTATTGGAAGAGGTCACCAAAAATGAAATGAGATAAACAAACAAAATACATTCTAGATAAAAGGAGAAAGGAGGGAAGAAAGGAAGGAAGGAAGGAAGGAAGGAAGGAAGGAAAGAAGGAAGGAAGGAAGGAAGGAGGAAAGAACGAAGAAGAAAAAAAATAAACGCATAAAAAAAGCAAATGAAAAATACAGAAGAATAAGATATCAAGTTGGAGTAAAGATCCTGAATGAGGTTCGGATTATTTATAAATAATCGGAGACTTGTTGAGATATTGGACAAAAAAAGGGTCTGCTTGTAGCTATGGAAAGAATAATCGAGTAGTGGTTGAAAATATATTAGAAATAGATAGGTAGATCGATAGAAAAACGGAAAAAAGTGAGATTTGGTTTGGTTGGTTTGGGTTTTCTGGCAGATCAACCATTGTAGGTTATTGAATGCCAAATCTATTATTATACAATAAATAGTTTTATTTCAAACAATTCAGTTTAACATAAGTACAGTGTTTAGTTCTATTTGACCCATAGATAGAACCCTATCAGATGCTACCACTCCGATCTGAGAGCAATGGCAATTAAAGGAGTACTGTTCATTTCCCGAAGCTCCAGCATTACTGGTACTTCACCATCAGATTTTTTCGTGTCATCCAAGACAGTCGATGGGTTGGGTCTTACCCCTCTGTAGAGAAGCAGTTGAGGTATTGTATAGCCCTAGCCGACTGGGCAAAAGATTAAGATCGAGGTCCAAATACTTGTCAGATAGATATAGGGTTAAGAATCTATAAAAAAAATAGAAGAAAGGGTAGTATAAATAGTTTGACACAAATGCCTACAAGTATACTGAGAAGGATTTATGCTTAAAAAAATCTATATGAGAAAATATAACAATTATGTGATTGTACGTCTACATATCAAAAATATGTTACATATTCGAGCAATACCTATACCCGTAAACGTCCACTGAAAATTAATCTCTATTTTGCATTTAAGTTAAAAAGAGACCCACACACGGGTGTGTATGTGACCATGTTTGTGACCGTGTGTGTGTGAGAGAGTGTATTCGAGAGCAGGGTGAAAACTTCATAGGCTGACCAAAACACTCTCATGGAATATTACTAAATAAGGTTCATTGTTCGACACTGTCCACACAATATTATATATATATATATATATATATATATATATATATATATATATATATATATATACCAAACCAAACCAAACCATCCAACAATCGGTCGCATTAGGATAATGAATTTATTTACAAATTATATATATATATATATATAATTTGTATTAATTTATTTACAAATTATATACATATATATATAATTTGTAAATGAATTCATTATCCTAATGCGACCGATCTTGGATGGTTTGGTTTGGTTTGGTTTCTTAGTTTAATGGCATATCAACCTTCTTGGGTTATTCAATGCCAAAGCCATTCTCCTAGAAGAACAGAAGTGGTACTATTTAACCCATAGCTGGGAGGATAAGGGGGTTCATAACTTTCCCAAGGGTATTTGTCTGAAAGTGAATGTAATAGCGCGACTAGAGTTCGAACTCGCTTACTACAATTTCGCAGTCCGTCGCTTTAAGCATTACACGACGAGGAGACCCCCTCCTATCATTGGAATATATATATATATATATATATATATATATATATATATATATATATATATATATATATATATATATATATATATATATATATATATATATATATATATATATATATATATATATATATATATATATATATATATATATATATATATATATATATATATATATGTGTGTGTGTGTATACATATATATAATCATCCACAGACAGATCTGTTCCGTTCTATCAGAACTCATCTGTGTAGCTAGACATACTAAAAACCCGGTTGACTCAAACGCCAATCCAAGACTCTACCCCTCAGCCACGAGGGAACCAGAACCAGCGAAGTAAATTTTAAACGGTTATGAATCACAGTTAGTATTGTTTTCATACATCCGCTTAACGGCTTCCGAAGGCTCAATTCAAATATGAAGAGCCTTGCATTAACGCTAATGGCAACACGATTACTTCATTCGCTATAGAGACTGTTTCATTGTGTCACAACGCTTCAGTGTGGCTATATATATATATATATATATATATATATTGCCACACTGAAGCGTTGTGATACAATGAAACAGTCTGTTTTTGGATATATATATATATATATATATATATATATATATATATGTGTGTGTGTGTGTGTGTGTGTGTGCGTATATATATATGATTGAAACATGTGGAAAGTTGAATAAATCAAACACTTGAAACCGGTTTGGAAGCCAATATTTCGTTCTTTTATTTCATTGAAAATGTTTAAGAACATTCCCAAACTGAACCGTTTTCAGAGTTTTTCTATTTATAAGTAAATGAGGAACGTGATAAAATGATGGAGGGTATAAATGTGTAGCTGGAAGAAGGAGAGGATTTAGAGTCAATTCGGGTTTCATTTGAGATTTTTGATCGTATGAAATTGGAAATAGATTTATAGAGCTGAAGGGAAAGAAATAGGGGAAAAGGTGGAGGGTAAAGGGGTTTCGGCATTTCCTATTTTGTATATATATATATATATATATTGTTGAAGTTGACAGACAGGGATTTCATGTCCATTTTTAGTAGCCCTTCCTTGTAGGAAAGCAAGATGTCACAACTCTAGTCGTACTTTAAGATTTGTCTGAACCATCTAATTCAAAAACATTATTTTTGACCATGTTTGATGATTGTCGAGGATGTGTCTATTACTCTGTCCTGGAATTAATAAGATATTTTTTTGTAATCAACGATTTTTCCTCTAATCAATGATTTTTCTACAATCAATGATTTTCCCTACAATCAATAAGTTTTTTCTATAATCAATGATTTTTTTTTAAAGAAATGTTCCTCACGTGCAGGTGACGTTATGTTTGAACGCATATACCGTTGGTGCTGGTTTGAATGTGTACAAATCAGAGATCAGAGTCACGTGATTCTGACTAACTGAGGCCATAGGACCATGCCTGCAAGAAAATCTGTAGCCTAAATACACATTTTATATATATATATATATATATATATATATATGAAAGAAATATGTAGAAAGTTGGATAAATGAAAACAACGTCCAGGTTTTTGCCAAATTTCACCATACCTAGCGAACACCATAACAAACGGAAACAATGTCAAAATAGAAAATGGATTGGAACAAGAAAAAGTAAAACATTTTTCAGTCTATGCCACCATACTTTTGAGAATCTTTTCCTTCTCCCTTTCCTTATAACTTTGCCTCTTAGCCCTTTCTCACCACAATTACAACCTAGACACTACAATATAGACAATTTTCGGTGACATCACATTATAGTCAACATCTTTCCAAGAAACAAGTTATGCCAAAACCACTTTATTCCAAAACCCTCCCTACTTTTTTCTTATCAGCTCCCTAAAATCCACTTTCATAACAAAAAAAATCTAATGAAACTTGATACATTTGACTTTAAATCCCTCTCATCTTTCCTGCTACAACTATACCCCTTCCACCATCTGATCATTTCTTCTCACATGCTTTTAGATAAAATAAAAAATCAGAAAACAGTCTCTGTCTGAAGAAGTTCGAGATGAAATAAAGCCAAACGAAATATCACACATCTAAATTTGAGTTAAGTGTTTGATTTATCTAGCTTTCCACATATTTCTATCATTCTGTCAGATTCAATACAAATCTGCCTTTTCAACATATATATATATATATATAAGTGTGTACGACAACGCATGTGTGTGTGTGTGTGTGCGGTTGCATGTGTAAGAGTGTATAAGTGGATCATGCATGTGTAACATGCATAAGTATGTGATAAATATATATATATATATATATATATATATATATATATAGAGAGAGAGAGCACTTATTTTTTATTGGCCGAGTGGATCGAGTTTTCGCCAATGATCTGGGGGGCCAGCGTTCAATCCCAGGTCGCGTCATACTAAAGACAATGAAATGTTACTTGATACCTTCTCGCTTAACACTCAGCAAAATAAGGTACGTATCAAGGGTAAAGTGGAGCAATCCAGGGAAAGGAGTAGCGCCCTCCCCTACACCTCGCTGTAGTAGCTATCGGAAAGAGAGCCTTCTGGTCGCCAACTTTTTACGTGCATAAACATAGATATATGTTTACATGTATATATTCTCTCTCTCTCTCTCTTTCTCTCTCTCTCTCTCTCTCTCTCTCTGTATATATATACATATACGAACACATGCATATATATATACATATAAATTGAGAGAGAGAGAGAGAGAGAGAGAGAGAGAGAGAGAAGAACATACATACATACATACATACATTACGTAAAATGTTACAAAATCTTTTGGTATCTCTCTAATCTGGAACGTGTTTAATCAGCGATAAATAAGGAAAAGATTTTCGTATGAATTTTTGTGTCGTATTGGCTAACGTGGAGGACTGTGACATCATAGGAAAAGAGTTCAAACCCCATACATGCTATAACGTTCACTCTCGGACTAATACTCACGGGGAAGAAATGAAACCTTTTATCTCGCCAAGCTTAACTTATATCCTGTTCTTCCACACGGATGGCTTTTGCATTAGATAACCCACGAGCTTCAATATGCCATTAAACAAAGAACCCATCTATATATATATATATCATCATCATCATCATATCGTGCTGGCAGCACGGATATCCCTGACCCTCTCTCGCCACTCCTCCCTATCGTTCATCGCCCTAGGCAGGTCTTCAGGACAACAACCTGTATCCTCACATAGCTGCTGAATGTACGTTCGTGCTGGTCGTCCTGCTTTTGCGCGGCCGTGTGTGGGGATCCATAAGAGTACATCTCTTATGAGTTCATATATATATATATATATATATATTATGTTTATCAATTAATTTATGTGTTTGTAAAAGCACATATGAACACGAAAGTATCGATATTATGTAAAACATTAATAAAATGAAAAAGACTATATATATATATATATATATATATATATATCGTCTTTTTCATTTTATTAATATATATATATATATATATATATATAACTGGACTGGGTAGGAGTTTCATAAATACTATGAAATCCGAAAGAAATTGGTGCCAAATGAGAAAAATGGGAATAAAAAATATCAAAATGGGAAAGATATATGAAAAAAAATCGGTTGATTTAGCGATGAAGACAGTCACGGCGTCAAAGCAAAATTCTCCAAATTGATTTTGGGAGACGGACAAATATGTTTCTCAGACAAATATATACAATAGTGATGAAAAACATCAATAAAAGCGTGGGTGTGTTTGGACATATTGGCCAATCAAAGAGACGGTCAGAAATAAATAGCGGGAAATAGACGTTTGGGAACTGAGTTGATGTGAAAATTAAAGAAAATGGCGGTCAATCCTTTTGTGGGTAAGGTTGGTAAATAAGAGTAATTATTCATGTGAAGGTCTCTCAGGGAAGATGGTGAGTGTATTACGTATGAGAAAGACGTTTTGTTTTTTATGGGCAGAAAGATGGAATTATATGAACATGGATTGGAAAGAAGGAGAAGAAAAATAATGTAATAAATGTATAAAAAGAATATGTGTGTGTGTGTGTGTGTGTGTGTGTGTGTGTGTGTGTGTGTGTGTGTGAACAAAAATGAATGAATAGAGAAATGAGGAAAATTATATGTGGGAAACCAACAGTTTAGAACGTAAGAAAGAAAAGCAAACATAGGTAATAGTAAATAAATATATAGGTTTAAAGAATGATGAAAAAAACCCAAGAAAGAAAAAATATGACTGAAACATTATAAAGGAACGTAATTAATAAGTATGGAAAGAATTTTTTAAAAAAAAAGGAACAGATAAAATAAAAAATATATAAAATAACTGAATTAAAAACACGAGAAAGAGGAAAAGTATAAAAGTTAAAGGTGACAGAAGTTGAAATAAAGAGACAAACAAAGAGAAAGAAGGAGAGAGAGACAGAAAGAGAGAGAGAAAAAAAGTAGCAATATTTTAAAAGTATTCTGATAATAATTTCAAAAAAAGAAAGAAAAGAAAAAGATTTCGTTTGGTTTGGTTGGATTTGGTTTTACTGCATATCAACCTTGGTTGGTTATTTAGTGCCAAATCCTGTTTTTACATATTTATTAAAAACATGATTCGCAAGCATTTTTTAATACACATAGTTTAATTATCAAACTGTCATCATCATCATGTCGTGCCGCCAGCACGGATATCCCTGACCCTCTCTCGCCACTTCTCCCCATTATTCATCGCCTCCGGCAGGTCTTCAGGGTTACATCCCTTGTCCTCACATAGCTGCTGTATGTAAGTTCGAGCTTGTCGTCCTGCATTTGCTTGGCCATATGTGGGGGTCCATAGGAGTACATCAAACTGTACTATTTCTTAAATTCAGTCTAGTGTAAGTTAATAAAGTTCAATGATTCCAAGTATTGCTATATATAACTAACAATTTAATTAAACACCAGTCATTTGTTTACACACTGTTAAACGATCTAACAATTCTATTTCTAACAATTCAGTTTAGCATAAGTCATTTGTTTGCCCTCAGTTTAAGTGACAAACATACATAGATCAATTGCTACCACTCCGGGCCAGAGTGGATTTTAATGGTCCTAGACGATTCAGATCGAAATACAGGGTACAGAATCAAAATATGGAATAAATTTTTAAAGATATTTTTTAATCTGATTTGTCCAATTTTTGAAAAAAAAAAACCGACAAAGAATCTATGATTTGTTTAACGCTGAAACGAAACCAAAACAATTTCCTGAATAGTAAAATAAAGTTGGCGACCGTAGTCAAGAGCGACCAGAAGGCTCCCTTTTCAATAGCTACTAAACCGAGGTGTAGAGAAGGGCGCTACTCCTTTCCCTGGATTGCTCCAATTTACCCTTGATACATACCTTATATTGCTGAGTGTTAAGCAAGGAGGCACCAAGTACCATTTTTATAATCTTTGGTATGACTCAACCTGAGGTTTAACCTGGTCTCCTGGACGATTGGCAAACACTCTACCCACTAGATCAATCAGTCGGTCTTACACTCTAGGCACCTCATCAAGCCCAGATGTAAACCCCCTTGATTTTGTCATATAGGGCGTTTTAGAAAAGAAAACAAATGCAATTTTCCATCAAAATATTGATTAGTTTAAGAGTACTACTGAGGAGGAATGAAATAAAATGTCTGAAGGATTTATTTTGAAGGCAAGCAAATCGTTTCGAAACCGTGTTGATATACTAATCGAAAAAATAGTGGCCCTATTGAGTAAATTTACTGTTTATTGTATGTTTTCTTATTTTGTTGTTTATTTTTTAGAATTAGAAATAATCTAGTTTTATGAAAGAGTCATTTATTATTATACTAGAATATTTCTAAATTTGCTTCCGCACCCAGTAGAATCGAGAGAATATATTTTATCATATATACCACTTTTGGAGGTGCCCGTGGTGTAATGGTTATCGTCGTAGGAAATGAACACGGCGACTCGAGTTCAAATCCTAGACGAGACTGATTGCATTTCACATAGCACTAATACCCTTGGGGAAGGTATGAATCCAATTATTCTCCCTCCAGCTATGGGTAAATAGTAGGACAGACTAGGTTCTTCAGCCTTGGTGAGGCGACTAGTCTAGGAGAAGGAAAACTCTGAATTCAAACCTGTTAAACTCCGCTTAAAAATTGACCTTGTGTCATATCCTGCCCGAGCGGAGGGGTTGGTAAATAGAATCATATATACCACTTATTGTGATGAAAATTTCAAGAAAGAAACAAAGGAACATTAGAAAAAAAAGGACACTGAGACAGACAGACAGACAGACAGACAGGCAGAAAGAGAGAGAGAGGGTGGGAGTCGTCATGATGTTTAAGCGTTCTGATAATAATTTCGAAAGAGGAAGAAAAAAAGGGGTGGGGTAAGAAAGAAACAAAGAAAAAAAACATAGAAAGAAACAAAGATAAACTGAGGAAATAGAAATGAAATTAAAGGAAACATTAGGGAGAATATCAGATTCATTCTATCTGTGAGCATATGCAAGATAGAATTTATCCATCTGTTTAGATAAGGGGGAAAGAGAGAAAGAAAGATAAGGAGAGAAAAATTGAGGGAGAAAAGTAGTCATAGTTTTAAAGCATTTGAGAAGAATTTCAAAAAAGAAAAAAGAAACGGAAGAGAGAGAGAGAGAGGGTGTAGCGAGAGAGAGAGAGAAAGAGAAATAAATTTGTTGTGTGCTAGGGATTGGGATAATAATTTTAAGAAAGAAAGTAACAAACAAACAAATGGAGAGAAACTGAGAGGGAGGGGGAAGTAGCCATATTGTTTAAGAATAATGATAAAAATATCAAGAAAGAAAGAAATAGAAAAATAAAAATAAAGAGAGAAAAAGTCAAAGAGAAAAATAGTAATATTTTAAAGCATTCTGAGAACAATTTCAAAAAAGAAAAAAGAAAAAGAAGAGAGAGAGAGTGTGTTGGGAGGGAAAAGAGAGATAGAAAAATATTTTCTCATGTGTACTATGTATTGTGATTATAATTTTAAGAAACAAACAAACAAACTAACAAAAAAACAAACAATTCGAGAGAAAGAGAGAAGAGAGAGAGAGAGAGAGAGAGAGAGAGAGAGAGAGAGAGAGAGAAAGAAAAGTAGCCATACTATTTAAGAATAATGATAATATCAAAAAAGAAAGAAAGAAACAAAGAAACAAAGAAAGAAACAAAGAAAGACAGAAAGAAAGAAAGAAAGAAATACCAAAATAGTATGAAATGAAGAAAATAAACGCAAAAAGAAAAGAAAGTAAGAAATAATTTAAATAAAAAGAAAAGAAGAAAAAAAAGAAGAGAGTTGAAAAAAATAGATAGATAGATAGATAGATAGATAGATCCATCCGTCCATCCATATATAAATGCATACGGGTGTGTTCAATAAGTCCGTAGTAGGTTACAGTTATCAACTAAATAAGTTTTTAAAGTTCAAAACCATTTGGAGAAGAGTTGTGTTATATACATTGACAAAAAAGGAGAATACGCTCAGACGGCATGGTTTAGAATATGCTGAGTGGAAAGACTGGACATTGGTTATAATTCTTTTGAAAGAGGAATGTCAGCGAGCGAAAAACATACCTTTGGGATAAATTGCAAACATGTCGCTGGTAATTTTATGGGTCTTCAGCATACCTTTGTGAACGAATGGTTTGAAAGGTGCTTTTTATTTGCCTAAGGGAATGATATGGTGGAAAATCTACTTATTTCTATCTATCTATCTATCTATCTATCTCCCAGTCAGCTGGGGCGGTAGAAAATACTGACTGAATCTCTGCAGAGGGATAAGACTTTCCAACGAGTGTCCTAGTAATGACACTGAACTATCTGTTGCCAGTAAAAAAAAAAAAAAAAAAAATGCCAAGAAAATACAAAGAAAAGGAAAAGTATAAAGAAAGGTAATTAATTAATACGGAAAGAGTTAAAGAAAAAATAAGCAAATGAAATAAAAACAAATAAAATAAAGAGAAAAAAGATGAAAAATATAAAAGTAAAAATTACCTTTCTCTGACCTGGAGTGGTAGCAACTGATAGTGTCCAATCTCTGAGTCAAATAAAACTGTTTGACATTTGAATTGTGTGCTAACAACAAATGACTTTTCTTTTTTTCTTATTTTTTTCATTATACAACGTGTGAAATCACGTGCGATACTCTGTCCTCATCAGCCGCTAACCAGGGTGATAACACAGTTTCGGTAGCTCAAGGCGGTACGAAAACTGTGTTATCACCCTAACAACAAATGACTTAACGTTAAATCGAATTGTTCGTGATACATAGCAATACATGAAACGTTTGTTTGGTTTGGTTTCTTTGTTTTATGGCATATCAACCTTTGTAGGTTATTTAATGCCAATGCTATTCTCATAGAAGAACAGTAGTGGTACTATTTAACCCATACCTGGGAGGATAAAGGGGTTCATACCTTTCCCAGGGGTATTTGCCCGAAAGTGAACGTAATAGCGCGACTGAAGTACGAACTCACGTACTACGATTCCGCAGTCCATCGCTTTAACTATTACACCACGAGGACATCCCTGGAACGTTTGTGTGTCCAAATTGAATGGTTAGTGTCACATAGCGATGATTGAAACTATTTAGCTGAATGCAAGCAAATGATTAATAGCAAATAAAATTATTTGTTTCAGAATATGGGGAACCATTTAACTGTGCACAAAAAATAGTATTGCTTGTATGGAAACACATTAACTCTGACTAATCTAGAAATAAGATTATTTACAAATTATTGACTTTAAAATATGTAAAACCATTTAACCAATTGCAAACGAATGAGATCAGGCTCGTTTAAAATTTTACCTACAAATTATGAGTTTACAACTCATATACGATATGTGTAAAGAGTGTTAGACATTGAATAAGCTACAAAGGTTGATATGCCATAAAAACCAACTATAAAAACTCAAGACAAACATAAACACTAAATCATTACCCACAACAACTTAACATAAAAACATTTCTTTTTCACACTTACCGTTGAAAATGCTATGTAATGTAGCGAAACATGTTAGGTAAAAGATAAGCAGATTTGCCAATTTTTTTTTCCAATTTTTCATTAATACTACACAACATACTGTCGGAAATATATATTTCCATATCACACACACACACACACACACACACACACACACACACACACACATATATATATATATATATATAGTGCGTGTATGTGTGTATGTGTGCATGTGTTGCTTATACCTGAAATTAAAATTATTATATATTCAAGTGGGCGTGTGCTTGCGTCAGCGTATGTATTCGTGTATACATTTGAGTGTGCATTTTAAAGTTTGTATTTCTCTTTCTTAGTTTATATATCTATGTATGTTTGTGTGTGTGTGTTTGACTGTGTCTGTGGCTATGTAATATGTGCATATATATATATATATATATATATATATATATATATATATATATATATAACATTGAAACAGAAACACAGGCTTTAAAATGTACACACACAGACGCACAAAAATGCATACTTACGCAAAGATGTATATTTAGATGATGATGGTGATGGTGATGATCAAAATTTTAATTTCAATCATCATCATCACTCAACAAAATTCCCCACAAAATACATTTCACCTTCAAATCAAAATACACCTTTAAACACCATAAAGTTAGAAAGAAAAAGAAAAATCTGATTGAAACAATCAATTTCCTCCTCCTTCACCAACTCTTCTCTTCTCCCCCTCTCTTCCTTTGACCCACTTCTAACAACTCACAGACAGTGGAAATAGGTGTAAATATGTAAAAATGCATGCCAGTACATACACAAACATACGCCCATATGTAGTCACGAGCAACAGCACATACACAAACATACTAACATCTAATAAGACGCACACTTAGGCGCACATACAAATAACTCCCAATTTTCGAACGAAAATTAACCACATTAATCTTTTTTTTTTCAAAGATATTCACTCTGTCCGACGATTACAGATTACATGAACTCCAGGGTCACAGACAATACCATGAAATATATATATATATATATAAAACACCTAGCTTGAAATAAACTAGTACACATGAGGGTACTTATACACACACACACACACACACACACACACACACACACACACATATATATATATATATATATATGTAATGTTCATAAAATGTGTTAGATTAACTAAGCCAAATCTGAGTAACTAACACACATATATTTGCATTGTTCAAGGCTCGTGTAGAAACATTCATAATTTTTGGATAATAGAAAATGATTATTGAAAAATAATGCCAAAGTATGCGATAGATTCCTCCGAAAAGGTTTTCTTGATTTTTGAATTCATTGTTTATCTATCTTCTAGACCCGTTGTCTTTCCATGGCAAAAAACCTAAATTTTGCTACTGTTGACCAATACCTTGAATATAATAAGGGCATTAGCGTGAATTGAAATGGAAACAGCGTCACCCAAGATTAGAATTTATTTCGTCGACTTGATTTTTTCAGACTATAACTCACTTATCACCAATAAATTTTCAAAAAATTGCTGCTTTGAAAACAGTAAATGTGACCTCTATGATTAGTATTAATCCGATGATAATCTTTAAACTGGTATGAAGTAAAAACTCACCTAAATCTCCCTTTCCAAGAGTAAAAGTAAAGTTGGCGACCATAGTCGAGGGTCGTTCCCTTTTCGATAGCTACTACACCAAGTTGTAGAGGAGGGCGCTACTTCTTTCCTGGATTTCTCCACTTTACCCTTGATCCGTACCTTATAATGCTGAGTGTCACGCAAGGAGGCATCAAGTACCATTTTTAAAGTCTTTGGCATCACTCGACCTGGCATTGAACTCAGGTCTCCCGGGCCATTGGCCAACACTCTAACCATTATGCCAATGTCCAAGAGTACTTCATGCTAACTTCACTCTTTCTTGATTTTGGCTGCTAATGTAACAATCACAAAGTCATATATAAACATGTATTGAACGGACAATTTTGTACGAACATTTCGTTACTCGGACAATATGGTACAATGACAATTTGGTATTGACAATTCGTTACAAGGACGATTTGGTACTGCGACAATTTGGTTCGTACAACTTGTTACAAGGCCAATTTGGTACAATGACAATTTAGTACGGACAACTCCTTACAATGACAATTAGGTACAGACAACTTGTTACCAGAGCAATTTGATACAATGACAATTCGGTACTGACTATTGGCATAATGGTTAAAGTGTTCGATACTAAACCTGGGTTCAATCTCAAGACGAGTCATACCTAAGTCTCAAAAAATGCTACTCGATGCCTCTTTGCTTAAGACTGTTCATTATAAGGTAGGTATCAAGTGTAGGTGGAGTAATCCAATGAAAGAAGTTGTGCCTTTCTCTACACGTCGCTATAGTAGCTATTGAAAAGGGATCCTTTTGGCAGCCCTCAACTATGGTCAGCTTATTTACTCATTAGTTGCTTGGATAATTTGGTACAAAGACAAATCGGTACCGGACAATTTTTTTACAATGACAATCCATTACGCCTTTGAATGAGGCGTACAGTAATAAACTGATAATTTCATGGAAAATTGTTTTGAATGAGGTTATTTCATATTTTAAAGAGTTTAGTCCATATTTCATTTTGTTTATTGTTCCTTTATTCTTTGGGTTTTATGGCATATCAATCTTTGTAGGTTATTCAATTCTTTTTTGCACACATAAAAAGTTCTATTTCAAACAATTCAGTTTAGCATAAGTACACAGTTTAATTGACAAAAACAATTCTAATTCAAGCAATTCGATTTAGTATAAGTATAGTTTTTTTGTCAAAACAGTTATATTTCAAGCAATTTATTTTTGACGTAAGTACAGTTTCAATGTCAAAAACAGTTCTACTTCAAACAATTCAATTCAGCTCACAAAATCAACTCTATTTCAAACAATTCAATTTAGCATAAGTACACAGTTTAGTACTATTTGACCCACAGTTAGGACCCTATCAGGTGCTACCACTCCGGGCCAGAGTGGACCTGAGAGCGATGACAACGAAGGGGTACTCCGCATTCACCTAAGCTCCAGTATTACTAGAACCTCACTATCTGATTGTTCAGTGTCATACAAAGGACACTGATTGGGGGGGGGTATTATCATTCTGCAGAGAAGGATTCAATGTATTCTACACCCCCAGCCGACTGGGCTCCATATTTGAAGACGTCCATTGAACAGGGCTTTCAGGAATAAACTTCTCATTTTAGACAACACATATTGGGCAATAAAGTTATTGCATATTTAAGCGTGTCTTACAATAAACGGAATCGATTTCTTAAAAGCAATTGCTCATAAGATAAAGTTTTAAAACGCCATTTTAGCATTATGTATAAGAATAAAGACTAAAATTGATTTTGTCAATTAATTTAGTCTCGTGTGTTGAACAATGACCATGGAGTAAGCCAGTTTGAACTCCAATCACGCTATTAGTTTCACTTTCTGACTAATACACTTGGCAAAGGCATGAACCCCCTCATGCTTCAAGATATTAGTAATATTAATGCTGTTTTTCAGCAAGGACAATGTTGGCATTAAATAACCCATGATGTTTGATATGCCATTTAACAAGCAACCAAACATCCTATTTACCCAACCCCTCCGCTCGGGCAGGATATGACACAAGGTCAATTTTTAAGCGGAGTTTAACAGGTTTGAATTCAGAGTTTTCCTTCTCCTAGACTAGTTGCCTACCCAAGGCTGAAGAACCTAATCTGTCCTACTATTTACCCATAGCTGGAGGGAGAATAATTGGATTCATACCTTTCCCAAGGGTATTAGTGCTATGTGAAATGCAATCAGTCAAGTCCAGGATTTGAACTCGGCTCGCCGTGTTCATTTCCTACGACGATAACATTTACACCACGGGCAAGCAACCAAACATGAACCCTATTCTTTTTTTTATTTCTTATTCTAATCTACTTTTAAAAAATCTCATGAGAATGACTCTCCGGTTCCAAATTGCCCAGTACCAAATTGTCCAAGCGACATCTTAAACACTTCATATTTTGCTGACGTAGATGTCCCAAATTCATTTCGGTGTGACCAATTAGTAATAACGATAGAAGGTGGCCATTACAATTCGAGAGAAAAGACATTCGCTAATCAACATTGTTTTCTTCATTATTAGCTTAATATTTTCCAACAGCCCATTCAAATGTGGTTCAAGAATACATCAACTGCATCTCTGCAGAAGGACAAGACTCCTCAACGAGTGTCCTATATATGACACTAAACAATCTTATGGTGAGGCTCTATTAATGCTGGAGCTCAGGGAAATGTAGTGTGCCACTTCATAGCCATCGCTCCCAAGTCCATTCTGGTCCGAAATGGTTGCGCCTAATAGGGCTCTATCTACGAGTCAAATAGAACTGTTTGAGATTTAAACTGTACGCGAATAAATGACTTATGTTGTAGTGAATTGTTGAGAAATTCTTTGACCATTATCTGTGTGTAAAGAAATTACTGTGAAATTGAATTGATAGCATTAATTGGAACCATTTGGCTGTGTGCAAATGAATGAATGAATAGTTTTCAATAGAATAATTAGTGTTAAGTAGTAATGCTGGTAACCACTTCTCTGTTCACAAAGAAATTATTATTGTTGAATAGAATAATTAGTGTTCGATTGCAATAATTAAAATTCAACTGTATAGAAACAATTACATTAATAATGTGCTAACAGATTCGTTCTAACTCATTTAAAAATGAAATTACCAACTAACTATTCTCTAACATATTATATATGTAATCATCATCATCATCATCTCGTGCCGCCCGCATGGATATCCCAGACCCTCTCTAGCCACTTTTCCCTATCGTTCATCGCCTCCGGCAGGTCTTCTGGACTGCAACCCGTATCTTCACATAGCTGCTGTATGTATGTTCGAGCTGGTCGTCCTGCTTTTGCTCGGCCATAAGTGAGGGTCCATAGGAGTACATTACTTACGAGCTCGTCTCTGCTCCTCCAGCAGTGTCCTGTGTACCTGGTTCGTCTAACTTGAATAATTTTCGTGATGGGAGGCAGGTGGCCGTATAGTTGGTGTTTTGTGGGGTGTTGCCGCCAGGACTAGTTTAATATTGTTCGCAACATTTTTGTGTAGTTGCCGTCTAGCTTCTTTTCGAGCCGTCTTGTTAGCGTCTAGGTGGTGCATCCATACAGCAGTATCGACACGACCGCTGCTTGGAAGAAACTGCGTTTCATTTTATCGGTCAGGTCTGATTTCCATATGACCGATAGCTTATCGATAGCTGTCCATGCCTTCGTTAGCCGTGTGTCGATGTCTTTTTCAGTTGATGAGACACTGCTTCCTAGGTAGGTGAATTTGTCAACCAGTTTCAGAGAGATTCCGTCTAGTGTGGAAATGTCGCCTGCTTGATTAATGCACATATATTCAGTTTTGCGTGCATTGACATGGAGGCCAATGCCTGTGGCGGCTCGTTCCAAACTATGCAGTAGAGTTTCAGCTTGGTTGGGTGTATTTGCTAGTAAAGCTATGTCATCGGCGTAGTCAGCGTCCGTATTTGTTTTGGGGGGTATCTTCTGCCTCTTTTCTTTGTCAGCTGTACATTTATCTAAATGAGTGAAAACTGATGTTAAGTTGTTACAGTTATATAACAATACTTGAAACCATTTAACTATGCGCCAAAAAAATGAGCTCAGGCTCATTTAAAAATGTTATCAACGAAATGTGTTTACAAATCAAATATTTAATACATATGTATAAACAGGATTTGGCATTAAATAACCTCCAAGTTAT
Organism: Sepioteuthis lessoniana; assembly: GCA_963585895.1. NCBI lineage: Eukaryota > Metazoa > Mollusca > Cephalopoda > Myopsida > Loliginidae > Sepioteuthis > Sepioteuthis lessoniana. The sequence continues at coordinate 43,795,482 of OY757929.1, read as the reverse complement.
GATATGCCTTAAAACCAACCCAAACCAATCCACAAATTTTCCAGCATACTACCATGAGCTGAATCGAAATGTTACAACAAATTGGAAGTATTTGTGAGGTGTTACCCAATATGTAAGACTTTTTGACACCGAAAAGATAATTAATCTAACAAGTAGTATCTCCCTTGTTTTGATTTTTTTTCAAGCAGGCATTTGCACAATGACTTCTGCTTGACATAAGTTGCCTTCCAAAGTTGGGAAAATATAGTAAGAGAAAAAAACACATTCATATATAGAAAGAAAACTTCAATGTACTAGTCGCTTCCTGACAACGGTATCTCTCTTTGCCGGTTGTGTGACCAACAACTAAATGTCACTCGGGAAAATTCTCGTTGTAGATTTGGGAGACAGTCAGGGACGAGAGTTGGCAATTGCTAAAAAAGGAGTCTGTCAGTTATTCCTCCGAAGAAAAACTAGAAACCAGGTAAGCTTTAGGAAAAGCAACATGGCTCCCCGAAAACAATGACACAACCTGAGGAGGTAAACAGATAAAACACTTCAATCGGAAGACAAAACTAGCTAAAACTGTTTGCAGCAAATGTGCAGTTCTTTTATCTGTCATCGTCCCTATTCCATTCAGTTGGCCCACGTTTTTCCAAGTCCCTAAATCTGTGAGTTGTAATTTGTTACATAGTAGATGCTTAATATATTTACATATTGTTCATATTGAAATATATTACATACATGTATATTTGTGTGTTTGTGTTTTTGTATGTGTGTGTGTGTGTGTGTACTTGACAGTTAGTAAGCAGATGGCGTATTCTTCATCTGTACAAAATTTGCCTCCGTTCGTCGCGATTGAACTCGGTAAACATTGATAAGAAATACTTGCAAACGACTTCCTGCTCGCGATTTAAGATAATGAGACACATATGGGCTTCAAAAGGACGATCATTTTCTGGTCGTTATTCTGCCTTTTTAGTTCGTCCAAAAACCTACAACAAGAAAAAGAAAAAAAATGTGAAATAAAAAAAAAAAATTAGATGGGGGAAAAAAAAAAGAAAAGATTTAATGAAAAACCGTACACTCCAAAGCAGTGGATTAGCCAAATGCATCAGTGAATGCGAAAATTACTCATGTTCGAAATTAAAAGGCATTACCTTATTTTTTTTAACGTTCCGGCTAAAACAATATTTCATTTTGCATGTCTTGAATTACGTCGTTGGTACAGGCTCTGTATATTCACCGTCCATGTGCTATAAGCGTGTTAGTCTTTTACGGTGTGCTAGCAAAAGCGCTCTTATCTTTCTCTCTCTCTCTCTCTCTCTCTCTCTCTCTCTCTCTCTCCCTCTGGAATTATATATATATATAAAGAATAAGTTGATTAAGAAAAGCTTAATAAATAACAAGAGCTGCTCATAACTAATCTTAAGATATGTGAAATCTTTCAACAGCTGATGACGTGTTGAAAATAAAGTAGTCAAAAAATTTCGGGGTAAGCAAAACGGCCCTTGAAAACAAGAACGTAGTTGAAGAAAATAAACAGATAATACCTTTTAATCTGAAGATTGAAGTAAAACTGACTGTAGCAAGAGAGCTATCCTTTAATTTATCACCATCCACGCTATATTCTGTTGGCGTAAAATTTTCAAAGGAAGTGATAAAAGCAACGAAAGTGTCCAGAATTTTAATTTGTTTGCCTTACCACAGAAAAATACACAGACACACACACACACACACACACACACACACACACACACACATAACTATATATATGCTCCCCACTGTGGATTGAGCACTCGAGTGAAGAATTGTCAGCTTCCACACACGTATAAATGCAAAGTTCTTGTCATTAATTGAGCTCTCCTGTAGATGATAGCCGTATATGTTAATATATACTAAGAAAAAAATCTTTCGCTTCCGATGAGATGACGATAGCTCAAGAGTTAGTTATCCGACTGATGCAAAATCAGCCTGGTTTCGATTCTAGATGGAAGCAACTTGCGTGTCTAGTCACACTGAACAGTTGTGATACAAGAAAGCAGTCTCTTCGTGGTTACTATAAATATATATAAGTTGGGGAACTTAGTCGGGGGTGACCAAAGGTTCACTTTTCGATTGCTCCCACACAGAGGCGTATGGGAGGTAGCTACTCTATTCCCAGGGTTGCCCAATTTGGTTCATCATCTTCAAATGCTATGCAAGGCGGCATTAAGTGCCATTTTTGAGCCTTTGGTATGACTCGACCTGGAATTGAATCTCGGTCTACCGGATCATGGCGAAAACTCTACTCATTAGGCCAATGGCTATGGCTATGGCTATGGCTATGGCTATATATATATATATATATATATATATATATATATATATATATATATATATATATATATATATATATATATATATATATATATATATATATATATATATATATATATATATATATATAAACTTACTCACGTACATATCCTATTTACCAACCTCTCCGCTCGGGCAGGATATGACACAAGGTCAATTTTTAAGTGGAGTTTAACAGGTTTTTATTCAGAGTTTTCCTTCTCCTAGACTAGTTGCCTAACCAAGGCTGAAGAACCTAGTCTGTCCTATTATTTACCCATAGCTGGAGGGAGAATAATTGGATTCATACCTTTCCCAAGGGTATTAGTGCTATGTGAAATGCAATCATTCTCGTCCAGGATTTGTACTCGTGTCGCCGTGTTCATTTCCTACGACGATAACAATTACACCACGGGCACCTTACTCACGTACGTATAGATTTTTTAAGTCAAACAAAATATAAAAAGCGTTTTATCATCGTAGAAAGATTTGCTATGCAAAAGCAGAGAGAAGCCTTTGTATCCATAACAATTAAGATTCATTTTCCGGCCGATTTTTTTTTCTTTGTTTATTGACAAATCGAGCATTGAAGTTTATCGAATGACAAAGTAGAAGACCAGTAATCACATTCAACTCTGAAGAGATAAGTAGTTTTAAACGTTTCCGAATGATGTTACTCCGAAAGTGAACCAAACAGCGTGACTGGAGTTCGATCTCACTTACTTCATTTTGCTACGAAGTCTAGTAGTTTAACATTTATTATCATTATTATTAAACTAGATACTGTGTCAAGGACATCATCATTTAAACAGGAAGCCAATTAAAATAACGTCACCGAGAAAGACGTTGATCATACTTGTGAAAACTACTGGAAATTCGTTCGTTATATGTGCCAACTTCTGAGATGTTCACAAAAGTTAAAAAATCAGCGGGATTTTAATTTTCGAAAATAGGAAATTGTCAGAAGGACTGAAATTGCCTCAAGGTCTTTAATAAATATATAGTTAGAACAACGTGGTAAATGCATACACTCTGAATATAACTATAGATAAATTCGTCGAGAGGAAGACAAATGAGGTGAAGTCCGAAAACTTTCAACGAAATAATTTCCAATATACTGATATTCATAAACAGATTTGTGTTTCTTTTTCATCTTCTTCTTTACACACACACACACACACACACACACACACATATATATATATATATATATATATGTGTGTGTGTGTGTGTGTGTGTGTGTATACATATTTTTATTTCTATAAATATGAGAGTAGGAAAAACCAATGATACAATTTGTAGATAAAAAATACTACGTAAACTGATATTTGGGGAAAAATTAGAAAGAAAAAGAAAAGAATAAAAACCTCCTTACGGCGTAAAAATAATCAACAAGCACCGCGATGTCCAGCCAAAATTATTTCTTATTCTTTCCAGTGGCCACTTTATGAATAAAATGTTGTTTCACGAAAGCTCTTTAATCCGAATTATCTTGACGATCATTTAGATAAAACATAGCTAGGTAGTTTCTGGTTCTTATATATATATATATATATATGAGTTCGCTTTTTAAGCAGAGTCGTGCAGGTTTGAATTTAGAGTTTTACTTCTCCTAGACTGGTTTCCATACTAAGATTAAGAGCCTTGTTTGTCTACTATTTACTCATAGATGGAGAGAGAATAGTTGAATTCATCCATTTCCTAAATGTATTAACCCTATGTGAAATGCAGGCACTTAAGTCCACAATTTGAACTCGGGATATCAAATCCATTTCTGACGATGATAACTGTTATATCACAAGTACTTTTGATCGATATATATATATATATATATATATATATATATTCTCATATCTCATATCATATATATATTTTCATATCTCTTTCTTTCTGGCAGCGTAAAAAAAATTATGCAATTTTGAAATAATAAATATATATTAAACACTGATATCTGGAAAATATGGAAAAAAAATAAATAAATAAAACATCTGTACTCCATGAAAATTTTCAACCAGAATCGCAATGATGAGACAAAAGGAAAAAAAAACCCAAAAAAACCCCCAAAAAACACGGACAGAGTTACCTATGCGAATACATAAAAGTGCTCAATACACTCGATAGAGAAGAACTAGGATTCCGAAAAGAAACTGCCGACTCAGGTTCTATCAAACGGATCTTAAGGATCTTATGTATATTTTCTAGTGGACACTTTAATTCGTTGAGCCAACCCTCTTTAGTCAGAATTGTCCTGTAGACTCGTTTGGTGAAACCTGTGTAAATAGTTTCTGGCTTTTTATACGATATGTATTTGTGTGTGAATCCAATTATTCTCTCTCCAGCTGTGGGTAAATAGAAGGACAGACTAGGTTCTTCAGCCCTTGGCAAAGCAACTAGTCTAGGAGAAGGAAAACTCTGAATTCAAACCTGTTAAACTCCGCTTAAAAATTGACCTTGTGTCATATCCTGCCCGAGCGGAGGGGTTGGTAAATATGGATATGTATGTGTGTGTGTGTATGTAAGTGTGTTTGTATATGTTTCTTTTTTATATACATATTTATATTTATATATATGTATGTATGTATGAATGGATGTAAATGTATATATATATATTTATGAAACTAAATGGTAAAGAACACTAGATTAATTTTAAAAAAAACATGCTTATAATTTTTCTATTAGTTGTTAAAATCCATAGCTTTCTATCTGTCTGTCTGTCTCAATTTTTTAAGCGTACAAAGAGGCGATTGTCATTCGTTTAACCATTTTTCACATTGATCTGTACATGGACGGAGATGTATACTTCAAGTGAAATCTA